>JABJVR010000077.1:8404048-8415393 GCA_025773905.1 Chitala chitala
CATCAGTTCTGGGAGGATTTGGTGGAGAAACAGGAAGCAGCCAAGCCTGACCTGGTTGTAGGATTCCACCCAGGTAAGAAATACTCACAGTACTCTCATTTCTGGTTAGTAATTTCTAATACACAGTAATGTGTAGGCCATTTCAGTAATGTTTTTATGTTTACTTCAAGGAGTGTTGATAGGATGTTTCAAATGACACAATCTAATAGTCATTTAAACCACTAAATAATTTTACACATGGTACAACTGGCTATGATGATTACTGAAGTCAAACACATTACACTCACTAGCAATACGTGTTATATTTTCCTACTTAGTACAACTTCTCCTATACTAAACAAAAAACTGTGGTGGAAACATTTACCCCCATAAGTTCTACCAGTATCGTCCAGGGGCCAGACAGATTATATTCATCATAGACAATGTTTTGAATGCAAAAACAAAATTACCAGCTGTATTTTCTGAGATGCTTGAGCAACCCACTGTAACCAGCCTTGATAAGCAACGGCCACCACTTAGAGAGCAGTTTAAATACTGATTAATACACACTTAAAACACTGGTTGGGATGACAACATACTAAATTTATGTTATGAGTGATATCATTGAGACTAATTAGTAATGCACTTTGTCGGTCTAAAGTACCAGACCATTCCAGGTCTGTAAACCACAGTACATTCAAGAAACAAGCACCTATCCATGTTGTTAAGCCAATTTGTTCATTTTCACCATTTCTCTTTGAAAGAGAAATGTGTGGTGCAGGGGCACAGATAGCGGGGGAGGGACATGTGCCCCTCAGTTATATAGGGACCCTGATCTATCCCCTCAACTTTTAGGAAAAGACATAATAAAGTGCACATATTCCTGTTAGCCTATAGATGGCTTCACAATTTAATGATTGATACTGATTTAATAATGGATAAATATGTCAAACACTGATTTCACTTTCTCAAAAATTTTATTTGAAATCTATACTTGTCACATTTGTGGTGACTTCATGCATTCTGGTTGTGTTCCACCATTGTGGTTTTTGATCCTAAACAAGTTGAGAACAGAGCCCAAGTTGTGCCTGATACCATTTTGGGCAGATGGATCAAAGCTGTATACCAGGGATGTCCACTCACAGTCCTGGAGGGCCGCAGTGGGTGCAGATTTTGGTTTCAGTCAATTCATTGAATTTGAGACCTGTCTTATTACTGTTAAACAGTTGCTTCTATTCCTGGTCATTTGCCTAGCTGTCTTTGAGTGAAAAGAGTTACAAAGAAGAAAGTTAGAAAGTCTGTAAAAAAAAATATGAATCACACATTACAATATCACTCTAACTTCAGAATCATAGCAGTGACAGTCTGTATAATTGTGCATGCTGTGCATGGTGTGTAATTTAAACCTGTAATTATTAATTGCATTCAAATTGCAATAATGAACAGACAAAAACAGAAACAGGCAAAGAAAGTTTAATGAAGAGCAGTGATTATTAACGAAATAGATTCAAATATAACTGTTAAGAAATTAAGAAGCATTATCAGTAAGTCCTTTTCATACTCTTATGAAAAATTAATAAACATTGTTGAGAATTTCTGGACTGACCCTGTAATTATACAAAAAGTCAATAATGTTTAACTGACATTAAGGTTGAATTAAAAGCAGAAATTGGCTGAAGCAAAAGCCCACACCCACTGATGCCCCCAGGATCGCCACTGGACACCCCTGCTGTATGTAATGCAGGAAAAACAATGCAATCCAGAAACAATTATCTATTACAGCGTTTTTTCAAACAGGAAGCAATGTAAGTCAACTTAAATTATATAAAACATTTTTATCATAAGTAGTAGATTTTTTTTTTTATAAATATGTTGTTTTTGTATATATTGTTTAGAGGAAGCTGATAGTTGAGTAAGACACATGAAATGAGATGAAAATCATTGCAATTTAGTGTGTTTTATACATATGTTCTTTTGATTAGAGGTCTGCCAACCCACAGGACCTGACAATATTGCTTACATTGTGGGTCTCATTTGTTGTGGGAGGTAGTGGGTGATCAGCCAAGCCAGTGCAGAAAGGGGCAAGATGAAAAAATATAATAATAATAATGTAAAATACATTACAGTACAACATAGTAAAATACTCAGTCCAAATCCTCTACTAGCATTCAATAAGGAGTCAAACAAATGATTCATAACAGTTTATTTCTACAGTTTATTTGTACAGGCTGTGGGTAGGTTGCAGGATGAAGTTGGCAAATTTAATGCAGGTGCAGTCAGGAGCAAATTTTAATCTTGCGGGTGTGGTCTTAAAAAAAATCAGGCCTGTACAGACCTCTATGATGGATCTTTGCCACAGTTTTCCTGTAATATTTTTAATAATAAATCAACACAGCTATGAATTTGTCTTGTCATAAAGTGTAACATGAAAGTATACTGGGGCTGAGGATATTTAAACTTGGGTGACTAGCAGCTCCATACCAGATGACAAAGTAACAGTTTGCATGTTGGCCAGTGTCCATTAAAACATTTTAGTGTATTAATTAATGGGACCAAATCACATCAGGTGCCTCATCAAGCATAGCTGGATAAACTTAAAGTGTAAGACCCTTGTGTTCACAGTTTGGTTCCACGCACTTCAAAAATCTGTTTTATGCCCTTGGTTTGGTGATACATTCATTATCCAGATTACTTAGTGAAAGATCAGCATCTCTGTGATAACACCAAGCCTTGCCCTTCTTCTGCAAAGCACCACCCTTCTTCCTCAGACAGTCACCCCTGTATGCCAGCCCTTATGGCTATGATGTATGGTATTTCTTTAGTTTGTCATTTCCTTGTAGAGGTATTTTTATGCTCATCTGACCCTAAATGTCTTCAGGATTTTAACCCTATGATCATGTCATATAGGATTTGATGCTTCACAGACCATGGAAGACGGCTGGTTACCCACACTGCTCCTACTTAGGGACTACAACATCCCTTCACTCTTCACCATGTTAAAGTATGTATGCCCTGTGCTTTCACCATTTTACTCATTTTCTTGTTGACGCTGATTAATACGAAGTAAAGATCAAGTATATCTCTATTTCTTATTGTCCTTGGAACAGATCTATAGATATTTTTGGACATTTAATGCAGTAGAACTACTTGGCAGTCAGAACAGCAGACTAATGTTCATATAAGCAAAGCTTAGAATGGTTGCTGGGAGTGATCTAATATATGGAATGTTCTTTAAATGTTTTAAATGTACATGTCGTATGTCTCTCTTTACAGTGAAGAGGAGCTGAGCTACTCACTCCAGATCCTGACAGAGCTGGAGATGCACATCAGAGGATCTGGGCCCAACCCCTTTGCCTCACTGAAACCAGAACAGGTCCAAGCCTGTCCCAACAAGACCCCAGTGTACTGCAACTCCCACTACCTATGCTTCCAGGGCCTACTGGAGTGTGAGGAGGAAGAGCTCGAAGAGGACTGATTGTGTGAACGAAACAGGAGGTGTACTGCTATTCACCTGTTAAAAATATTTAACACAAGCACAGTTACCATTGTATTAATGGGGCCTTGTCTCTGTGTCATATGAGTGATGTATTGCCATATGCAGTGAGGAAAATAAATATTTGATATCTTGCTGATTTTGTATGTGTGCCCATTTACAAATAAATGAAGGGTCTGTAATTGTTATAGTAGGTGTATTGTAACAGATAGAGACAAAATATCAACCAAAAATACAGAGAAAACACACAATACATATGTTATAAATTGAGTGCATTTCAGTGAAGAAAATAAGTATTTGATCCCCAACCAAAACATGACTTAGTGCTTGGTGGAGAAACCCTTGTTGGCAAGCACACAGGTGTAAGACATTTCTGGTAGTTGGTTACCAGGTTTGCACACATCTCAGGAGGAATTTTGGTCCATTCTTCTTTACAGATCTTCTCTAAATCCTTAAGGTTTCTTGGCTGTCCCTTGGCAACTCGAAGTTTCAGCTCCCTCCATGAATTTTCTATAGGATTAAGGTCTGGAGACTGGCTAGGCCACTCCATGACCTTCATGTGCTTCTTCTTGAGCCACTCCTTTGTTGTCTTAGCGGTATGTTTTGGGTCATTGTCATGCTGGAAGACCCATCGATGACCCATCTTTAGGGTTCTGGCTGAAGAAAGGAGGTTCTCATTCAAGATTTTACAATTCATGGCTTCGTCCATTGGCCCCTCAATGCGGAAAAAGTCAGCCTGTACCTTTAGCAGAGCAACAGCCATAAAACAATGTATCCACCTCTGTGCATACAGGGTCATAGTCAGCATTATTCGTCCTCCAAACCTGGTAAATTGAGTTGATGCCAAAGGGCTCAATTTTGGTCTCATCTGACCGCAGCACTTTCTCCCAATCCTTCTCTGAATCATTTAGATGCTCACTGGCAAACTTTTCCAAAAAAGGCTTAGTTCACCTCCATACAGTACTAACAAGTTGTATGTTGTATGTTTGAGTGGTGCTGAAATTCTGTGTTACATACATGTTTCATTAACTGAACTAGGGTGGCAGTGCCATACTTGTTTACCCATTGAGTTTTATGTTAATTTTTGGATAGGAGCAACAGTCTCCTATTTTATTTTGTCACAGTCAGAAAGAGAACATCTCATTACTGAATCTGAAGTCATTGTACTTCTCTGGGGCTTGTAATTGTTATAATAAAAATACTGCAACTGCAATATTAAGTGCTCATGTCAATACTCAGTATCGGCAAGTATTCAAATGTAAGAACTTGTAATCAGTTAGGGAAAAAAGTGGTATCGGGACATCCCTAGACTTCAGAATTATACTTTTTATCTATTATGAACCTCAACGTGTAGCCTAGTAAACTGTCTCAATGAGTGATAAGTAAATTACAATAACAGCGCCATCATTCTGCCAATTTTAAACGAGTGAACATTTTATATTTTACGTTTAGCAGCACTATACCAATTTGGAAACAAATCTGTGCGTGAACTTAAAATCTTGTAACGTACGTCACATGTCTTTACTGCAGTCCTATGGTAACTGACATTTTTACAAAATCTATAGCCTCCGAGCTGCAGAAAACTCCGTGCAGCAAGTAAAAAATTTACGAGATAAATGAAGTTTTTTTTTTCAGCGTTAATTGTAGCGCGTTGCACCCATCAAGTAGGCTATCGGCATGGGAACATTCACTCCTAGACGGGTTAACTGTAGCATTTGTGTGTTCATGTGATGCGAGGGTTGCAGTGCGTCTGCCCGACTGGTTAGCAGTAGTGCACCTAAGCAGTCTGCCGTAGTACTGTTCACATATGGGACTTCACATTGCGCGTGCAGAGAGGGTAATAGCGCCTCTGCCTGATTAGTTAGCGGTACTGCACTGAGACAGCTCACCGTAGCCCTGTCTGTATGTGGGACTTCCCATTGTGCGTGCGTCATCGGGAAAACAAGACACGGGCGAGCTAACCAGTCTGCTATTGTGCAAGGCCCCAAATGGAGAGCTCATAGAAAGCGGGGTGTGTGTGTTTTGGGGGGGGTAAATGGCAAGATGTGTAATGTGTTCCATGTACCTACCGAGACTTTGCTTAATTCAGTGTAGTAAATAAATGTTGTGCGAGGAAAGGAGTCGCTAAATTGAGGCCAGAGACGCTGTGCGGGACCACGGTCTTTCCTGTTGTTGACAGCGGCTTAGAGAGGGAGCTACGCCAGCCTACAGGGCTGACTGTCTCCAGCCTTAACGTTTGGGTAAGGGTACATTTAGCGTGACGGGAAATAGCGCACTAGCGCACCTGAATAAAGTATGATCCTGAAATCGGTCATGAGGAAAGTGGTAACCATGACGTTAAGTCCGCTAACTAACTGCAAGTTAGGAATTCCTCTTAAATCTCGCTGTACGGCTGACGGTGCCAGCGTTGGCTAATATTTGGTTGTAGCTAGGTAGCTAGCTAACAGTTATTAAACTGAGAACAGGTTTTCTGTGTACCTCAGTTAATGTGAATCGTTTGAATACGCTCCTGCGTGACAATTAGCCAATATTATCGAGTTCGTTTATTACTTAAATTTAAAAAACCGTTGCGATGTAAACGATCCTGGTGTCTGCGGATTAACCGGTTATTCGTTTTCATGTTGTGCTGAGTAGGACTCCAGCCCTGCTGAACATCGATTTTGTTCTCCAAAACCAGTCCGGTGTATAGGTCATAAGTCCCCCCCCCCCCAGGAGTGTTGCTATATTTTTATTAGCCGTGTTTGTAATTGTGTAGATTGCTGTTAAGCGTATACATCTGTGTTAACTGTGATTTGAATTTTTTTCTTTTGCTATGTACTTTGCGATACAGAAAAATAGTTGTCTGTGTACCGATCTGCCTATTGATGAAAGAGGGACCTTCCGAATCACGCGTCGTTTATAGAAACCATGACAACCGCACCATTGACGTGCAGATCTTAATAAGAGACGAAACAAGCACCCTGCGTGGTGATGTGAACAAAAACCACCGAGTTGCATTTATTATAAATGAACTGTCGTCAACTTCCAAATACTAGATTGATATTAAAATGGATGTATGAAGCTGAAAAGCCATTGATTTCAGTCCCAACACACACGTTTACACACGTACTGCAGAATAATGTGCCTTTACAGCAAAATATTCAAGCTGTGTTAATGTGTGAATGGACAAAAAGAACAGCAAAGCAGAAATTATATAAAATGGATTTATCTTGTCTTGCATTTTGGTTCTGATGTAGACTTTTTTATATATGTATAACTCAGATGTTGTTCCCCCATGCTGATGATCAGTTGTTTACGTGTAAATTAGAGCTCCTGAACCTGAGAACTTAAAAACTTAAACTGGATTGTGACTTCTTTGTCCTGATTTGCTCAAGGAGAGGGAGGCGTGGTGGCACCAGAGGGTGGCAGGTGCCCAGCCGAAGACACGGGGAGCAGGATAGGGAAGCAGAGCGGAGCGGGCGCCGCAGGGTTGGCGGAGAAGATGGCGGGCAGCCCCGAGAAGAGTGCTTCTGCGCAAGAATTGAAGGAACAAGGCAACCGACTCTTCCTCAGCCGCAAGTACCAGGAGGCAGCTGTGTGCTACAGCAAGGCCATTGTGAGTAGCTCCTGAAGGCCGTTAGAGGGTGCTATAGGCATGAGAATGGAATGTTCTGGGTGTCCTTTGACCTTCCACTTGAAGGATTGTTATGATGGTATTCATAAATTACGGGAGTTATTTATTTTTTTTTTTTAGCCAAGATGCTATAGTGACAGAGAAATTGTACGTTTTGCTTCAGTTTTTTTTTTTCTTTCTCTCTCCACAGAACCGAAACCCATCTGTAGCCGTGTACTACACCAACCGCGCGCTGTGTTATGTGAAATTACAGCAGTATGACAAGGCGTTGGCTGACTGCAAGCATGCATTGGAGCTGGATAGCCAGTCTGTTAAGGCACACTTCTTCCTGGGCCAGTGTCACCTAGAGCTGGAGAACTATGATGAGGCCATTGGCAACTTGCAGAGAGGTTAGGGGATGGTTCACACCTAATTTTTGAATCTACTGCCATTTACTCTGATGTAGTTATACTGAGACAGTTTTGGTTCAAATATATAACTTCTGTTGCAACAGAATACTGCCGATACTATAATAGAGACGATAATAGAGAAGAAGAACTTCAACATGATTAGTTTGATTGTGTAATGTAACCTTTCTGAGCTCACGTTATTGTGTCTGAAGCCTTTAGAGCACTTTCTGCCTTTCTCACTTAGCCTATAATCTGGCAAAAGAGCAGCGTTTGAACTTTGGCGATGACATCCCCAGCGCACTCAGAATAGCCAAGAAGAAACGGTGGAATAGCATTGAGGAGAAGCGCATCAATCAAGAGAATGAACTGCATGCTTATCTCACAAAACTCATTCTTGCAGAGAAGGAAAGGTGAGTAAGCCCAGCTGTCGCAGACTCTCCCCACATAAAGCTGAGTTACTTGATTAATCAACTTGATTACATATTATGAAGTCAACTTTTTAAATAACAGCTTTTCACAATGAGTGGCTTGGACAATTGGATTCTCGGCTGAGAGGTTTGTGATCTCGTGCTGAAGGCAGATCAGTGGCGCTAATTCAGCTGACCTGTTTATGTTTTACTGTGGGTGGGGGACTGAAGACATTGAGCTTTAGTGGTGATAGCGTTTGGGCTGTTTGTGGAAGCTTCCTTACCTCAGGTACATCTGATGACAGTGGTGGTTAAGGTTTAAGCCTATGACTGACAAATGTGTATTAGGATGTGATTTTTACAAGAGAGCTACTTAATTAGGTGTTCTTTGGAATAAAAAAATCATAACCAAAATGCCATTTAGAAACCGGGAGTGCAAAAATAATATCTTTTGTGTTTGTTTTTACCAGTGGTGGACTGGTACTGCACAGGTGCTGGATGTTTTTCTGACTGGTGGTGCAAGAACAACTGAAAGCGAAAATGAACACCATTTAATGGTTTTAGTGGGCGTTCCATGGCCATAGCAGGCAGGAGTGCTTAAGGTCATAGTGTAACATGCCTGTTCACGTGTTTTTCTGTGCTTTTATATGTCATTGGGTGCATGTATGCAGTAATTCCGCAGTGGGCTGGGCTGGTTTTCGCTGCAGCAGAGCTGAGGCTGCGGATAGGGTGCCTCACTCTGTCTTTGTACGTCCAGGGAGCTGGCAGAATGGCGGGAAAAGCGAGACGAGGGTGTGGAGGACAACCGAAACCGCAACGAAATGGCCAAGATTCAGGCCAAACATGTGAGTAGAGGCCTCACGAAGCCTGTCAGCTGTTGTAGTTTTCTGTGGTTAGCTGTGCTTTGGTGTCAGTGTGACCCTTTGTTCTTCACAACAGGACAAGTACCTGTCAGACATGGATGAGCTCTTTTCTCAGGTGGATGAAAAGAGGAAGGTGAGTTGAATGTTGCAGTGACATCCTACGTGCTGTCTCTTTCCCCATCCGTCTCAGTTTTGAGCACTTTTATTTTGGAAAAGCAGCCTCAGTTTTGAGGTGGGAGGTAGTTGGTCTCACCCTAGATCATCTGCATACCTGTCCACAGAAACGTGAGATTCCAGATTACCTGTGTGGTAAGATAAGCTTTGAACTGATGAGGGAGCCATGCATCACCCCCAGTGGGATCACCTATGACCGCAAAGACATTGAGGAGCACCTACAGGTAACGTCCTGCCTGTCACATGTCATTTTCACCTGTTGCCTTTGGATGCCTGTAGATCAGATTTTTTAATATATTTTTTTTCTCCATGAGAAGATAAATAAGAAGAAAGTAAAAGGGCTTTCAGCAATACCTTTATTGAGAGAATGTAGGGCTTGTTTAGCTGAAAATTAAGTATTTTGTGATTAAAATATATACTTAAAGTCGTAGAAGGAACATTACCTTTTGTCAGGCAGAAGTACAGAATGAGATCATATAGGTTAGCAGTGTTACGTAACACCTCTGAGTAGTGTTGTTGCTGTTTGCATCAATAAGACATCGAAATGTTTATTTTTCTTTGCACAATTTGGTCAGTCAGCTGTGCTACATGGGATATTAAAGTCTGAACCTAGATAAAGAATGATTTCTTTCATTTCAAACATTCCTTGCTCATCTTAAACCGGTTTTTGGGATTGAATTGGGTTCATTTTTGGGAGATCCAGTATTGTATCAAAGACATTGCCTCAAACATGAGGGAACGTTGTATTACATCGGTGTGTGTCAGTTAAAGAACACATGGAAATAACAGTCTCCTATATAATCCTGTTATGTGCTTTTTGAACAAAGCCGATTTTAATTTTTAACTAACAAATTAGCACCATGTACCATGTTTCAGCGAGTTGGACATTTTGATCCCGTGACCCGAAGCCCACTTACCCAAGATCAGCTGATCCCCAACCTGGCTATGAAGGAGGTTATCGATGCCTTTATCCTGGAGAACGGCTGGGTAGAGGACTACTGAACCCCAAAGGCCCCAGTGAAGATGAAGTGGAACAGGATCAAGCGGAGGCATGAGAAATGACAAAAGAACAGAAACAATCTACAAAGCCCTCCTGGATGTGCACTTTAAACATGCAGACAGTAGAACAGACTGGTGAAGGGGACTGTGGAAGCTTGACTCTAACCTTCATCAATACTCTGCTTTTTTTTTTTTTTTTAAACATTTCCCTGCCTCAGCTCCCCAAATATGCCCCTTTAAACTAGACAGTCCCACCCCAAAAGTGTTAATTCATTATTCATCACATTAAAGTGCACTCAGGCCCTGCCAGGCCCTGTACTATACATTAACCATTCTGTCTCCTTTTTTTTTAACTCATTTGTGTTGCTTTTGATCTTTTTTTAAATATTGGTCCATATTGTCAGCTTACCTTCAACTTTCCAAATTTTGCACACGGTAGTGATTTCGCTGGACGTTTTACAATCATGTTTGAGGAAGGTTGTACAGGTGGCAGGTTTCACTGCCCCCCTTTCTTTTGTGTGATGTCGAAGCTACAGGATGCGCCATTATAAAATCGGAAGATGGTTTAGTGCTTTGATGGCAGTTGCGGTGCATGAGCTGGGATCCATTGTGAGAATTTGAGAATTTACCTTTGCCCTGGGCCTTGTTGACTTTCAGTCCTTTAGGACGGACAATCTTTTTCTTGGACTTTAGATTTTATGTTTACATAAAATTGCATCAATAAGACATCGAAATGTACCTTTCCCTTGCTGTTCTGTGTTTTGCAGAATAGGTACTAGGAAATGATCTATTTCCGTTAGTTTAATTTTGTTTTTCAAACACCTTTATTGGAGAGGCATAAAAGTCAGAGGAATGTAATTTGTGTCTTGTGCTTTGCTGTATCCGTGTCTGCCATGTATGTATTGCTGCCAGGCGTGTTGGATGTAGGATACGCATGTTAATGACGCTCGCCAGCTTTGCAGTGGGTGAACAGAAAGCATGTGGCATTTGCGCTGCAGTCGGAGATGACTAGGGGAGCAGTCTGAATTACGCGCTCCGTGACCACGTCGCTGAGTGGTCCGGATTGTGCGCTCGAGTAAACGTGTCACTGTACGGTGTAGGCCATACAGTCTATGTCATGGACATCTTGCCTTTAGTGATCACTTGCCAGTAAGTGGTGCTTCATTTAAAAGGTTCTAAATTTGGACTAAATTATTCAACTCTTCGTAATGCATTAAAAATAGAAATTAACCTCTGACAATGTTTACCATAATTTTGGTGTGTGTGTGTGTGTGTGTGTGTGTGTGTGTGTGTGTGTGTGTGTGTGTGAGAGATGTTTGTGTGTGTGTGAGAGAGAGATGTTTGTGTGTCTACACATTAAATTTGCAAATCAGTTAACTTTTGTCATCTGAGTGCGTATTGTTTATTGTGTGTGTGTGTGTGTGTGTG
>JABJVR010000077.1:8421025-8465843 GCA_025773905.1 Chitala chitala
ATATATATAGCACCTGACAGAATATTGTCATTGATGCCACATCTCATCACTCATGTTATGAAATTTTCAACAAAAAATTTTTGCCAACCATATTTTATTTCTGTGAACTAATTTTCTGGAAGTTTCTTCTGTAGATGTTTTATTTTGTTCTCCTCTTTACATGGCTTCATATTGTGTGAGTATCATGTTAATAATGGTCTTGCTGCTTTGTAAACAGCTACAGCACGTGTACTAGTGTAAGAATTAAAGTAAAAATGTAGTGGTGCAGAAAAACAACAGAAAAGCACTGGATTCAAAAACAAATATCAGATAAATGTCCCTTTGTTGGAATTGCTTCTGACATACGCTGGGCTTTAGGCCTTGATTGCAGGGTATTAACAGAGAAACGTCGCTCTCTTCTTTTTCTCTAACCAACTTTGTATGAAGGTAAATTTGATGTTAGGGTGAAGCTGATTATAAATAACATCTACATCACACACTAAACTCTAGTCCCAATCCCTCGTCTTGCACCTTCCATACCTGCTTTCAGGAAGGAGGCCTTTATGGCCATTGACAAAGGAATAAGGCTTAATCCATTTCCCACCTGTTTGCAGAAAGGGGGGAATTCTACCCCCGCTCACCCCTCCCCCACACGGTCAAGTAGTTGCACTATAATCATCAACAGCTGTTTTTGAAATCTGAACCTGTCTTCCTAGCATTTGGTGATATGTGTGATCAGGCTGGTTTGGTTGCTTGTGGTGACTCTGCAGTTAAATGACGGATATAATTGCAGTTCTGCTTTACCGACTAGACTGGCTTCACTTTGTTCTGCTGAGAGAGTGACATGAGCAAGGACGTTTGAATGCCTTGCCGTGATGACAGAGTGGCATCCAAGGTGTGCTCCACAATACTAGACACACAGTAACAGGGCCTGAGAAGCAGTTGTTGTGAGCATTGTGCACAGTTCTTCTGTCCTCATGGGTTTTTGATATGTGGGTGTCAAATCAAAGCTCTGGATGATATAAAGCTTTCAGCTGAGATCCAGCAAGGCAGAATTCCTGAAATTCTGTCCTTTGTTGTGGGCTACAGCATACAGTAAATGTCTGGACTTGTGTGTCTCATCTCCGCTCTTTATTGTGAGCACATCTGTGAGCTTTCTTGCATTTATTTACACTGAATCATTTATTCATCTGATTTCAGTAGGTTAACAACATACAGTGTGGAGCTAAGCTCAGCGAAATCCATGTAAACACCTTCTTGTGTTTTCAAGTCGCATGTTGTTTTTCTCAGTGATTAATCCATGTCTATGCAGTATACTGCATTCATTGAAGGGCTTCTTACCCTACAGTTAAACGGTGTCACCTTCTTGGTATCTCTCGCTGTGGCTGTAAGCAGCTTGCAGCATTTTCCCTGCATGCCTTATGTTTGACTCTGCTTTATACGCTGATGACAGTTTGCCTGGAACATACTGCAACTGGGACACATGCACTGGAAACTCTGAGCCAGATCCAGAGGCTTCAAAGGGCAAAAACGATCACTGTCTATGCTATTCCTCACACGGAGTGGGGGGAGGGGCAAAAACACACAATGACATTCACATATGGGTGTGGGGAGGAGGGGTGTAAAAACTGAAGCAGATGTGATAGCAATTGACAAGATGGGGTATGTGGAATCTCCCACCTGTTAATATTTAAAAAGGGGGGAAAAATAAGGGGTAAAATTAAGAAAAACAAGATGTAGTGACATCATGGATCATTAAGGAGGGAGTTATTAGGGGCCCGGTCTGTGTGCTAGTTTGTTAGGCAGGAAACTGGGGCTCAAGGAGCCAAAGACTTTCAGCTCTCAGGACCTTTGCTTTCTGCGTTTAAAGCTTTTTTCATAAGGGCACACAACTACAACTGACTGCCTCTAACAGCTGACCTATGGCCTTGCTCCATAGGGAAGGATCCAGAATTGTAAACTGTCCTTTTAAAATTGTTCCAGCCATGTAGTTAACCACATACACAAAATTGACATGTTTCACGCTCAACTTCTCCCTTGATGGTGAAAATTTCTACTTGTTTTGGAGTATGTTTCTTCATCATCTTACTCATTAATTTATTTATTGTCATTGTTTAGTGTTAAGCAAATAGGAAACAATTATTATTCAATGTCAAATACTAACACAAAGAAAATTAGAGAAAAAAGGTATCACTAATCACAAACTATACAATGAACCATGAAAGCTTAAAAAATTAAAAAAATTAAGTTGTCCCACTATATAACAAATAGCTGGTCAGACTTTTAAAGTAGCAATTATTTGATTGAACAATGTTGCTGTATGCTGGAAAATTCATATCCAATGTTCTTAAAGCTGCTGAACTGGAATCTCTACTCTGTAAGTGTGAAAGGCACTTGGACCACCCCGTATAGACATGTGGTGAGCCTTGTGTGACCCACCCTGGACCCCTACTGAGAGGTGATCTATGCAGAGGAGCATCCCGCCCTCATGGAGACAAGCGCTTGTGACATCACAGAAGACCAAGGCTCATGTGCTCAGCACTGCTGTCCCCTGACCCGCAATCAAAACCACGTGTACTAAGAGCGTTAAAACCAAGCTGGGTGTGCACAGGCAATTTTCAACAATTTATCAGGTCTTAGGATCCATCATAGTGGCTGCTGACACACAGACAGAGAATTCGTCAAGTAAAATCAATGGTTTGGATTAAATGGCTGTATATTACATGTAGCACAATCTTGACCGTTTTTTTTTTCTTTAACTTCAAACAGTCACATTCAAGCAGTATGTTTACCAAGATTCTACCGTGTTACAAGCACAGCATGCAACTCTGTTCCTTTTCAGCCAGAATAATTCCAACTGACATAAAAAAACAGCGAAGTAACAACATTAGTAATAATAACACTTTCATGTTTAACACAGAATGATGTGAGAACGGAGTTTCTTTTCTAAGGACCTGAGGCAATGCTTGGGGGGGGGGGGGCGGCAGTTGGTGAGGTATCTGGAGCTCAAGTTGGGCTCTTCAGAAGTGTGTTGGAGATTCTGTCGGTCACCATGGCTGGGGCAGCACAGCAGTGCCCTGTTTGCTGTACATACACTGCTGTGAGTTCACAGTTCGCTGCAAAATGTGAAACCTTCTTGCTAGCCTGATCTGGTTTTGAGCTGTGTGCCTTCATCAATGAGGTGCATCCTCACATTCTAACAGATGGATCGTCCTCATGTAGGTACACACTGCCTCTAACTGTCTGATGTCAAATAATGGCAAATATACTTCGAAACATTTTTTAAATAATAAGGTTACATTTCATTTCTAGATAAAGACGGTACCTGAAGTCTGAACACTTAAATAGTTGACAGTACGTTTTTGATTTTCCTTTTACCATGTTATCATATGAAATGACCGGCAGGTTATTTACCTTGCTGGTTTAAAATCAGCCACAGGGAGCCAAAAAGAGTGACCTCTTCTGTTTGTTTAAATGATAAAGACACTTCATGCCTTTAATCCTAAATCCTTTGTGATTTGTAACGCTCAATATGCACACCTTGTGCTCTTGAACACATGCTCATCTATGTAATAAATGCATAAGTCATAGAAACCAGGATACAAGAAACCAGTGACAAGGATCAGTAGCTTGCTTACATGTTGATGTGAACAGCTGTGATTTTAGTGCATTGCAAGGGATGTAGTGATGAAATTTCAAAAGTCGAAATAATTCCTTTTTGATTTGAATAAAGCCAAAGCATGTTTGTTTGATTTATGCCGCTTTACACTACTAGTTATAAAAAAGTGAAATCCTGCACAATTCTGTAATACTTTGCTATTGACACTTTATTCATCACCTCACTTTGGCAGCTACCTGGTAGAGGTTTTCTTATGAGTCGGCACTGATATGCAGCAAAGAGCCACTTGTGTTGCATTTAGGTTGTCGGGACGCCACACCTGGTCCTCTTTAGTTGCGTCTGTCAGTGCCGCCGCTCTCAGCTTTCCAGGCCTCTGTATTGCATTGCAGTGGAATGAAAGCAAGGTGATGGGGTTTCTTCAAAGGAATCTGCGTGGGTGTGAGAACAGGCACGTTTGGGCGCTGCCTTGCAGAGCAGCGTGCGTATGCAGTACCGAGAGCCATGTGCCTATACTGGCCGATGCGTGCTTGCACCTGTGAATGTCCGAGAGGGCGTCTGTTGGGACCGGCCTGTTTTCTTTGAGATATTTTTTCCCCATGCTTTACAATACATCAGCTTGTCTTCATGTGAGTAAATAAAGCATTGCATGTTGGGTAGGGGCAGCTGAAAGCCAGGCGGGGATGAATACTTGTGTCAAGTCTGTGTTTATGGCAGCACTTATATGAAATGATACTTTTGAATCGATAAGCGTTAGGCATGTGCATGAAGCTGCAAAGCAGCTGGCTGTGTGGGAAGGGGCCGCGGTCTGTGTTTCTGCCGCGCCTCCCTGCCTGCAGCTCTTTCTGGAGGGCCTCAGCGTAGCTCATCTAGACGCCCCTCTTGTGCTCGCTGATCCCTTGTTATGTCTGAATCCTCACCGGCCCATTTTTGCCGTGTGCAAATGCTGAACAAATTCCTTACTGCCAAACCACATCCTGTCCATCTCCAGCAGCACACGGCCTGTATGTGCAGCTTGCTTCTCAAAGACAAGCCGATAGACAGCTGTCAGCTTGGCTGCCAACACTGGCGCAAAGCAGCTAACAATCGATGTTAGCAAAGGGTTAGTTAGAATGTTACAGACATATAAATAGTGTAGTGCCACAAAGCACTTCACTGAAATATGTTGAGACCCTACAGTCATGTGTGAAGTGGTAGTGGTATTGAATAAGTCTTTAGAAATGTTACCATCTAGGTAACTGTAGAAAGAGGGAAAGACTTATAAGTGAGAAGTCAGTGTATGTCACTCAATGCTACACACACACCAGCCTGGTCTTGACATTACTGATCTGGAATATTCTGCCCCAAAACACACATCAGAGTAATACCTTGAACACTGTAGTCAGATTCTGCAAATATCAAAACACCAAAGTGCCATAATAAATTTATATTGTTTCAAAAAGTTAACAGATGAATTCAGAAGACAGATCCAAAACTGCAAAGCTTTAACAGTAAATGAACTTCAGTGTGGACGGTACACTGGGCATCAATTTGTAATACAATTTAGAAAATACATTTTCTTTTTCAGTGAAGAAATACTTTTTAATGCTTTAGTTTGCTTTGGACAGATTTGGAATTAAATGTTATCAGATTTGAAATCTATGGTAAACGTACATTTTAGGAAATGTAAACAAACGTAATTTTAAATGTAATTTTATTGTGCTGAAAAATGTATCTAACTTTGATAGTCAAATAGTGATCAAGTCATTATATAGACAGTTCCCAACATATGTGATAAATACATTCCATAACCCCTTACATAAATCAGTTTTAACTTTTGTCAGAATTTCCAGAGCTGGTACGGTGAATCCGAACTCGTGCGCAAATGACAGTTGACTTTGGTCGTTGTGCTTGTTTATCATTTTCACCGTTAAAATTGATCACAACTCATTTGTAAGCTGTCAGGTGCATGCTTACTGCTAGCTGCAGAGTCGAGCATGAAAATATTTGTAAAAGTGCATTGGCTTATGTTGGAATTGTGTATGTAGAGAACCATCTGTGTTTAAACTTCTAGCAAATAAATAATTACGATACGTTTCGTAATAGAAAAAGTTTTCAAATAGCTAACATACCTCTTATTCCAGTATTGTTGTATATTTTGTATTTTCCATTCTGAACTAATGCCCAATCCAGTGTGAACACCACCTTACATACTATGTTACCTGGTTAATTTTATGGGTCTCCATGGGACACTGAATTGTACAGGCCGTATATGAAAATGAATTTTAAAATAATGCTGATTGTAATGTGACTAATTTGATTCAAAATCATTTTTCAGCCATTTAATTCTTACTTATGAGAAATGTGTCTTTATTGTTTAAAATAAATAAATACAGTTACAAATATATCCCTTAGCTGTGACTATATTCAGAATATACAACAGCTTCTTATGCATCATTATTTGATTATAAACACAAAACCAGTTCTATGTTTTAGATGAAAAAAAGAAAGAAAGAAAACATGTTTATTAATCATTTGTTAAGTATGTTTTGGGTATTGGGAAATCTGTGTATATCCCACAATGCACCTCTGAATTTCTTTAACATATGGTGCATCAGGAAAGAGGCAGTTGACCTATGGCTACCCATGAGTCTCTAGGGAAAGTCAAGAGAGGCATTTACAGGGGTCTAGGTTCAACTCACACTGCTGCGCTAGTTGTGACTGGAATTGCAATTATTTTACAGACTATCCTCCTACTTTTGTTTCCCACAAACTTTAAGTCACCTTATTCTTTAACATGCCACCCTACTCTGGCAAATATGCTCAGTTTCTGCACAGCTTTCCTCAAGCTGTCCTTCAGAATCCCGAGGGTGCCTCTTCCTTTTGGCTGTCACCGTTTCTTTTTCCTCTGCTAGCACAGTACACATCAGCACACATGTGATCCATTAGACAAGCTGGAGGAGTGAGAAAGTAGAGGAAGTTCCACAGAACGTGGCCATTCAGCTTCCTTGGGTTTCCTTTCCACAGAGCCAGTGTGTTCTGTAGCTGTGCTGCTGTCTTATCCAGATGTCATGTGTACACATGTACAGGAGCCGTATGTGCATGGCGTGGCATGGTGGCTCAGGACACTAACACCGTTACCTCACAGGTATGTTCAGGGTTGTGTCTTTAAGGCTGGACTTTTGCACTGTGTGTGTGTGAAATTTTCATAATCTCCTCAGGCGTGTGGGTTTACACCTCAGGTGCCCTTGTTTCCTCCCACAGGTCAATGGCACAAGGCCTGAGAGAACTGGAGACCAGCGTGTGTGTGTGTGTGTGTGTGTGTGTGTGTGTGTGTGTGTGTGTGTGTGTGTGTGTGCATGCGCACACGTGTCCTGCACTGAGTGCAGTGCATTGGGCACTTTATCTGCACTGCATATAAAATAATTTAATCAAACAGAATGGTATTTATATAACATGTATATTTTTTTACCTACCAGTGTAGAGTCTTCTGTATTGTTCATGAAAAGGTATTGGAGTAAATACATTCAGTCATTGTGATAAGATTAAATAATTTCTATCAGCAAGTGCAAAATGCTAAGATAAGATAACACAAAGGCAGCACTACTCCTTGTCACAGCAGAACCATTGATGAGCCGATGATGGAGAGAAAAATTCATAGCTGTCTTCTCCATCCTACAGGTGTAAGTGTCAAAGGCAACCGGGGGCCCTAATTGGCAATACTGCGGATATCAAAGGCAACGAATAAACCCTTGAAGCCTGTCCTCTTGAAGTCAATGGAGCTTCAGGGGCTGGGAAGGGGCGCGGGGTCAGGGTTAGGGGAGGGCCGTGTCACGGTGGTTCTATTGTTCTGCTGAAAGGGGGCCATGTTTAGGAAAGGGCAGGTCAGCGGTGAGCCTGCGGGGAAACCTCAGCACAAGTCCAGGAGGGCGGGGAAACAGCGGCTGCCGGAATGTGAATGGGACAGCTGCACCGAGGTAAATAGGGGCTCCTTTTGTGTCCTGCCAAAAAGAGAGGGAGAGAAAAAAAAAATCTGTGACCAATTATCTGTGCCTGTCTGTCAAAGAGGATTCTTGAGCAGTAGAATGTGGGGGGGGGGGTGATGTTTCACCCAATTCTCCTTCATCCGCCCTCATGTGTAGGCACAGGGCAGACACTTCTCCCGCACAGAGATGCCACCAGTGTAGAGTCACTTTTCATGCTCCCCAAAAGGGAGTGTGGATGGGTACATTTCTGCAACAGCAGAACAGATGACGACATTGATGAAGTCAAAGGAATTCCACTGTGCCAACATCAAAAAACCTTCGTCATTTAAAAGTGTAACATAAATTAATCAGGTGATGGATGAAAAAAGTGCAAAAGTTCAAACCTACAGCATTCATGATTTTGTTTTCTTCTGCTACAACAAAATCTCTTGCAGTTAAAATCTTTTTTTTTTTAAATCAGTAAATATTTCTGTTCTTATTTGCAGCCTTAGTTATGTTGAATTATGTTAAGTTTTTTTTTGCTCATATTTTTGCATAATTTATTTGAAAATATGTAACAGGGATTTTTTTTTTTATCACAAGTAACATAAAAGCTCTGTGTGCTCATAGAATTTCTACATTTTGTAACTATTATATGTGGTTAGGAAAACTTTGGAAGAAATTAATCTGGTTACATTAATTTAGTTTAAATTTAGATTGAAAATATTGCATTATAAATGTGAATGAATGTAACAGGTATTAGTCTGTTCTTAGGAAATATGGAAATTTTAGAGGTGTACCAAAACCCATATGCTACACATTAAACACTAATTACAGTTAAAACACCGTGTATTTATCACTAAATAGGTCCTCGTTATGTGTGCTTTACTGTCTCCACTGAAATTATTCATCCTTGACAGGTACAATTGGCATTATTATAAAGATAAATGCAGATACTTAACAACTCATTTTATTGTGTCGTCTAAAGTTATTCACAGAATAAGTAACCGCTAAACAAGTGAATGCTATTCGACTGACTGAATTTAAGTTTTTCATATGATGACGTGTTAAATAATGTTACAAAAATATATTTTTTAAATAGAAAATATAAAGCCTTTACTGCATTTTTATGAGGGTTCTCTTTTAAAATCTGTTGAAATTTTTCTTAGATGTGTTGTATTGCACTATAAGAGGAATTAAGTAGGTTTAGCCTTTCTCTGATATACTGGAACTATGTTTGTAGAAATTTGACAAAGGTATGCTGTGTGTGACCTTTAACCTTTTGGGGGTCGGGCATGTTATTGCATAGGTATAGAGTGACTGAGCTGCAAGTGACCCCGGTGTGACCTTTCCTTCCAGTCCCACACGGTCGCCAATAGCAATGGCTCTAGCTGATCTTCACCTGTCAAAGCAATGTTTTCGCTAAAGGCTTGCAGCTTGAGAAGAAGAAAGCAAAATAAAATACTTGGAAAAAAACAAACAGTGACCCTAAATACAGACATATCACTGACTTGAAGTATAAAATTAGCCTTTTAAAACTGAAGTGAATGAAACCAAGCTGATACAGAGGGAGAAAGGTCCTTAGAGTTAAATAAAATATTCAAATTGTCTTAATTTCCCTCTTCTTTGCTTAAAGGATCAATTAGAAATGTCATAAGATGAGAATTCAACTAAAGGCCATTTAGGGACTGCTATCGTCTTTATGATAATTTTTTTATGTGGAGTAAACATTATCAAAAGTAAGTCATTGTTATCAAAAATGGTATTTTCATGTTACCATATGTCATAATATTTAATGTGATATACTTTCAGTTGGCAACATACCGTTTTGCTTTTGCAGGCTTGACTTTTGTTTTTATTTCAGTCTCAAAAAGCATGAAAACTCCAGCTGACAAAATAGCAGATGTCTGTCTTGCTGTGACAAGCCTGCAGGAAGGTAATGCTGTTGTGAATCTTTGCAAAAGCATCAACAGAGCAAAGGTTTGACCGCATCAGTAAACAGTGGATTTGTGTGCAGATGTGCTATGCTAGGCTGTTTGCCATAGTTACATGGTATAACTTGCTAACATAGTATCTGTAGCAGGTGTTAGCATTATCCCACAGTCTTTCTTCAAAAGCTTCCAGAGACCTTTCACTGTATTATCAAAAGGATTATAATCCACATGAAGTTAGAACAAAACCAAGACCAGAAATATTAAACAAATTCAGATATCCTCCTTAATAAATCAAAGGTATTCTGTTAACATTGTCATTGTTTTTGAATAGTCAATGTCAGATTGGAAATAATACAATCAGCCTTCTGCCTGCAGTTGACTTATCCATGTAGGACAGAAAACACAAGAGAATCTGTGAGCTGCTTGAAAGCAAGAGAGAAAGAAAATTATTCAGAGATAAGAAAGAAAAAGATTCAAAACACATACCACATTCTCCAGCTAAGGGATAAAGAATCTTATAGACAAAATTAGAATCAGAGTGTATAATAAATCTCCCTGCAAAAGACAGTAATCATTACAGTTCACTGTCTTGATCTTTGTACGGGTGGGTGGGGGGCAAACATTTGAAGTCCAACTAATCTCTGAGGCAATCTTCTTTGAATTAAAAGACAAATTTGGCCTAGATCCATTTCCCTGTGAGTCTTATTTGCCTTGTTACAGGGTTAAAAAAACAACCTCCTGTCTCACTTCAGGGTGGGTTTTGGGGGGGTTGAATAGCGTTAGCATTGTATCAGACAGGCATTGAAGTCAGTGGGTTGTGCACGCGCTCATCCGTGATTTCTGTGCCCTTCTGCACTGCTGAGACTGAAGCAGGCTTCCTGCAATGTCCCTGAGCATGAGGGCCACCAGAATAATGGAACCGTTGTATTGTTATGCATGTTGTCCCCCGGGAGACCTAGATCCATGTCTGAAAGCCCACATCTGCACAAAGCTCATCTGATCCAATGGATGCATGTAATCAGACCTTTCCGTTAAAAAAAAAAATTTTAAATGTACCTGCTAAAGGGAATGTAGACTGTCTTTGTCTTGTAGCCTCTGCTCCTCTGTACGCACATGCTAAAGCATTAGTGTACAGACACCTGCAGTGCAGGGCAGGGCCTCAGTCAGGGGTTTTTGAGAATGGCTGCCTCTGTGCAGCTGCGTGCGTGTAGCAATAATACATGGTCTGTGTTGAGACTGACCCCACCTCTCCTTCACCCTGCTTTTTCCAGACAGCGAGGGTGGAGAGGCTGTTCTCCAGCCTCCTAACCCCCCTTCCCCAAAACCTCACCCAATGGAAAGTGCAGCCTTCAGTGTCCAGAGCCCAAGAGATTAGGCAGCAGCCCAGCTCTGTTGATTTTGGCCTGACCCCTCTGTGCACCTCGCCCCCGTGTCTATGTTTGAGTCATGGACCACGCCACACGTGGGCAGTCTGCGCCTCTCACTGGCTTGTGTATAGACTCATGAAATGCCGGTCTGGTCCTTGCAATGATGTTCTTATAACCCTACAATATTTTCATTACGTCTTTCCTCTGCTGACTCAACTGCTCTCAAGCTTGGTGTGGTCTGGGCCTTATAAACATATTGCCTAAAGGTGGTATATAAAGTCCTTGCCGTGTTTGTAGGTGATGCAAAGCATACGTAGGGTTGAATTCTGAGATTTAGATTGTCTTAAAAAGCCTTCAATAAAATATTTAAATAATATTGTCTAATAATGGCACTCCAGGGAATGATATGCAGCAGACTACATTGTACAGATGTTTTATTGGATTAACATGTGATTATTTTTCAGTGATTGTCAATGAATGGTTGATCTGAAAAAATAAAACAGCATACAAAAACATACACTACCGGTCAAAAGTTATAGAACACCCCCATTTTTCCTGTTTTTATTGAAATTTACGCAGTTTAATGTCTCAATGTACTCTGCATATTCTCTGCAAATTAAACATTGAACAAATAAACAATTGGACACCCAAAAGAAATCATTGAATTGTTTTGCTGCAATTGTTTTCTGTAACAAAATGTAATCTAAATTTTTGACTCATTTAAAAGTTTGCTACTTTTTGCAGATAGCTAAACACACTCAGGACATTCTTTCTACAGCAGAAATCAAATATTGTTAGGAAAGTTTTTCCCAACATTGTTGCAGAAGTTCCCACAAATGTGTTGTATTTATAGGTTATTTTGCTTTTACCCTTCTGTCCAGTTCATCCCAAACCAGCTGATTTGAAGCCTACCATCTTGTTCTTTTCTTCCAACGTAGTTCTGACTCAGCTGGAGGTATGTTTTGTGTCATTAGTGTCATGAACTAGGCATACACCATAAGGTATTGCATGGCACAGTAAAAACCTGGGGTAGTAGTTTTGGTACAGGGTACCACTCACTCTGTGCAAGTCACCACCTCTGGATCTAGCAAGAGAGGCCCAGACCTCATGCTTTCTCCTCCTTATTTGACAGTTGGCGTCACACAACAAGAAGCCATCCTCTTACCTACTCAATGGTGGACAAAAACCCTGCATGATGAACTGAAGATCTCACATTTTGATTCATTGGTCCATTAGACCTTCCATTTTTCAATAGTCCATTGGTGGTGCTTCATCTTAGCAATGGATTTCTTATTGCCACTTGACCTATCAAACCTGCTGCTCAAAGTCTTCTCTTCACAGCTGAAATTGAGACCTGCTTACTTTGACCAGTGTTAAGCTGTGCTGTTAAGCTGTGCTTAACACTATTGTCCTGTGAGCTGCCTGTCATACAAGCTGTTAACTCTCAGAAACATGTCTTCTGATTCTGTTGTGGGTTTGGGTCTGCCAGACCTTTTCCTGTCAGAGTTTCCATCAGTTTCCAAGTGCCTTTTTATGGTGTAGGAAACTGTACTCACTGACACCTTGGCTTTCTTTGCAATTTCTCTAAAGGAAAGACCTACACTTTTAAGGGTTATAATGGTCTGTCTGTCTTCCTTTGTTAATTGCCTTTTTCTCACCATTTTGAGAGCAACATACTGCTTCTTGTAATACAGTACTGTCTAAATAATGCTTAAGAGGGTATACTAACAGTCTGTTCCAACACTGCTTTTATATAGACAGAGGGCTTTTAAGTAATTAACAAAGGTTGGGACACCTGTAGGAATTGTTAGCATAAACTTTCAAGGCTTTATTTACTTACTTTGCTGCAGAACAACTGTGAGTTGTTAACACACTACCTCTTCCCTGAAAAAGGCCTTTATGTAAATCTATGAAATATACATTATTTTTCAGTTTTTGTCAACCTAATCTTTTTTTTTCCCCTCAGGCAGTTTACAATCAAATAAGAGGAAAAGCCAATTAAAGTAAGGAGAGAAGTTCAATATCTACAAGACTATAACCTTCCACTTGTCTGACCCTAAGCAAACACAACATAACAACATAAAGAACAATATAATTACACTGGGATTTTTGAACACTCATAGATATCAATAAAACACGCCTACTGGCATTTATTCAGACAATAATCTTTATCTGTGGTTTAGGATGAACAGTTGATCAAAACCGACCACAATAATAAACAATATTTAAACCACTAGGAATGTTTAATGTAGATCATAGATCATATCAAAAGAACTGTAAGGTCTCTCTTCAATGAAAAACATAATCTTGCACATTAAGGTAATGTACTGCGTTTCAAGGATGTAACATTCTACAATTTTTATTTAAAAGTTTTAAATATCCATTGTCTTTATTTTTGTGTTCTTAAGTAGGCCACTTCAATACAATTGTTTTCATGTTTCATATCATTTCAAATAGTATCACAACTGTTTTGCAGGCAGAGAACAATTTAACTATTGAGAGCTCAATAGAAAAATTGTCCAGTCATAATTTTCATTTGTATTCAACCTGAATGTATGGGTGTACACAGAAATCTTTTTTCCCTGAATTGTTAAAAGTACAAATACTGCTTTGCACACAAATCTCAAAATGCAGATTCTTAGATATTACATCTAAACTGGCTGGAAAATTGGGTGTTAAAACTTTATGGCAATATACATTTCTGCATAAATTAGTTTCCTCTGTGTGGCAAGCATGTTTTACACACAAAACACTTTGAAGCTCACAAGAAGAATAGCCATGTGTCAAGATTTAAAACACTGCGTGTCATCAGATGATAATTATATAATTAGACCAGGCTGAGCTAAGCATAAACATGATGCTGTTTATCAGACCAGGGTAAAGGAAATAAAACCTAATGTATGGAATAAGTAGACTATTCAGTAAGTAATTCAATTTGAATCAAAAGCATCAAAAGGCTATTGTCTATATGGCTTTTGTACTTCATACTCTTTATTTCAAGTGGAGGTAGATAATTGTCTCCTTCCTGCATGAGATTTTGATGTAATTTACATGCTACATTTCAAGAAAAAAGATTTGAAATGACTCATTATCTGTGTGCTTGCCAGCAAGAACAGAGGCTTGGCATTTTAAGAAGTTCAGTTAGAGGTAGAATGTGCCCAAAGTGGTAGGCGGTAAGTACACATATACTTTATCTGAATTGGCTTTTATTGTACAAGAAAAAAATCACTTGCACTACTTTACACTTTAAACCTAGGCAACAAACCCATAAAAATGAAATAGTAGCTGTGAATTACAGACATTTTTAACATCTTGAAATACTGCATTTCAACTTAAGGTCAAGAAAATGAGATTAAAAGGAAGGTGTTTGTATAACAGAAAGTGTAAAAATAATGTAGTTCTTACGTATAAGTAGCTTTGCTTTGTATTGCATTAAAATTATTTTTAAGTGTACAGTGAAAGGAAAGGGGGAATTATTTGCAACCACGGTACAGTCATTTGCTTGATAGATGACCATGATAGCAGGTTATGCAAAATAGATACAAGCATGTATTCAGTGGAATATGGGATAAAAATTCTGGATGATGGTGATACAGTTCAGTTTACTATCAGGCATGATCTCAAGAAAACACACTGCAGGAAATAAAGGTAGATGAGTAGATGGAAAATACATGCAGATGTTTGTTTCAAGAATATTACTGACCAGTGAATGCCCCTGACCTAAAATTACTTATCCTAGCTAATTGGCTAACCCTACGTGTTATGTAGATCAGTGATAACAAAATGGACAGGACAGCAGAAAGACAACAACCGTTCTTTGTGTCGGAAATGATGTTTGAACTGTTCTGAAGAGTTCAAGTAAGGTACTGGGTTAAGGATCAGGAAAGAGCTGAAATCCACTATTAGAGAAATGCAATCTGTTTTACATTTTACCCTTCAGCAACACCTAAAAGAGTTCTTTATTAATGCAGGACATTTCAAAACTACATTGTGTATGAATAGGCTCCCCAAAAACATGCTTTCATTATTTTTTATATTCTTTATTTAATATTTATAACATATTTATATTATAGACTTATACAATATTTACAGGAGAATTTCAGAAATAATTTTGTTTTTGCATAGTTACAAACATTCTGGAATTTCCAGTGTGTTCTGAAATTGCTGTGCATACAACAGTCCATAAAGTATACAGTATACATACAATACAAAGTAGTCATTTGCTCAGCGTTAATCACAATTATTAAACACAAAATAATGAAGTATTCTCCTCCTTCACATCAGTGTGTAGTTGATTATCCTTGGCAGCAATTAGCATGTCAAGAATCTGTGTGACTGGGTCCTTTAAACCAGCTTTGTATATCTGGATACTGCAATCCCCCCCATTGTACTTTACCAAACTGCTCACGCTCTGTCAGGTTCATGGAGATGGCCAGTGAGCAGTCTTTTCTAAATCCAGCCGCAAATTCTCAGTTGGTTTGAGATCCGAACTCTGACTCAGGCACTCGAAACATTAGCATTGCTATTTTTATGCCATTCCTGTGTCTTATGCTTGGAGTTCATTGTTTTGTTAGAAATAAATCTTCTCCAAAGTTGCAGGCTTCTGACAGACTACAACAGGTTTTTCTCTAGCATTTCCCTTCATTTTGTGACGTTTATTTAACTGTCACAAACTGTCCAGCACCTGCTGAAAACAAGCTCCCCCACAATGTGAGACTGCCACAGCCGTGCTTCACACTGGGAATGGTGCCTTTATGACAACACACAGCAAACAGGATACTGCCACCGGGCCAGTCCATAGAGAGGATGGTATGTTTAGGATGCTGTGGCAAACGTGGTGTTTACTGTGATGGTCAAAAGCTCAATTCTGGTCTCATCACACCGTAGAAGCCTCTCCCAGCTGACTTCTCAATCCCCTACTTGCCTTTGGATAAACTGTAACCCTGATTTTGTGTAACTGTGTCTAACAATGGCTTTTACTTTGCCCCTACATCATAAAGCAGTGACTGGCACACCACCTGGACAACAGTTGTTTAAGGACAGGGTGCCACACCTTTTCCATTATTCAATGTTTGTTTTAACCAGAGTAAAAAAAGGTTATTTTATTTTTTTATGTTTTAATGTAGCCTTGAAATTCATTCATATCATATATGTAGGATCAATGTGGGGTCTCTCTTGGATGAACAGACCTGGAACATGAACATCTGTGTAAACTGAACACTTTACTGACCTGTCCTCAATGACAATTGGCCATTCACATCCATCACACCCCAACCGGAGGTAAAAATGAATGACCGGAGCTGGGTATATCAAAAGCAGAAGAAGGGAACCCCCCCCCACCCCCTGGCAATTCTCACCCTGGATTTAACCATACAAGGGATATTCAGTGACATATCCAGATGAAATCCGCTGTGATTCATTGTTGTAAAACAATAAAACACGACAACATCCACTGAATACTTTTTATAGGCCCCGTAAATATAAAAATTATTGTGTTCCATCTGGATGTTGAAGTGAATTCATTTCACTTCAGCTGCAATTCCAAACAAAAGGCTACAAGAATACCATTGTGTAAAATGGGTGCTAATCTGACGAAAGTTCACTACTGACAGAAATGAATAATTTACTGCATCCCCAGCTACTATTTATGTGCTAATCATAAAATATTGAAGACATTTTACTCCATCTTGGATTTAGGCTCTTTTCCATAAATTACTGATACTATAAGCTAAACGGATGACTTTGCCAAGGATGTAGGGTTTTGGCCATCTGCAGACTGATCTCATGCTGTTAAATATTCAAAGAACCACCTGTGAAAAAGCAGCATCTCACTTTTGAGGGCTCACGAAATCTGTCCATTTGTTAATATTAAATACATTTGGTTAAAACTATGGACTTTTGAGGACACTAAATATATCAAAACTCACAATTATAAAACACAATCCTAAAAAAGATGGATTTGGAAAGAAGGATTTACATATTGAAAATATTTACATATATCAAAGGTTTACATATTGAAAATTAACTGCTATATTGTGCATAACAAATTTGAATTAATATTTCTATCCCATAAAAATTTTAGTATTAATTACTAATGATAACAATAGTAATTAATACTTAACTGTTATTGCCATTAAAAAGCTTGCAGAGGACAATGAGAATCCTTCAATTAAAATCAAAACCACCAGGTCAATCATTTACAGAAGTGTTGTGGAGTAAAGCCATAGCCTGAGTTTGGTAGATAGAGCTCAGTGTGTCTGCCTTTTCCAGAGCTGCTTATTTTGAAGTCCCCTTTCCCTGTCTGCATCTGCATCACGCCATTAGCTGAACTTGTACAGTGAGACAACCTGCTCTGGCCGGGCTCCAGCTTTCACATCTGGCCAGATACTCTTTTGTTCTTCTCTGCATTTTTCTTTTCTCCGGCTCTATTCCTGCATCTTAAAATATTCACAGTGTCCTTTCTGGCAAGAACTGATGATTGCCAGTTTTATTTACTAGTGTGTTCATTGCTGTGACGTTGGCTTCTGCACAGTCATATGACACAGGGGTATAGTTGACTTCGACCTAGGGCAAGGCAGTCTGGTCAGGGTTGGCGTTACGTATTTAAGGATCACGATAGCTTTCTCGGCTTTCCACTTGCAGAAGACACAGAGTTGTGACTAACATTGGGTGTGGTCAGCCAACAGGGACACAACAAATCAAGCAGTGAGATTTGACTGAATATTCAAATTAGAGGTAAACACATATAAAGAAAACGGAGAGCTAACAGCGGTGAGCTAACAAACGTGGTGCTTCGGTACTTGATGTTAAGACAACTGTATCTTTGATTTACAGAACGTGTAGTGCACTGTGTTTGAACCCATTGGGCCAACCAGGCTCTGATGATTATAAAACCATGAGCTCCTTCCCAGCAGAAGGAGGTGTAGAGCTAAGCCTGACCTCTTGACCTTTTCCTCACACGGAGTGCCTGGTATAGGCCCTTGGAGGTGTGAGAAGGGTCACAGAGAACAGCATAGGGAGGGGGAGTGGAAGTCTGGCTGGGGTCTTGGAGGAGGAGGGGAGGTGGTCTTGGGTTCACAGCTAATGAGATTGCTCTGTACGGAAATCAACTCAGCACAAACTTTTGATTGGCTACGGATCCCAAACTGGCGCTTAAGAACACACTTGTCACATAGATATTAACTTTCCTTTTTTAAAAAAAAATATTTTCCAATAGGTTTTCTACACAGTTAAAAAGAAGATCTATTTAAACTGTAGCAGGGGGTAGGTAAGTCCAGCGTGTGAGTACGTGAGTCAGAGTTCGTGAGTCAGAGCTCTGTGGAGGCATGTAAATCCCATCTTTGAATTTTATGTCATAACGCTGATGAGTCTTTTAGCTTCAAGAGATGTTGAGGATGCAACAATTATGCACACTGTTATGTAAGATAAAGCCTTATTAAACAATACTGCCACATATATAAATTATCTGATTACATTTGCATTTAGCAATATAATATTGTAGTTGTGTTAGGAAAAGTGATGTTAGAGAGCATTACCAGCAAATGATTTGATTTCCTCAGTTGGATTATGCAGCACTTCATACACAATATTATGCTTCCAAAAATCAACCATGATGTATCCCTTTTTGAGACCTGGGAATAATCGCAGACATAAATAATCCCACCTAGAGACCAAATGATAACACTTGGCACTTCTTTTCATTCCTTGCCTATATACAGTCTGGAAGTTGAGTCATGTCAACTGGACTTCTTTCTTCTTGTTAGAAACGTTTTGATGCTTATCCAAGTATCTTATCATAAGCAGATAACTTCTAGACGACTCCACCCGGATAACTGAGAATCTTCTTTGACATATTGTCCATATACATTTCTAAGATTTAAGCTTGCTGCTATATACAGACTCTGTTAACCCCAAAGTTGATTTTATTTACATGGCTATGCATTATGTTACCAATGTACACTGTACTCATAAGACCACAATGTGAACTAAAGGGCCATAACCAAGAGAGATTTACAGCAATATACTCCTATGAAGTTGGATGCTATACTCTATGCACACTGTGGATTCAGTGATGGAATCATTCCTCATCCTGTCAAACAGGCCATCAGGTTCTAGTAGGTAAGTTCACATTTGTGAAGTTGAACCAGTCTGTTCCTTTGAGAACCATGACCAGCTGAGACCAGGCCCCCATGGAGTAGCTGTATGATATCTATATTTCTTAGAGTCATTGTGGCCAGTCATTGTGGAAAATCTGTCAGTGATCTTGCACAGTTGTACTTTGTCTTGGCCCCTTATGGTCAATTTCACATCGCTCATCACTTTCCTTAAATCTACAGTCAGTGCATTTTGTAGGAATGTCATCCTTTCTATTAAATTTTTGTGAAATTTACATTAAATAGAGTTGAATGCTCTCATGTTCCTGTGAATGGTAGACCTTAAATACAACTGGATATAATTTATCATCTGATGGCCATTGGGTGTTCAAGCCAATCCCTGTGCTTGTCCACACTGAAGTCCAGGTTAACACAAACAAAGACTGACCATCCCACAGAGTTTAAAAAGGTCTTTAAACTGTATGACTGAGTAGATCATGCTCTTGAGTTTCATTATGTATAATTTCACACCAAATCACTACCGTCTTTCCACTCTCCTAGTTAATTCTTAACATGTGTTCCTCAGTAAATTGACAGCCAATCAACTTTAACTTCATATACGTGTTACTGGATTGACAAGGTCTTAGTTTCCTATTGTGGTTATTAAAACGTTTGTGCTTACCCTTATCTTTGCATTTGCATCTTTCAGTAAATGTACTCAAAGCAGTTTAATGTGTTAACATGCAGCCACTTAAGATTTTTCATACTTTGTCAGTTTTCCATCATTTGCATCTACACATGGACATGAATGAATAAGCCTGACGCCACATTGCTAAATCATACACCAGCAGCTTGCGTTTTAAGGGAATGAAACACTATGTGTGTAAGATTGTAAATTGGAAACTCAGACAGCAGGGCTTTCTTGTATGCCTAAGCTTTGTTTCTTCAGTGGGAAGGTGCCTTTGTGAGGTAATGGCTGCCAGGTGTTGGATATTAGATTTAATGACTTCCAATGCAGTTTAGCGCTCGCCATGAGGTGGCAGGACTCCTGTCTTTCCTACTGCTACATAATTCCCAATTATCCTGACCCCACCAATTAGACGCACTATAAAACCACCCCCTTTTATACATAAATTTGTGTGAAACAATTATGTCTGAAGATCCAAAGGAAAGTCTTGCCGCTAACTTGATTAAACATTTCCTCTAAAAAGTAAAGACCTGGTTATTTTCAAACATGAACTAAAACCTTTCCAAAACCCAAAGACACTGAAAGATATGGAAGTGTTTTAACAGTATAACAAAACTGGTAGGTCTTTTATGTGGAGAAAAAAGTTAAAAAAAAAAAAAATATATATATATATATATATATAAAGTTTGATCCTGGTATGTGATAACTAAAAACCAACAAATCTAATCAGCATTTCACAAACTGCCATCGTCTTGATCTGCTTCCTAATCTAATGGCATTTTAAATAAACTTTACCCACTATTTCAAAACTAAAATATTTATGCCCCTTTAAACTGATTACTCCTTGTTATGTTTGTTTTTTAATTGTATACAGTCAGTCATCTCCTATACCGCTTCATCCTGTTAAGGGTCACAGGAAGCCTGGAGCCCATCCCAGGACACATAGGAGCAGAGGACACCCATAGCAGAGTGCCAGCCCACCACAGGGCACACACACACTATGGGCAATTTGGAGATACTAATCAACCTAACCCACATGTTTTTGGACTGTGGGAGGAAAGCAAACAACCTAGAGAAAACCCACCAAGCACAGGGAGAACATGCAAACTCCACACACACAGACTCAATCAAAGGGATCAAACCCCAGGCCTGGAAGTGCAAGGAGACAGTGCTAACCACCATGCCACCGTGCCACCTGATCACATGCAAATTTACTCAATTTATGGTTTTGTCTGGATTTCCACGAGAAGATTTGTACTTTACAATTAGACACATTCAAACAGATAATGTTGAAGTACATTGATTCAAGGTATACTGCAAAATGTTAATGTTTAGGTTACATCTGAAATTGTTTATAAACACAAGACAACAATGTAATATGTGCCTGTATATACATACAGTATATGTAAAATCTGTGTGTGCCGCATGTGTGTGTAAACAGCTAAATTTGGGCTAGATGTTTAAAGTTTTTTTCCATAAATTTAATTATAAAGACTTTGTACTTTGTGATCTTATATATATAATGTAGCATCAAAATTAACTCTTTTCTTAATTTACTATAACAAATACAAAAAACAGCACTATCATGTCAGTGTTACGGGGGAAATATACCTGCAAGTTCTCCAGTTGCCTCCTTCAGTACATACAGTAGACATGCAAAATCTAAATTAAGTGCTATTTTAAAAGAAGTAAATGAACAAATAATATCAAAAAAGGATATCGGTTAGCGGACGAAATGACATCAACTCCACTGATGTGCAAATATTATGAAAATTCATGGCTCTCATCTGGAGCCTGAATTACTGCACTGTGCAGAAGAAGAAAAGACTGGGGGGATTTGTGCTGAGGAGCAGACACTGAAGCACTTAAATCCTCAGTGTCAGGGGTAAGATTTGTAGGGCTTATTCAGCGGATGGGGGGATGGGGGCAGGGTGAGTGAGGGATGTCCACCCCAAAGTTGCTGCTGCTACAACGGCAGACGAGACGGCCCTGACTGTCTGACCTCGCCTTCACCCTGCCTGCACGCTGTCCAAACTCCGGTGAGTTACTGCCTCGGATTCTGCATGCTGATGATCCCCTGGTTCTGATCCACCGCATTCGGTGTCTGTGTCCCACGGGGCGCAAGGCCCGACTGAAAAAGCCATGCGGGCTCCAGACGTGTGTGGTTTGAGTCAACTCATCAGCTTCGTGGGAGGGGGGAGCTTTGGGAAACCACAGACCTGAAAATGTGCCGAGAAAATCTACGCACTGTGGCCAGGCTGGGCCTGTGGATTTTTTTTTTTTTTTTTTTTTTTTTTTAGGTAGGATTTGTGACAAGAACATCTTTGACATTTATCTTGTGTCCTGTGCTGCTCTGCTGTCTTCCCATGGCCTCTGAAACACAAAGCATGATCCATGACTTTACCTGCTACAAAGTTCATGACCAGGTGATTTAGCGCACCAGGACATGAAGTGGAATTACTGGAAGACTAACACCTGTTACCTGGCTGTCTCTTGTTTCATTTGCATTGGACATCCTCTTTGTTTTAACTGCCTATTTGTAGTATCAAATTGCTCTCATTATTTAGCTAGTCATGTAACAAAAAACTTGGTAATGTTTGAAGATCAATGCTGTAGATGAATTGAGAAAAATTGTGGCCTGTGCCATGCTACTGATGAGTAATTGGGCCCAGCATACTGCTGAATTATATAAAATATGGCATATAATAATAATAATAATAATAATAATTGTTATTATTATTATTATTATAAACATCACAATGCCAAAGAGGTGAAGAAAATCTCGCTTCTAAGTACTCCACACATCCTTAGAAAAGTAACAGGTTGAGGCCCTAGGTCCCCGGTCGGTTCACGGCCCACCTATAAACCACTGGCAAATACCCAAGATATTTCAAATGATAATAACAATAATTTCACATTAGTTCTGCATGTTTTTTATTATACTTTTATGTACACACAAAGATCAAAAATCATTTCCATTGTATTTATACAATATGACAGCATACTGTGCTACCTTTGGGAAAAATTAGAACTGTTTCTAAGTAAACTTCTATCTGTGCCATATTTCATGGTTAAAATTACATACAAATTGTCTCAGTTTGTCACAGTAATAAATCACATATACTATAAATATTATTTTAAGTTATTATCATTGCCACAGTAATTAGATCTCATTTGCCGAGAAGATTACATGCAATATTTATTATTTTTGTTCAGCGGAAGGAAACCAGAGGACAGAGAGAAAAGTCATGCATGGAGACAACATGCCAATACATCTCCTTGTTTGAATCCCAGCTTAACCACCAACTATGTCCTTGAGCACTAGCTGCATAGGTGCTACCTGATTGATTCCCAGGGAATAGATTAAATGCAGAGAACCGTTTTTCTCGTAACATGTACATGTGCTCAATGACAATAAAAAAACTACTATTCTGTTCTACAGAACTGAGAGCCAGATTCAAACCCTCAACCTTGAAGGGTTGGGCTAGCGATGTGACAGGTACAGCCTCTCTGTTGTCTGAATGTGTACTACAAAAGTTAATAAATACTGTTTTATTGTCATAATATAGTATTTAATTTAGTATTTAAACTGTGAATGGTTTTGTTATATACACTGCCTGACCAAAGTAAAAGTTGCACACTATTTTGTTAGACTGCCTTTAGTGTTGACTATGACATGTATTCATTGCGCCATTGTTTTGCAAGCTTATGCAACATCTTAGCATTTTTCACCAACATCTGCATTTATTTTTCCCCAATGTCTTGTAATGATGACAAGAGAGTCAAACCACCCTCTAAAGTCTTCTCCAGCACATCCTAAAGACTTCCAAGAGGGTTAAGTGGTGGCCAGTTCATGTGTGTCATTCCTCATGCTCCTTAAACTCCTGTTTCACAATTCCAGCCCAATGAATCTTGGAATTTTGGGGTTGGAATTTGCCCACGTCATGCGGGAAGAGAAAATTCACTGATGGGAGAACCTGGCTATTCAGTAGATTCAGATATTCAGCTGACTTCATTTTGTTTCTGCATAACGAAGCTGAGCTTAGACCAGACCAGTTGAAGCCATACCAGCTAATAACACTGCCTCCACAGGCACACCATGACTTTTCTGGCCAGGCAGTATATACTGTAATAGAAATCTGACCAACTTTGAAAGTTTTTTCAACACTACCTTACATAAGAAAATGAATGTAAGATGTAATGATATAGATTATATTTATGCATCCCAAGTAAATCACAGGCATTGAATAAAATGTGAATCAAAATAAAGACAAAGGTAAATGGTCAGAATTTTGAAATGTAACTTGTCAATGATAATATACTGACTGAATTCTAATTTGAAGATAAAAGAAGATGGTTAAGAATTGACTGTCTCACAAATAGTGCAAATCTTTGTCAAAATAAGAGTAAATTAGTAAGAACAGACTTTGTACGTGTTCTTTCTCATTGCTTTTAAACTCAGGATCTCAAGTGAAGTTCACACAGGGATGAAGATTTCAAAAGGTATCTTAGGCACCAATGTAGCTGTCACTTATGGTGGAAGTGTTGTCTTCTTTGTACCTGAGGAATGTCTTTTCCCAAAAAAGAGTTATGTTTCTGCAGACAGAATGAGACGGTAAATTATTCATGGTCTGCACAGCTCAGGCTACCGAGCAGCTTTTTTTAAAGAGTGGAAATCTCAGTTTTCCTCTTGGCGTAGCCCATCCCAGCCTCCGCACTGACCACCCTCCTATTCACACTGCCGATTTATTAGCCGTGGAGGAGAGAAAAACAAGCCCACCTTCACCATTGCTTTGACGAACGATCCGAATCCATATCTGCATCTCGACAATGGCCTTAAGTTCTGACGAGAATATTCACAACATGTCTGCGAGTGTGTGTATGTGTTTGTGTGTTTGGTATAAAGATTTTTTTATGGGAAGGAATTATCATGTTAAACGCATTCTTTTACGGGAAAGGAGTTTTCAGATGGATAAGCAAAATGCAAAATCTAACAGTGAGATGCTACATCACACGGAACTATCATTTCAATAAATTTCAACAAATTCAAATTTGAAAATGAAAGTAACAGAATGCATTTTCCTCTGGAATATCAGGTATAAGAAAAAATAGTAACCTCTATATAAAGGCATGCAAGCATGGCATTAACTTAAGATGTAGACATTTCTGCTCTGTAACTATACAACTTATTCAGCTCATTTTGATTTGTTAAAGTTATTTTCACAGATTAGTTGCCCCCAAGTGCTCAGCAGAGTATCTAGAAGCAACCGTTAAAATGTATTTGACACAATTAAAATGAATATTACATTTGTTTAACTTCACATGGTTTTTAAAGTAATGGAGGGGAAAGCCCATTAGGTAATTCTTTGTTTGCTAAAATTTCCCAGAAGTCAATGGGAGTACAATGGCACACCAAGAGCTCTGCATGCAGGAATGGTCTGCCTGTGTATGGAAGAGCTTCTTTTCTGTCTGAACTTTCTGGTCTGCTTTGTTGTTCTCTTCCCTCCCCCAGCATTGCGACCCTTACTCGTCTCCAAATCAGCCCTTCTACTCTCTCCAAATGAAATTCTTTGAGAAGCCATTTTATATCACCCTTTGAACGTGCATTGAACTGTAAAAGCACCCCATCTGAAACAAAATAGAGCGCTGGGGAAGGGAGGGATGGGGCGACCGGCTAAGGAGAAGAATTATAATTCTTTGCAGGCCTTTTGGTATTAACCCAAACACCATAGCTGTCAGCGGCTCACAGAGGGACGTGCGAGGGGCAAACATTCAGTGTTAATTGGCACTTTGTAAGCCCACTGTCTTCCTTTTGTGAGATCAGGGAGAGAGACAGAGAGGGAGAAAGAATGAGCAAAAAAAATGAGGGAAGTTAGAAACACTGAAAGAGAATTTGGAATTTGGGGTGGGGGGGGGGGATGTCGTTCACTCTCATTCTCCTGAGCTTGTTGGATGTTTCTGAATACTGTTCACTTCTTATCACTTGTTAATTGGACTTGTGACTAAATAAGATTGTCTAATCTCACCCGTTAAATGTTGCAAGATCTATCATTTACAAACAAATGGAATTGATTTGTTGTAGTTGAAGCAACATCAAGATTTTGATAACCAGAACATCAAAAGTACACAATGCAGCAGAAACGGCTGACAGGTCATCTATTTTTGTATTCACCATAAATTTTACATGCCAGACCCATTTTGTGTGAATTTATACCATTTAAAACACATTTTTATGTTTGTATTAATTTACCCTTTAGACTAGTTCTAAAGGGTAAATTGTGACAAGCTATCACAAGAAATATATGGCTGTAAATATATGTACAAATTAGTTGGAAAATAAAACAGGTTAATTGAGATTTTTGTAGTTTAACATGAATTCAGTATTTTAAACCAATTTTCTATCACATATGTGTATTTATTGTGTATGTGTTTATAAATGTAAATTACAAACTTGACCATTGAATGGGATCAAAGTAGTGTTGAGAGGGTGCCCTCACTGCCGTTAACAAAATAAAAGTCCTGGATTTTTTAAAAATTTTTTTTAGATTTGCTTTGTTGACTTAAACATAAAGGTTGCACTGCAAATTATTCTGTCACCATATGATTTATGATCCTATACCCAGAAGTCCACAGCCCAAGAAGGTTCTGTTACACTGCATTTCTTTAAATTTGCTTGTACAGTAGGTTTACTTAATAAACTCTGTTTATACACTTTCAAATGAGAACATTTATTTTGTTATGGGTGGCACACGGTGTTCTAAATAGACCCGACTATATGAAGAAAACTGTGTGTGCCGCACTTCCAAAACACAGAACATGAGTTCTTTGACCGTCTAAATCATCGTAGAAAATAATGTAGAGTAGCTGTTCTCCCAAAACAGACAAGTATTACTACACTTATATATTCCCCTGTTTATTGAAAGCTGACATTACGTAAATGAATGAAGTACATTAATTCGAACACATATTGTATTACAGAAACATCATGACGACATTTGTGTCCAGAACAAGGTCTGATTATTGCCTATCATTTGAAATTGCTTTTACTTATGTGTCAGTGTTATATCTGAAATATTTTAAATTAAGATTTTAACACTTCAATGCAGTTTACCTTTGCCCAAGTTTTTGCTGATAATTCACTTTTTAAAATCCAGGTTATTTTTCTTACAAAATTTATTGAATATGCACCAGCAGTCATGCTAATGAAGGCGGAAAAAGCATCAGTTTGAGGCCAATGTAAATTGATGCAGCTATTTTAACTGTGCTGCTGTTTATAATTAGTATAAAGAACTAATGATGATTTGATTTCAGAGATTATCATACTGTATTCTAACATATTTTTGGAAAAGTCAGTAATATTTCAACAATACCATCATTCCTGGATTCAAAATGATCTGTACCAAAATTAGGGCCTGTCAGTTATCCAGACCACTCAAAATTGCCAATTTATTTTTGAAAAATGTTTTGCAGCCTAGTCATCAGCAGAAAAAATGTTATGGTTTATCAAATGACAAATTCTGAAAGTACTCAAATTCCAGATGTTTAACTGCATCTAATATTTTGTAAATGTATATTAACTTCACATAATAGTAAAAGTTGTGCCCTGAAAGTAAATCTTTTAAGCAGAAGCTGGGTAGAGAGAGGCTCCCCTTGGACATATGACATGTGTAGCATTTACACTGGGTAGCACATTAGTCACCTTTGTGACTGACTTCACTGGACTGGAGTAGTTAAAAGCCCTTCCCCCAGTTTGACCCCTTGCTCACATACACACAAAGCCTCTCTCTCTCTGTCTCTCTCTCTCTCTAGCACACTTACCCATTACATTTAAAACCATTTTAATTTTTTCACCATTTTCCCAAATCCTGAGATTTGGTTGTATTGATTGATGTGAAGTGGTCACCAGTGAACAGACTGGTCAAAAAGCAGAGCTCTTCAGACAACCTGTGGTTCAGAGCTCTCTTTCTTCTGAACTGTGTCCACTGGTCTGTGTTCATCTGTGTGTGTTCGAAAAAATGTTCAAATTAGATTTCAAAAAATGTGAAAGGATGGAGTTCTGCCTTTAGGAGAAGGGATGCACAGGGAGGGGAGAGAAGCAGGAGGGGGCCATCCTGCCTTATACAACCTCTGGCCTCTCTTTCTCCTGGGGAATGATGTGCACAACAATAGTGCCAACACTGAAAGCACACAGGTGTCCACCATTGTTCTGCAGTGAATGGGTGCCAGGGGCCATGAGGCCGCCCCGGCTTCTCTGAGGCCTGATAAATCACCCTTGTCTCTCACCCCATGCTTGTCCTATCTGACACGCCTTTTCATTAGCTTTTGTCTCTTCCATTTTTCATTAACGCCCTGAATTGCTGCGCAGTTACGCCATTCGTTCATCTAACGGCAATCGCGACAGACAAGACATGTCTTTAGGGCTGTGCTCAGTGTAGGACAAACTGCTGATCACTCAAAGCTCCTTAGTGTGGTGTTAGGGACACAGCGGTGGAGCACTGCTGAATAAGTGTTGCAGGAAAATGTGTTGTTTTGGTTACGTCTCCATTTTGCGCAGCTAACGCGCTCCCTTTGTTAGCAGCTCCATTGTGTTCTGTCTGTGAAGTGTTGCGCTGGGTGTTAGCATTAGCCGCTTCTTGTTCACGCTCTGTGCCACATGACGGTGTTAGGAAAGGGTGCGGGGATTTATTAGCAAGCATTAAAGACGCTAATCTGTTGCAGGTGTTACTGGCCGCCATCCCGGGTGCAGCCTGCTCTCACTTCGAGAGGCCTCAGCACAACTGGGCCAGGGCTGTGGGGGAGGGGAGGGTGAGGGAAGCAGCAGGAGGCTCACTGGCACCCCCAGGAGAACTCCTGCGCCCCTGTCTGGCGATACTCATGTATGACTCCAAAAGTCTTTCCTTTTAATAAAATCCTGCACTTCTTATCAGTGTTCTGTTATGTTCACCTTCACATGTACTCACATTAGCTAAACCTAAAAAAAATTATTTGTGCTTTATTAATTTTCAGTTGTGTAGGTGTAATAGATATTTTACTCATCACAGCAAAATGTCAATACATTCATTCCATTTTAAGTTATAACTGATTTTAACATTGCTCCGTTTTTCAGATGGACAAACACTATGTTACATTGAGATAGTAACACATTAATTCTACATTTCTACAATTCATCTAACAGCTTGAGACCAAACTGCTGAAATCCTCCTGTTCCCTAGAATTTATCCACACAGGATGAGATTACAAGGCAAAGCTAAAGTGCTTCATCTTTGCTTTAATTTGAAAATTGATGTGCATCCTGTTCACCAATATGTTTTCTACTCCAATTTTTATAACAACTTTTATCACTACCCATGCGCTCCACCAGGGCTGTCTCAGTTTGGGGCCCTAATCAACACCCCATTGGGGGCCCCCACTCATAAATAATTAGGTGCATGTACACCAAAACACTTGTGTGAGGGGAGCCCCCTAGAAGTATATGGGCCCTAAGCAGCTGCTAATGTAGAAATGGCCCTGGACTCCACATACCACTTAAAATATTCTGCAGCTCTAACAATGCAAGCAATTCTGTACATAAATTTGCTTGCTCACATTGTTGTTAATAATTCTTGAACGTGGAGAGGCATTCATTAGTAATGAATACCTAAATTAAAAAATGTGTTCTGCTTGTAATGTATTTACTATTACAGCAAAAAGTATTGTAGATTTATTTACTGTTTTTAAGTTTACGTGCAGCTATATGTTTTCATATTTTCACACTATCCCTTTCAAAACACTTACACAGTTAAACATATTCTAAAACTTCAGCGAACGTGTTCAAAATCAGTTACTGCCCCCTGGTGGATTAAATACAAAATACAGAGTTGAAAAAGACGTTGCAGCTCAATTATTTCTCTTAAATCTTTATCGAGAACGACATATTACACTGTTGCGCAAAAGCTTTGATATTTAGTGAAACAGTTCAAGTTAATTTTCTTAAAATTACAGCCGAGGTTTCCCTGCTGAGACCTCAGAGCGTATTTAATTATATCAAATTAATTTTCTTTCTTTTGCAGTAATGTAAAATTAATGAGTATTTTTATATTACAAAATTATGATTAAGCACTAATTTCTGTACTTGGGTATTATGAAAAGGCAGTACTCATAATAATTCAAATATGGAGAAATCTGTTACAATATTTAATATCAGAATGGTCTTATATTTCACTGATATTAAAGAAGCACGAAATGTGGTTTGCACGAAACCAATAAATATTCACAAGTACTATAGCACTTACATTTAAGCTACTACAAAAAAGTCAAAATTTTCTATGAATATTCTAAAAATTTAAACATAGAATTATAAATAGCTGTGTCACATCCATATTTATGCAGAAATGATTATGTAAAGAACAAGCCCACCTTTACTGTCATGATATAGAGTAAAATAAGTAACCAGCAATGTCAGTTTGTCTTTAAATACAAAGACACTATAGCTGACACCCAGTGTGATGATAATGTTAGTCACACATGAACATGTGATGCAAGAGTAAGCAGCACAGTCTGCTCTAAGACTTGGATTTAAGTAAAGAACCCAAGTTTCAGTGAGTTGCACTGTTGTTCCACATGTTCAGTGTAGTTGCACACTGCACTTGTTCTTCATCTAGGATAAACCCTGTCTCATGACCAAAATTCATCCTGGAATACACTGATGGCAATTGTAAGATGTAAACATTGTATATATTTTATTCTTCATTCAATTTCATATTCCCAGCACTTGTACTTAATGTCTTGCAGAGAGGTCTGGAGCCTATGCAAGGCGCACAGGATCTTGTCTTGCCTTGCCATTCATTAAATTTGTGTATTTGTTACATATGTCTTATTTATAACATACTGCAGCATCTGTAGATATAGCCTCAAACCTACATTTTTATTTATTTGTGAATATGCCACTTTTGCATTTCTGGTTAGATACTAACTGCATTTCATTGGCTTGTACAAGTACTTTGCACAATGACAATAAAGATGAATGTAATTTAACCTAAAACCCCTTGCAGACATGATATTTATGTATTGGTTATTGATTGCGCATGTGTAACAGATGTGAAAGTGTTACAGTGAGAATCCCCTGGTAAGTTCAGTTCGAAACAACAGCGGAGGAGAGGAACAAAAAACTCCACAGTGTGGAGAAAAAAAACCTCTGTGGGCCCAAGATTGACTGGCTGCCCAACCCCTCCTGGACATGCTAATATTACAGAATAAACAGGTTAGTAGTATTGAGCATTCAGTTCAATATTCAGTATTGAGATTATGAATGTAAATATCACTATGATGTAAATAACACAATATAGTCCTCCCATGCTCCAGGTGTTGAAGTAACTCTCAATAGACTTGTGGTGTCCCTCGGGCAAAGCTTCATCCAAGCTCTAAGAAGGCATCCCACTCAGATGGTGCCTAATCAGGCACTGTGTACACACATGTACAAAGAAAGATTGCAGAGAAGGGTTAGTAAATAATACAAACACTAGTAACCCCATAGCAAAATATCACAGTTATATTGCCATGTACAGCATGCACCAGCAGCATTAATTACTGTGAGCTATGGAAACTGTTGTGGGAAGGCTAAATCAAAAAATTAGGTCTTCATTCAGGATTTAAAGACTGTGACCGATTCAACATCCCATACGTATCCAGGCAGACTATTCCATAGACTAGGTGCTTGTAGTAGAAATTTTCTGGAGACTCAGAGTTTGAATGTGCAAAAATGTTTATTGTCTTTGCGCAAAGAGGCTCCCCCCAGCACAATGTCAGGTAAGAGAGTCCATAAGAGAGCTATGATTCTGTAACACCTTTATACTACTCAAGCTGCCGCCCCCCTCCCACTGGTCCTGCACGCTCCCTCTCCGGGCCTTCCCAGGGCGTGAGTGGGAAAGGGGGGTTGGACAGCTTTCACACAGCAGCAGTTACATTGCTACACTAACATCCATCCATCCATCCATCCATCCATCCATTATCTTAGCCGCTTTAGCAATCATACTATTTTAAGTCTAGTTGATCATAGGCTAAGTAATGAATAAATGTTTCAGTTATAACAAAGGTAATGCAAACAATATGACATGTGACTATCCTAAATGTATAAACCTTATAAGAGAAAACAGAATAAAGTGATATGATTAACAGTACAATCAGTATAAGGTAATATAATCACAGTAAAACAAACAAAGTTAAAATTTTCCATCACAGAGCTCTGTAACTAAAAGCTCTTGCACCACTACTTTTATGCATGCATGGAACCGAAAGTCATCCTGCATTTTGGGATCATAAGGAATGATTTGGAGTAATAATTATAATCAACTCTGTTAGACGTACCGGTGCCTTATAGGCCTTCGAGTGTCTATATGTTAACAAGAGAACTTTCAAATCGGTTCTGTAGTTAATACAGTTATACATCACATACTCACCAGTACTGTCTGACACATTAAACATACATAAAACCTTTTCTTCTGTGGTCTATGGGTAACTGAACCCACGTTGCTTGTTGCTTACTAGACAACAGTCTCTCTGAGTAGTACAACCCCCCCCCCACACTCACTCCTCTGTAACAGCTTAATCGGCTTACTTAGATTGTGTATGTAAAGCTGCGATGTGTGATGGAATAAGCAGGAAGTAGGAAGTGTGCTACAGAGATCAAGAGCCACAAATGAATCTTCTGCAGGGCTCAGCACACACGCATTTAAAGGGGTCTACAAACAGGCACCTGACATCCTTCAATATTTACAGTCTAAGCAAAAATCAGAAAAAGTGGCGTAGGCCCCTCAGGGGCACATCTCAGTTTGACAACTTTAAATTGAGGGCATTGTTAGGTGCTGTAAGGGAACACACTGAGGTTTGTAGGTACCCAATCAGGTAATGAGAATAATAAACCTTTGAGGAAGAAGCAATTTTCATGTACTGAACATGATAGCTTCATTTGAATTAAAATTAATTTGACCCTCATAAAAATTGAATTATACAGCATTAAACATAGTTTCGTATCAAAGACTGTAATATTGTTTGTACCAGTCTGGTTCTGAAAGTAGCAGCAACTTCACGTATTTATTGTGAAGAAAACCTTTTTTTAGCTCAGTACTGACTCAGTTTGCACAGTTTTTTTTTTCTGTCTCACTTGTTTATAATTTAAGATAAAATATAATAAAATACAGTATATAAGGCATGCGTTTGTGTATTTTTTGATGAAAACTTTGTTTTCAACATATTCCTTCTCCTGATTTTGCTTAAATAGGTTGCAGACTATCTGTGCCTTGGATTTTGATGAGAGATTTATATTTGAATACATTTCAGAGAAGATCAGAAGGGACCACATGCCTTCCAGATTATCATAACAAAATATAATCCTTGCTCCTTGTTAAATAACATTTCTTCCCAATCCCCTCCTACATGGGCCTGACTATAACATCTTCAGTTTGATCTTTTGTTTTCTCTTGTAGGTATCTTGTCTTTTTTGTAACAGGCATGATTCGCACAACATTCCGTTAACGTGTAATTTTTCCAATTTGTACATATCTTATGTAATCATATCATGCAAAACATAATATACGATACATTATATTCATGCATGACAGCACCACAGCAGCAAGATTAACTGTTTTAATGAAATGCCACTAGATGTAAGGTAAGATATAAATCAAAAGTGTACTACTGAGCGAAATACTAGGGCTATGAAATTATATGCCTTTAGGTGAATACAAATGTCTTGTTCAAGTTATTTATAACAAGACATGTATTATTATAAAATGTTGTCATTTTTAAACGTTATTCCAAAAAGAATGAAATTGATCAAATGTGAATCCACAAGACCCTTTGAAGCTTGTGGATTCCAAACGAAATGGTTTCCCAGCACAATCATATAAATGGAAAAAAAGGTTTACAAACTCACTATCCACAGTAAAAATAATGTTTATGATCCACTTTAATATTTTTTACAATAATGTTATAACATATGTGTATCACATTTTCACCATAAAAACAGATATGTATCAGCAAAACTTTTTGTAAAGTATTATTTGTCAAAAGAACAAAAGCAAATACTAAAACCTTGACTAAAATTTCCCTTCAAAATACCTTGAAATAATTATCTGGTTGAAGAAATTTTTTAATGTAGTGACTACCTGTAACAACAGCTGTGTTAAAAATACCACTGAGTTTCATATACAATAAAAAAAATACTTTGTTACACTAATATTAAACAATAATGAAAAATGTTTTTCAGTTGTCCTGTTTTGAAACAAAAGTCGAGAAACTCAAGAAACCTTCCCTCTGTATATTACAATTCCACAAAGCCACGAGAGGGCAGCAGTTCTCCTCTCTAATTTTTAGAGTTAAGACAGCTATCCCTACTTTATAAAAATTACACTGATGGACAAAACTTGTGCTACGTTTTTTAAAAAGATATTAACAAAAACTTACAATACTTTTCACATGGCTTATGGAAATACTGATGTTTTGTTTTCATCTGGAATAATTTTGTCTTGTGTACGTACCTCTTCTTATGTGCATGCATAGGTCATTTTTCGTGTTAGCCAGTCAAATAGTTAGCAGTAACATTAAATCGCGCAAACATATTCACAATGTGACGATTTATAGCACCTAGGATGCAAATCATAGCACTGGTAGAAAACATATTGTTCTTTTTGTATTTAAGTTCTTTTTTTTAAAAAAACGATTTATATAAGAACAATATGAATTTTAATAAGGTTTATAATTGTATATCTATGTATGGGCATGGTGGTTAGCACCATTGCCTCGCACCTCCAGGCCTGGGGTTCAATTCCTGCCCTGGGTCTGTGTGTGTGGAGTTTGCATGTTCTCCCTATGCTTGGTGGGTTTTCTCCAGGTGCTCTGGTTTCCTCCCACAGTCCAAAGACATGCAGGTTAGGTTGACTGGTGTGTCCAAATTGCCCGGTGTGTGTGTGTGCGCCCTGTGGTGGGTTGGCACCCTGCCCTGGGTGTCCCCTGCCCTCTGACCTATGTGCTCTGGAATGGGCTCCAGGTTTCCCCATGACCCTCACCAGGAATAAGCGGTTAAGATAATGGATGGATGGGTGTTAGTGTCATTTACTGATGGCCTGGTCATTGCAGTGAATTTTGTGCATTATGGTAGGTTTGGACCCTTTATGTTTTACTGAGGTTTCTGTTGCAGTTTTTTTTATCCTTTGGAGTCAGATTTTCTGTGTTTTCTTCTTATTAAAAGAGCCCTTTAATGACCTGCACTGTGGTTTGATATATTTTTTTGGCCTGCTCTAGTTCAGTTGTGTATTCTGGTAGAAAAACGGTGTGTTCTTGGTGTGCATAACTGGCTAATTAATACACACGGACTTACACAAACCTGGGAAAAATGTTAACATTTATAAGTGATCATTCTAAATAGATATGTTGTGGATTCAGCAATTCAGATGGATGTAGTCTCAGAAGTTTATTAACGCTACAGTATGGAAGTGCAGTGACTCTTGCCTGCTCTACTTCCTATTGGTTTAGACCTGTTTTCATTAGGACCAAAGAGAACTGTCCAATAAGGTGCTTTAGTTCCCATCTGTTCAACAAATGTAATGCATTATTCACCAGGGTCAGCAAATGAGCACTAACTTAAAAGACTTAACGCACATCGTAAAGTTTTACAGCAGTGAATCTGAAAAGACAGGACTGTAACAGTAATCACAGCACAACTGGATAGTGTGTATGTATGTGTGTGTGTTTGCAGTTACACAAATTCTTACCTGTAAACTAACTGTTTTCAGTCTTGCCAACATCACTGTCACAAGGCTTTTTTACTACAAAAATATTGTAATTTCTTAAACCTAACTGGACATTAGTTTTATACTTTCACCTTTTACATTTAGATTTGGTGGCGTGGTGGTTAGCACTGTTGCCTTGCACCTCCAGATCTGGGGTTTGATTCCTGCCTTGGGTCTGTGTGTGTGTGGAGTTTGCATGTTCTCCCTGTGCTTGGTGGGTTTTCTCTCACAGTCCAAAGACATGCAGGTTAAGTTGATTGGTGTCTCCAAATTGCCCTTTGTGTGTGTGTGCACTCTGTGGTGGGATAGCACCCTGCCCTGCACCCTATGTGTTCTGGGATGGGCTCCAGGCTTCCCATGACCCTTCACAGGCTAAGTGGTATAGAAGATATTTAGATTAAATAGACACGTTTATACTTTTTTGCAATCAACTGGTTTCATAGTTTTACAAATGATTCCATGTTCTTGATCCAGTGCCCAAGATCCAACATACAGTATGAACCAATAAAAACAACAATATTGAAAGCACGGCAAAAGTATGGATTAGGATTTAAACTAAGAAAACTAAAACTGGAAATTACAATTTTAGATGTTACATATTCTGCCTGTCGAGTAGGTCAAGAACATCCTGGGTTTGTTATGTCAGTCAATGTGTACAAAGTAGTATTGATTCTCTAGGTTCACCTGATTTTTTGGCAGACCTACTGTACTTGTGCACAGTCTGGACTAACCCATCACCCCTGACCACAGATGGCTATACCAGCACTTGGTTGTTGTTGTCATGGTTACACCCAGAGATAGTCCCGCTGGCCAACCTTTCCTCCACCTGTCTAGAGTTTCAGTTCTGCATCAGTGAAGTTAAGAGCCCCCATCCTCAGTTCCACCTCTTAGATTGAAGGTGAAGAGTCCTGCAGATGTTGCTGCACCTGTTAAAGACATGGATATAAAATCCAGCCTTTGCCGTCCAAAGCCAAGCAGAATTTGTCATTATTTCATTACACTTTGTTCCACCTACTGTGGGGATGTATGAATTTTTTTGGCCCAAACGTTAGTGCTCTTTGCCAAAGAAAACTCTTCTGGCCTTTCAGTTTTCATTTCCTTCCATAAACTCACTTATTGACTTGCTCTCTGACATGGTTTTCATCATGCTTTTTGTCACAAAGTTTTCCAGCTGGTTCTCACTCTTTAAGCTTATAATAAGGACCATTGTGAGGTTGACCTGGCAGCCCCTTCAGCTGATCATGCCCCCTCTTACATTGTCCTCTTCCAGTGTTACCCTGTCTCATTTCTTTTCTCTAATTTTTTTGCTATTTCTATCTTGTCTAGTTTCCTCTATCTGTGTCTAGCCTATTAGCATGGTTTCCCTTTCGCACACCTCTCCTTCATTGAGTGCACGTGGTCCTAGTTTCCTGTCTCCTTTGTGATTAACCCTGCTGTTTCCCCTGTTCTGGGCCTGTTGTTTGGTCCCTTGGGCTGACTTGTTGTACCTGTGTTTATTGTCGATGCTTGCCCACATATTGTTCTTATTCTGTTTCCATCGTGCTTCCGAGTCCAGCCCTCGTCTCGCTCATTCCTCCTTGTATGCAGCTGGCCTCGTGTTCTCCTTTTAGCTCCCCTTATCTTGTTGAATAAAATGCAGTCCTTCCATGTACTGCCTGCGTTGGTCTCCAACCAAAACATTACAACTATACAAACGTCATTGTCACCCTAACATCACACACACTTAACTTGCAAGAAAATGCCTATTTTTACATCTAGACAATAGGTGACTATATCACATTAACATTATTCCCAACCAAGCTGGATGGAAAACTCCTCATGAGAACACAACTGAAGGCAAAACCGAACCCTATTGCACGTTACAATAAACAGTCCTGCTGGTACAGTAACAAAATGTTAACAGAAATGCTTGTTTGGTCAGTAGAAATATTAGAAAGGAAAAATATTGCACAATCAGAGATGGGAAAACTAATTTGCAATTTGTTTGCACAATGGATAACTTCTCAGCATAATTGCTATGTTGTTTTCACCCTAAACACTAGTCTGTTTTTCCTGTTGTATTTTGTTGGAGGGAGCTGTGCACAAAGACAGATCGTTGCACTGTAATTATTCTAAATGAAAACACTTCTAAAATTATCGCGCCATATTTGCAGAATTTTATTCTTTATGAACAAGAAACTCTCCTTGTTTATACTGCAGCTAAACAAACACTAATTTATAACCATTATAACAATTATAAAACAGAAATAACGTTAAATTACTAAAATTTTCTTAATTTTTTTAAGCTGCATTTTTAAAAACCCTTAGAAGGTGCTTATAGGCAGGCATGAAGTTGCCTTGACGTTTATGCTGATGTAGTGTTGTGGCAGCAGAAATTGCCCCCTGCTCTCCACTGAAATCGTTCCCCTTCGCTGGTGCAGTTCACTTACTCACAGACACAGCGGCGGACTGAAAATTGGTTGTGAGCGTCCGCTGTGTCGCTCACTTGCAGGAGCCAGACAGCCCTCTGACAGGCCCGCTGAATTGATTCCTCTGCGTCGCTGTTTATTTTCACTGCCATGTCAAACCCATTCTTCGTGCCCCCGGCCTGGCACAGCTGAGCCACTCTGCTGACACCCTCAGTCTGGTGCGGAGAACTCTGATTTATTCCACCACACATTTCTCTGCCTAGCCTGGGCATCCCTCCTCCCTCCCTCCGACACCCCCCCAATCCCTTCATCTCTTGGGCACCGTCCATCTCTTAGGGCAGTGCGGAGGGTGTCATGAATACATAAGCAGGGAAGATCGATAGAGAGACAGGAGGTGTCAGGGTGCATGTGAGCCCTGCTCTGAAGCCAGGTGCCTCTGGGCAAATTGTGCCATCCAGGAGGGTATTTCTGTTAGCTACCAAAGGGGGTCCTTACAGTCATATCCCAGAGCCTCACAAAATTTTCACATTTATTGCACATATTTGGAAATACTTATTCACCTCTCTGATGATGAACCAGCCAGGAATTCATCATCATCATCATTGACGTCACAGTGGAGCTCTCATCAACGTCTCTGGGTGCCCTGTGTAGGTGGAGAGTCCGGCAAATGCTGGCTAATAACACTCACCGCCCCTCCAAACCCAGCAGGAAAGGCGTGCCATGGTGTGCTGGCTGACAGGAGAACCCCCGGAGCTTGTACAGCTCGGCGGTTCAGTAAAAATGTATTATTTAATGACCTCCACCTTGCTGCTTCGTGCTGACTTCATGAATATACATCAAAGCTCACATCTGCCAAGGGAATTCGGCGAACTGCTGATGCACAGCACTTACTTTTCAAGAACAATACTTTGTTAATTTTTTAAAGCATGGCGGCTGAGCACACGCATAAATCAACACTGTTAAAACGTGGCACTAATGTCATAAATCCACTTACTAAATATGATAAAATACCATTGTATAACACACACACACATTTAAATAATAAGCACATGCTTCTTGCATAAGAGTATTTAATAAATACATCTATTAACTTTTAATTAACTTCATGAAACTAAATTTAAGATAATTTACATTAATTCTGCAAAACGTTACAGCACCGGGAGTCCTGCACCATACTGTAAGTTTGGAATAATTCATGAGCTAGATAAGTTACTCAGTTAACTAGTTAAAGCATTGCTCTATATGGCACAGATTCCACTTTATTTCATTATAAACCTAATGTTGTATACTGTATGTCAGAGGGCATTTTCTTGATTCCATAACACAGCCAGTAATGTCTAGATTGCACCTTCTTGTTTCAAGACCTTTAAAGAATCTAAAATAAGGAAATAAAAAAATAACAAAGTTACAGAGCGTAACTGGAATTGTTCATTACTTTGTTGTTTCACTGTGCTGTTCTGAAACATTTATTACAAAAACCTTTAACAAGCCAATAAGATCCGTCCTTCTATCTCATTTAAACATGTTGGGTGTTGAGTTCCCTCTGCCTGCTATGAGTTCTTTGCTTGTTTGTATTCCAGATGTTTGGGGAGTAAACCCTGGATCAGCTCAACTCCGATTGAGTCCACAAAGAAATGCAATGGGTGGCAAAAAATAGTGGGCACTGTAGGGGAAATAACAACTTTCTAAAATAATGTATGAAATAGATTAATAATAAAAAAGTAATAATACTAATAAAAGAAAAACAACAGTAAAAACAATGTGATGAAACAAGTCAACATGTCTTTACCTGGGTCATCGGAACCACTGACAGGTGAAGTGAATAATATTGGTAATCTTGTTCCAATGGCACCTGAAAGTGGGAGGGAAATATTAGGCAGCAAGTGAACATTTTGTCCCTGGAGTTGATGTGTTGGAGCAGAAAATGGGCAACTCTGAGGATGTGAGTGACTTTGACAAGGACCAAATTGTGGTGGCTAGATGACTGGGGCAGACCCACTCCAAAACTGCAGCTCTTGTGGGATGTTCCCAGTCTGCAGTGGTCAGGACTAACTAAAAGTGGTCCAAGGAAGGGAAACTGGTGAACCAAATGTGACAGGGTAATGGGTGGCCAAGGCTCACTGATGCATTTGGGGAGCGAAAGCTGGCTTGTGCAGTCTGGTTCAATAGAAGAGCTATTGATGCTGACAGAAAGGTAAGAACACACAGTGCATCACAGTTTGTTTCGTATGGTGCTACGTAACTGCAGACCAGTCAGAGTGCCCATGCTGACTCGTGTCCACCGCCAAAAGCTCCTACAATGGGCATGTGAGCATCAGAACTGGATCACAGAAGGTGGCTTGGTTTGATGAATCATGTTTTCTTTAACATTATGTGGATGACTGGGTGCGTTTGCATCACTTACCCATGGAAAAAATGGCACCAGGATGTACTATGGTATAAAGGTAAGCCAGCAAAGGCAGTGTGATGCTTTGCACAATGTTCTGATGGGAAACCTTGGGTCCTGCCATTCATGTGGATGTTACTTTGACATGTACCACCTAGCTAAACATTGTTGCTGACCTTCATGAAGACGGTATTCCCTGATGACACTCTGCCACACTGCAAAAATGGTTCAAGAATGGTTTGAGGAACACAATGAGTTCAAGGTGTTGAATTGGCCTCCAAATTCTCTAGATCTTAATCCATTAGAGCATTTGTGGCATGTGCCAGGAAAAACAAGTCCAACAAGTCCATGGAGGCCCTACCTCGAAACTTAACGGGTCAGGGGTGCTTTGGTGGGTGTGAGGTGGGTGGTCATAATTTTATGGCTGATAGGTGTGTGTGTGTGTGTGTGTGTGTGTGTGTGTGTGTGTGTGTGTGTGTGTGTGTGTGTGCGCGTGTGTGTGCTGTCTCAAAACTTCAAACATATTTCAAACACATAAAAAAGCCAAAAGTATAATTCAAAGAGAAGAGCTCAGAAGAATGGAGTTTACTGCAGTAATCTTTACATTAAGCTGACACCATCTAAACTCCATCATGCTGCCCCCACCTTCTTGTTCCTTTTCTTTACTGTTTTCCTCATGCTGTTACATCTTAACTTGCCAGGCATCACTCACAGAGCTGGGAATCAGCAGAACAGGATCCATCTCATATGTTCTGACTGACAAAAGCTCTCAGCAAATATTTTCTGCTTACAAATGTGTATGAAGAGAATGTTTGGAGTGTGATCAGACAGGAGGATGATCAATATGCATTTAAGAGAAGGACGGGGACAGGAAAATTGTCCTGGTCTTTTTATCTGTTTTTATATTAAAAACTGCCATTGAATAGTTCACAGAATCTAGCTAGTTTGAACCCAGTCTAGTTTTCTAACCCAGTCTAGTTTTCTAAAGACTTGGAAGCAAATGTCTAGTTTACTTTGTACTTTAAAGAACAACGTATTGCACCTGTTTTGAATGTGATTTAGATAAGTGCCTTAATTTAAAAATCAGTTATTCCTTTCTGGCTGCTGTGTAGTTTTGAAGAAAATAACAAGCAGTATAGTTACAAAAAAAGTAAGGAGGTAAATTTTGGGATTTTCTAAGGTGTTTGGAGCAGTTGCAAGCAAGTGCCCTGCTGAGACTCTGAGCACTGATGATGAATGCGTGGTACTTTGAGCACATGGCAAATGTATTCAGAGCCTTCCATTTGATGAAATTACAAAAGGTTGCCACGCTGCACTAGTTCTAAAAGAGAAAGAGTGAGAGAATCCTTGAATAGCCCAATTCCGACATCAGCCTTGCTGAAAATCTTCAGAGATGCTTGAAAACTGCTTTTCAAGGCAATCCCAGGGCAAGTTAAACAAATCTAGCAAGAAGAATGGGTGAAAATTGCACTAAGCTTGTGCGTAACAGTGGAAGAACAGCAGATCCAAGAATACTCAGGGCTGGTGTTCACCGCCAGAGGTCTTTTACCACTACTTTAATAGAGTCCTACATACGTTAATCAGTGAATACTGTAAGTTTTATTTGATCACATATACATGCACCACTTAATTTTTTTTTATACACAGGAAACTAATTTGTTTTCTGGAGAGGGTTCACTACAAGCCAAGCGTGCAACCTGATACATACACAATATTTGCTTTGAGAGAAGTTTGTAATTTTGCCTCTGATGTATTGGGTAATTTGATTTTACTCAAAAGGCTAGTTGCTTTGACACTTCGCAGTTGTAGCTTAAGGTGTTTTTAACCAGCATAACAATAATATAGTATAGGACTTATATGTCCAAGCTACAAGTAAAATTAACATTTCTGACCGAAACATATGATGTATTGTATATATTATCTGCACCAATGTGTTTAGTCAGTAACAGATTGTAACCAAACATGGAGTGAACTGTATAAGGTATTAGCTCTTAATACAATCTGATACCACTGTACAAAATGAGAGAGGCAAAACTTAGATGGTTTGGACACGTGCAGAGGAGGGATACAGAGTATATAGGGAAAAGAATGCTGAGGATGGAGCTGCTGGAGATCTGATGTGACACATATCAGTTTAACTTGTGTACATTGTCACATTGGCCATGTGTTTTTATGGCCAACACATGTAGCCAGACCTTTTTGTTCTGGTTGGGGTACACAGCTGTGGGGAGGCCATCAGCTAGCAATGGACAGCTTCACACTGAACTCCAGCTGTGGTCTCAACACACTTCAAGGTTTCCCTTTGACTGACCCTAAGCAAGACTGGCTATTTAAACAGTTTAAACAGCTCATGCCAGAAGACAGCAATGTTGCATCAACACACAGAAATGTGCCTCATACAAATATTTACTGGGGTACAAACAGCAGATAGAAAAAAACTGAAGACACAGTGAGGCTGTTGCTTTTCTTTCAATGTCTTTTTTCCGCCATTAGTGCAGAAGAAAAAAAAAACCTTTTCCTGTCTTGGCCAGTAATAAAAATCAATGTGTTTTCTGTGTTGTCATGCAAATGGCCTTGCTGTGTATGCAGAGCACCTGCTACCCACTGAATACCTTCTGCCTCGGGACTTGCTAGTCTCTGGAAGCCTTTTAATATGGGCGCTGGCTTCAAAGATCAGACTGTGGTGAAATCTCAACATGAAGCTGAACATCAGATGACCATAATCCCTGTGAGCAGAGCAGAGGTTACATGAACCAGTGGCTGGATGCATCATGAGATGATTAGCTTTGCTACCTGGATGGTACTGGGTGAATCTGTACAGGGGTGATGTTTTTCACTCTGAGGGGAAATGGAGTAGAATCCTGCTGCTACTGGAAATTTCCCAGCTGCTCTTCCTCAAGTGTTTCTGGGATCTGAGAGGTAAGTCTCGACAAAGGGCTCCATCAGTCTGAAACACGGAAAAAGAGCACATGAGGTATTACTCAGTAAGCCTTTTGAGGTAATACTTCAAAGTAAAACCCCTGAAACAAGGAGCAATGACACATTAACACAGCTTGAGATGAATATCTTGACCTGGTTTGAGGAGCGAGCTATAAGGTACATTCTACCCTGTGCTCAGTGTTAACTGTTCAAACACCAATCACTCCAATCCAGCAGACCAAAATTTCTTTCAAATCCTTTTCATTATTTCAGCTTACTACTGTATACCTCTGCTGTTACCCCTGCCACCTGCCCTGAAATGGGACAGATGGAGAGAGAACTGATTTTGTCTAGTTTGGGTCTTGAATTTGTAAAAACAAATCAAGTAGTCCTCGGACATCTAGCCGTTCTACAGTTAGCCGTTAAGAACTTTTAATTTAATTCATTTAGAGGTCACGTCTGAGGATGCACATGCCTGCTTTTCAACATATAACATTTCTTTGACACTTTAATTATTCGTTAATTTAACAATTAATTTTCTTACTGATTATCCTGGTTAGTGTCACAAGTGTCAAGCGCTGAGCTCATTTCACCAAACATAGCAGGTAAGGATATATCAAGCATGAGGCACTAAGACACCATTAAGGGTGCAAACACACACACATACACACACACACACACGAACATTAAAACACTGCAGGCATTTTTAATTGTCAGGTTATCATAAACTGCACGTTGGATTGTGCACATTAAAATTATGACAGAAACATTATTTAAAAATTAAAATATTATTTTGGCTTTCTGCACAAAAATTTCCACAAATTGATATATATGCTGGGTAGCACAGTGGTGTGGTGGTTAGCACTGTTGCCTCGCACCTCCGGGCGTGGGGTTCGATTCCCCCTTGGGTCTGTGTGTGTAGAGTTTACATGTTCTCCCTGTGCTTGGTGGGTTGGTGCCCCCTGCCCCCCTGGGAGTCCACTGCCCTGCACTCTATGTGCTCTGGGATGGGCTCCAGGCTTCCCTGCAACCCTCACCAGGACTGAGTGGTTGAGAAAATGAATGAATCATATACACTGAAGAAATCACTGTAAGTCAGACCAACCTGAAAGTATTGTGTTATTTATTGCAGTCCTTAAATAATCATGCAGGGCATGAAAGTTAGAAACTTCCTGAGAAGACAAATGACACTGCAAGATATATCGCTCCTTGTGATAATGAGAAAAATACAACAAAATGTTGATTACAACAAAGCTCTCGCGCAGCTCTGTCTGTTTCCCACGAAAAATATAAAGCAGAGAGAGGCCAGTCTATAGGGTTTATTGATGCACTCTGACAGTCACTGTCATTTTTCTCCACTGTGCATGTTGGAGGGTCGAGGGAAGCGTACAGTGACAGTGCTGCTTCAGGGTGCTCATGAAGCCAGCCCATTTATAGCGAGTAATTTTCACACCCCACGGTCTCCCAAGTCTTCAGAAATGAGCTCATGGCATGCAGACAATCACCATTTGTGTCCATACACCCCAGATATACACTCAATTTATTTTTAAGCATTTGCGATGCAATTGAAGTTTGGCAAGAGTTCTTAAATGCAGATCTCTTTAAGTAAGGTTTTTTTTAATTGTGATATTGTGACATTTTTGGCCCTTTTGTGTGTGTGTGTGTGTGTGTGTGTGTGTGTGTGTGTGTGTGTGTGTGTGTGTGTGTGTGTGTGTGTGTG
>JABJVR010000077.1:8465943-8482496 GCA_025773905.1 Chitala chitala
TATATATATAGTAACAAAGTCTTTGTTCATCAGTACGACATTAATTTTATTCCCTTTAATATGTATATCATTAATTCAGAGAAAAAATTTAGACATTAAACGTCAAACGCTTAAAGATAATTCCATAATTAATTAATAGCAAGCCTCTTTGGAAATACTGTAAACAAATTTTTTGTACTTTTAACTATAGTTCGACAACAACACTCACATTATCTCAAATTCCTGTGTTTAAGTTTCAAATATAAATTTTAAACCTTTTATTTCACTGCTTTCAAAAATTGCAAAATGATCATGTATTAAGCAAAAATATCAAATGTAGTACAGTTACCTTTAAATTAAAAAATTTAATTAACATTAATTAGGGGAAAATCAATTTTCTTTTTCTGTACATTCATGAATGAAGGTCATGCTGTGTTTTTATATAAAGGGACAATAGAAATAGTTTAACAAAAGGATTTGAGGGAACTAAAACTAAGCATAAATTATTGATTAATGTGGTAATAGTTCCCATATTAATCAATATTTAGTATAGCTTTATAAAATCACTACTTTATTTCATAATAATAATAAAATTGTATATGCCAATTATTGAAACCTGAGTTGATTAATGCAGTAGTGTAAACGGTGCAAAAGTAATTTCCTCTTTGCAAATTCGCATTCTGCTGCGCGTAACCCCAGTGGCCCGGTTGTCCCGCTGCACTGGCCGGCTGCATGTGCTTGTGTGTGAGAACTGGTGAAACGTCTTCCGCGCGAGCAGAGACAGACGAGGGGAAATATAGCTGTGCGAGCCGGTGGGGGAGACAGAAGGAGGCCCGTTCTGGATTCCTTCGAGCAACTCCAAATAGATTTCCAGGCAAAACATATTTGCATACCCAAGACACTGCTACAAGCCATCTTAGTGAGTTCTGGCGTGTACGCATAAAACAGATGGATAATTTGAAGCTTTTCTGCAGAAACTTCTCCTTATTAAAAATATGTATATGAATTTGCCCTCTCCTTGTCCTGGGAAGAAAAAAAAATTAAATAAATAAAAAGCGGTTTTAACCAGCAAGGTGACAGCCATAAATCAATAGTCAAATGATTCTTAGATTATGGAAGCTAACATAGCTTTTACTTGATAAATATTACATGAAGTCATGAGTTTAAGAGCTTAACGGTGCTGCTTTTGAGATGTTACTTAGGCAAGGTGGTAGGAATTTACAGTTGAATGTATTAAAATCTATTCAAGGAACTGTAATTCTAAAAACTAAGTTGTTTGTGTTGATCACCTCCTTTTCTAGTTTAACATTTGAAAAAAAAAACATTATACGGCATTGTTTTCTAATCAGTGTTATGTGATCACTGTTTATTTGCCTTAAATAGACAATCCTGCCTGCACAGAATAATTTTCTCACTTTTGACATATAGGCATACGTTTGTACAAGATCTATTGTGCAAAGATTTCAAGACCTTTTCCTCTTTGTTTGTAAGACTTTCTTCACTCTCACAGTATAATGTGTGCATGTGTGTGTGTGTACAGCAAAGTTGGCAGTGTTAATTCAACACTAAGAGCGTTTATATGGGTTTACACTGCCAGCACTGGTGTGTATGTTTGTCTGTACAACGTTTACGCAAGTGTGTTACCCTCTACCTCAAGGGTTCAGGCAGGTTTGATTCCAGCCCTGTGTCTGTGTGAGGGGAGTTTGCATTTTCTGTGTTTGCTTCATATTTCTCAGGTCGATCTAATTTCCTTCTATGGTCCACACCAGACATGAGGTGCATGCAGACTGATGTTGGCTGTAGAGCATTTATTTTGTGATAGGTTCTGGTCTGGATGTATCTTGCCTCGTGCTTATGCTCTGCTAACTTTAATATGAAAATATCAATGTTATAATATTTAGCAATATTGAAAAGAATTACAACAATTACACAAGAAATGTGGCACATCATGAAAAGCTATTATGTAATATCAGGATTTTTATTTACCACATTCATTTATTAAAATTTGTCATTAAGTGTTAGACAAACAAGAAGTCAAGAAAGAAATGGTGTGGGTGGTATAAAGAGATGTTAAATTTTAGTGAATAATGTCATGTATTGCAATTACATTTAATTCTGGTTAAATAGAACAGTTATTGCTCACCTTCTGTTGAGTACTTTTAAAAAAAGAATTGGAACACAATCTGGTGAATTTTGTTCTTGATTTTTTGCCTGTCTGATTTATTTGTTGACCTCAGGTGTAATACGCCAGGAACAACACAGGAGGCTGGAATACTCTTTGCAGAGCTTTTACAAGACAACACCAATTCCAATTCAAGATCCGAGAAATGAGGTCTTCAATCCAAGCAAAGGGGTCATTGAAGCCAGTAAGTCAGTCCGATACCAGGATGGGGGCTAAGGAAGACACAAAGGGTCAATGAGGCACTTGGAGTAGGGAGCACACACGAGGGAGATGAGCACGTAGACAAGGGGCTATGAGTCTGCTCAGTACACATGCTAGGCTGTAATACTTCGTGTTGTTCTCCTGTGAATGCACTAGTTAAATATGTTAGTGGTTGCTGAGGTCTGGCTGGCAGGCACAGATGAGGAGGGGCGTGGCATCTGAGTTGTGTACATTGGTAATGATATTGATGTTCCTTTTTTGATTTTACATTATGCCAGGGCACTGTGTGCATTAACACCATAGCACATATCGCAAGGACACTATATGCATACACAGCAAAGCTGGCAGTATTAATTTAACACAGAGTATTTACATGGGTCCACACTAGTCATATAAACACTCTCAGTGTTAAATGAACACTGCCAGCTTTGCTGTGTACTTGTTATTAATGGAAAATATTTACATTTATTTAAATTACCCATGTATAGATATTTAAATGTCTGTCTTGGTTCAGTAGTATGTGTTTAACTATTGTCATCATGTTTTTGCTTACATTGTAGGTAAGTGTAATGGTTGATCCTGTTAAAGGGCATGGTCTTGGTTTGGTTGATGGCAAGTGACCCTGCATTAGGTGATATGTCCTTTTGCAGGTCAGGTACACTGAGATCAGCAGGTAAGAGTGGACTCCACGCTCTCCTGCAGCCCTCTGTAGGAAGCATCTCATGTACAGGCCTTACCAATTTCTGTACTGCAGTCAAATAACTCCTGTTCTGGGAATGAGCCGCAATCAGATAGGGAATTGAGTGCAAAAATATAGTTAGTTTTTGTTTGTCTTAAGTGCCAGTGTGGGCTTCATTATGTGGGGGAAAATGAGCAGGTAGCTGAACAAAACACCATCACCAGCAGCGGAGCATTTTAATTCCTGTGGACATAACTGGCGGCACGCTTTGATTAATGACAAGTGCTCGTGGTGAATTTTGTCGTGTGAGAGGTGGATATTTTCCAGCACGTTTTTCGACACAGGATTTTAGGAACAGATTTCCACAGAGAACAGGACTCTTTCAGCCTTGAAAACGGCACCGTTTCAAAGGTGAACATGTTGAGAATTCATAGTCTGCTGTAGGTGTGAGGAGATTTTATTGTTTAGCCATTTTTGTAATTCTTTTATAATTTCTTTAAACTGAAACAGTGGACTATAATGCATTTATTTTATGCATTTAAAGCTGAAATATTAGACAAGACAAAACATGGTCATTAATATCTGGATATTTTTTTGCTGTTTCAACTTCTTTATATGCATTCAGGTGTATATGCAGAAAAACACATGTAATAAACATATACAGTAGGCAAATTATAGATTACAGGTAAAATAACATATAAACAGGATCTGCATATAATGTAGTCGTAATGATTTCTGCGAATATCTCCTGCACTTATTGATAACACTGTATATACCACTTTTACTGTCTATTGTTAAACCATTTTGATACTGTTAATGCCCTTATCTGGGTTTTGTTAAAATGAGCATACAGACAAGTATAATATTCAGAGTACAGATGCAGTAATTTTATTTTATTGTAATAAAAGCTCTCAAGGTAAATACCTTTCAATTTTTTTTTTATAGTTTGTTAAAATATTTAGTTTCAATAAATGTAGATTATTAAAGTGAATATAATTTTCTTCCTCTTAATAAGTCCTGTGCTACATACTTGCTACATTTTATTTGTGGTCTCAGACCCAATATAATGAGGTCCTTACTAAATAATAATGAGATCCTTATTAAATAAATGTCTCTTTGCATCACATTTAACCTTAATATAACAGTGCAACAATTATGCTGCAAGTTGATTGATTGGGTGATTTTTTTCTTTCTTTCTTTATTTCTTTCTTTCTTAGCATTATGGGTTCATTTATGAGGTATCTAAGTTTGAATGGTGTGGGTGTTGAGCCCAAGTGAAGGTACACTATGGGTGTCAGGTCAACACAGAACTTGTTCAATTAAATTGAAAGTAAAAAAAAAAATCAGACTTATCCATGATACTTCTGTTGTCATAACATCCACATGTTATATATGTGAAGCATAAAAAATTTTGGGAAAAACTTTCTGTGAATAGCCACATTTTTTCATAACTTAACTATGTTTTGGTGCATCTGGAGTGATTAAATGTAAAAGCTGTACGATTCTGCTGAATATGAAGTCAAACTCTGGGTTTCTGTTTCCTTTAGAGAGACAAAAGTTACTGGTGTGAAATAAAATACTTAAAAATTTTCTTTCAAACAAGCGTCACTTATAAACATGAGTTAAAAGACAATATGTTACAAAAGTAGTAACTTTTTAATAAAATTAATTATTGTAAACATTTGTTCTGCAATAGAAGTGTAACAAATCTTCAGAAAACATAGTAAGTACATTAACTTTGTCTGTATCAGGAAAATATGAACAGAAGATCACAGTAAAATGAAATGTAATTAAATATGGTCATCCCTATTAGATTTGATATCCAGAAAAGGTCTGAAGATATGTCATTAAAAATTATGGAAATTATTTTCACTATTTAAAAATATCGCATATACCAAAACCATTATTTAATTGGTAGTTATTACAAGATAACTTAAACCCCATGCAGCACCAGGATGTTTTATGTAGGCAACACAAAAAGCCAGAACAGTAATAAAACCAGCAGCTTAAAGGTGAGACGGCATGAGAGGAGTAAGTGTGAAGACGGGAGAAGGGCTTTTCCGTGTGACTCTCAGCAGAAGTGTACCGTATAAACTCTGTAATGCACTGCCTCCTCTCCCCCTGGGCTGTATGAAAAATTCACCAGTGGCTCCCATTAGAGTCAGAGTGAATCAGGAGAGTCTCTGTGTTATGGCCTTCTTTGCCTGACAGTTTTACCACTTGCCACTTGGCAACGTAAACGTTACATTTTAAAAACAAAATCAGTGCCTCTCTGCAGCACCTCACTGTCCCTCAGAACTGGAGTGACAGCTCCTCTCCTCCTGTCTCCAGGTGTGGTAGATGTGAGGGAACCCCTACCTCCTTACCTGCCTGGCCCCCCACCACCATAACAATGTCCATGTCACTGCTGGAACCGCTGGCATCTTTTGCCCTTTTCTTCCCTTTATTCTCACACCTTTTTGTTATGTGAAGGGTGACATTTGGTGGTGTGAGTCCCTCTGCCCAGGCTGAAGGTGTCTCAGGCCAAGGCCCTCAGGACTGCAAAGCATGCTGGTCCTGCCACCGCTCTTGTGCTGTACTTATATTATCGTTCTGGCACTGTGTCTTCTATGTTCCGTTCGACACTTGGAAAACATTTGCACCAGAAAAGATTCAAAATGGTGTTACTGCCAACCTAAAATGCATAGTCACATTTTAGTGACACTTTACTGTTTAAAGTGCTGCCAGTTTTAAAAGCATACTGTTATACAGTATTCTGGTGTCTATGGTTTTTCACTGGAGCTGAGAAAGACCAGCTTTCCACACAAGCCTCCTGTACAGCCATACAGCAAGGAGAGGATTAAGTGGTGAGCAGATAAACAAGCCTTAAATCCCACCCCCTCATGGTGGCAAAAGCACTTCAGTTCACCGCTTTTGTGGCTTTTAGCAGAATCACCCTTGCTGCCCCCCAGGCTGCCCCTTGTCCTAAACATATGAGCTGTGCCTTGTCCCATGAAGCTGGAAGCAGGACCAGAGCCACTGATTAAATATTACATATTTTTAAATGGATGGAGATTATGCGCTGTGGGAATGTTGGCTTAATATGTCCTGAGGCCATGCAGTCCTACACAGAAGATGCAGTCAAGTGTGTGTGTGTGTGTGTGTGAGTGTAAATGTGTGTGAGTACAATCATGTCTACCTGTTCCTAACCTTTTCTCTTTTGAAGGAAAAAATTACACTGCATATTTGTTCTAATGTACATTTCTTTGTAATATTTTTAGTTAGTCAGTCATCTTCTATACCACTTCATCCTGTTAAGGGTCACAGGAAGCCTGGAGCCCATCCCAGGACACATAGGGTGCAGGGCAGGGGACACCCAGGGTGGGGCACCAACCCACCGCAGGGCACACACACTCACAACGGCAATTTGGAGACACTAATCATCCTAACCCGCGTGTCTTTGGACTGTGGGAGGAAACTGAACAACCTGGAGAAAACTCACCAAGCAGAGGGAGAACATGCAAACTCCACACACACAGATCCAAGGCGGGAACCGAACCCCTTCTTTTTCCGTCTTGGAGGTGTCAGGCGACAGTGCTAACCACTTAAATTTTTTAATCATTCCTCAGGTAAAAATATATTCATATTGTGAGGAATTTCAGGGATAATATCATACAGTATGTAATGTACAAATAGTAGAGAACTTTTACTTTAAACCTAATGATAAATGTCAGAGCACAAGGCCCAGACAAAACCATACGAGGTTTTTGGCTTTTACGTAAAAACGGATGGTGGCATGGTGGTTAGCATTGTTTCCTTTCACTTCTAGGCCTGGGGTTTGATTCCCACCTTAGGTCTGTCTGTGTGGAGTTTGCATGTTCTCCCTCTGCTTGGTGGGTTTTCTCTGATTTCCTCCCACAGTCCAAAGACATGCAGGTTAGGTTGATTGGTGTGTCCAAATTGCCTGTTGTGTGTGTGTGTGTGTGCCCTGTGGTGGGTTGGTGTCCCCTGCCCTGCATCCTATGTGTTCTGAGATGGGCTCTAGGCTTCCCCGTGACCCTTCCCTGGATAAAGCAGTATAGAAGATGACTGACTGACAAAAATTATTAGTGTACACAGTATGTAAAGTCAGATTACTAGTTGGAGGTCTGTTGACTCCTCCTTTGCAATGGAATTTAGAATAGCAAAGAACTGCAATGTATGCTAATCCAGTTAATGTTTATACACCACATTGTCAACAGTGTATGTGAATTCTTGGCGCATCCTAATGAATTTCGCATTCCTCTCTGCCTGATTCCAACAGTAGAGGTTTCTGGTGGTTTCAGTAACGAGACCCTGTAATGTGAAGAACATTTAATGAAGTGTGAAGCACTACCTGCCTCAATGACCATCTGCAAGCCATAATGTAACATCTCTGTGACATTTTTCACTTGCATCTTTAGCATGGCAGTTGTGAAAATCACACATTGTCAACAGTGTGTTTGAATAACATTTGCACTAGTTTATCTTCAGTGACTCTGCCAGGAAGTTTGTCTAGTGCAGCACATCTGGGTATGCTTTTTATACCAGTGCTTTCAGTCTTGGCCTAACTTGTGTACATTACAGGATTGCATTGTGTAAATATAGTTCCATTTTTCTGTACATTTTTATTGCCACATATCATGCATCTGATGACTCAGCGACCTGCAGAGTTATGAATTTACAGGTATTTAAAGCTGTCTGTAACCAAATATTCTTATCAAATGGATTTATGACAGGGAACATAAACCACTGTCATTTTTAATTCACTCTTACGACCCACTTTCATGATAATCTAGCAGTTGCTGTAAATTATTCAGATGTTGGTTTTGTACTAATGTCAATCAACAGAACCGGAATGCAGGAATGCTTTTATGCATGTTAGTATATTTTAAATTGTACACATCTGAAAACTCATATATTGATACCAGTGTGTTATTTGTGGTGTCTTCAGTAGATTTCCTACATAAATTTGGTTTGATTTATATGGTCGACCTAATTTTACTGTTGCTAGTTAATTAGTTAATATACCTGTTATTACTTTTCCAGGTGCTCTGTCTGTCCATTTTACACCTTTCACTAGAAACTCACCAATCTGCACAGGAATCATTCATTCGTGCATTTGTCTTACTGTTTCTCTTAAGCACATGTGTTACCGATTTTTACTGAGCTGTCTTCCATGTTGTAGTAAAAACCTGAGAAGTGAGGCCATGTGGCAGCACTCCAGAGCTCAGAGAGTGCTCATTGTATCACGGCCCTCTTAAAGCAAATGCACAACTACAACTACAACAACACAAACAATTTGCACACACTTACACACACAGATGCGCACCCAAAGCGGCACGCTCTCTACCTCTTGGCAGGGACTAGCCTGAAAGATTGAAAGCAATTAAAACTATCATCTGCAGTGGCTCTGGGCTGGCTCTGGGCTGCGAGGGGGGAGCTGCCAGCATGCATCAGCCTCTCGCTCCTGCCAAGTGGCAGAGACAAGGAGGAGCAGCCCAGCTGAGCAGCTGCCCTGACCCCTCCCCCCGACTGAGGCGCGTGCCCTGGATGGGCACTGGGCTTGACCTGCTGTCCCTTCCGTGTCCCCTCAGCACTGCTGAGGGCACCGGTTCAGCTAGGCCCAGCATTTGTACTGCCTCGGACCAGCTTCCCTGAGAGCCATCAACAGCGCCCAGTGAGTTAAGAAGCTCCTCACCACATCGTTAATGAGGATGCAGCTTTTGTATGACTTGAGACACATGATAGCCTTACCAGTGAATGGGAGGAAAATTACTGGACTTTCGTTGTGTTTTGCAGACACCTCAAAACTCCATGTAAGTAAGAAGATCCTGTTCTGCCTTCAGATGCCAGTGCAGTGCAGATATTACTATGGCTCTTGTTGTGCTTCCATTTCCTGTCTTGACCCTTGACCTTCTCATCCTTGATTCATCTTCTTGTGGAGTAAGCAAAACAAAATATTTTATGATGACCCAAAAAAAAAAAAAGACTAATGTAAATGATTAGAATCTCAGCATAATTTCAACTCAAGAATTCAAAATTGCTCTCAGTTAAATTCCTAAAACTGCATACCATAACTCCTAAGGAGAACTGAGTTCAGACAATGGATGAAAATAGGGTGCGACTGTTAAAGGACAGGTAAACTGATGAGCATAATCACTGCAGAAAGGAGCCCAGGTAATGGGGACCTTTTTAAAATCCTGCTCAAGGGGCTGCTGGAGTCATGCAGTGTGCTTAATCGGTGCCCACGGTACAAATACCTACCCAGAAAAGAAGGTAGGTAGCACAGGTGAATACAGACAGATAGGTGCTACTTTACCTGAACCTCGGATACCGGGGAGTGAGCTGGTTTGCACTCATCTTTATACAAGCTTTATCACTGCAGCAGCGTGAAGGCCATGTTTTAGTGGCTAACGAGTCTCCTTAGGACAGTTGGTTCTGCGTCTGCGGCCGGCTACCTCTCCATCCCTGTCTCCCAACTGACCGGGCTGTCAGCCTCGCTTAGCATCCATATTAGCACGGATGCTTCCTTTTTTTTTTCCCTCCACCGCTCCATGCACACAAATTTGACAGCGCCTGTTCTGTCAGTGCTACAGATTCCTGACAGGCCAATAGCAGGACACTAATAGGCCACAGAGACCACCAGCAAAGCACCAGCAATTCCTCCCCCTACAGTGACAACCCCCATCAAAATTCACATCTCTCCCGGCGCCGAAGACACAGAGGTCAGGGGCAATAAAGTAGGCGGGTAAATATTAACATGGTCAGAACTGTGATACAGTCCCAGGCCGCCTAATGCAAGTGACACGAATACTTGCAGTTTGAGGCTCTTCTAAGCATGGTGGCAAACTAAGCGTGGAGTGATGGAAATTCATAAATCTTCTCCACCTATTATGTGGAGGACAGAATAATGACAGATTTTTTCATCCTTGTTGAAGGACAAGCTGAAATTTGATTCCAAAAAAAAACATGATGGCGAGCTCGGTACACTGTCACTGATAAATCTCACCGGGCCACATGGCTATTCACGACTCTCTAATATTTGATTTGGGTTAACTGCTGCGAGTAGGTCAAGCCCTGTGGATTGCAATTGCATCATATTGTTTCATTTTCACATCTCATATCCAGGGTAGCATGTACACAGTACCTTTTTATGCTGCACAACATTCTGGAAAATGTTCAGGCTTTATACTTTCTCCGGAGGCTCAATAGCAGAATCCCACTTTCCAATGTGTCTTCTCCAGCCTGGTTTATTTTGGTGTGAAGTGCTATGGGTGCCTGAAAGGTGTTGTACTTTTGAACAGTAGACGTGTAGTCCAGACCAGCTGTTGTACTTATGAACAGTAGACGTGTGTAGTCCCGACCAGCTGTTGTACTTATGAACAGTAGACGTGTAGTCCCGACCAGCTGTTGTACTTATGAACAGTAGATGTGTGTAGTCCCGACCTGCTGTTGTACTTATGAACAGTAGACGTGTGTAGTCCCGACCTGCTGTTTGAGGGTCAGTGTGTTCAACAACTTTACCTTTTTGAGGCTGTTTGTCACAAAGTGACAGAACATGAAGACAGAGAAAGGAGCAAAGGCAGCCCAGGAGAAGAGCAGTCCATCCCTCTATATGTCGGCAGGCACTGAATTATTAAGGTTTACTAATACTTCATAAATACCCTCTTTGTCCTGTCCATTACAGGCCTGTCACATCCGCTCTCAGCAGGGAGAGTGATTCACCCGTTTCATTCAAATGACAGCAGCTAAACTCTATTGCAGAGGAGACTGTGAGGGTGGGGGCTGATCCATCAGCATCGCTGAGTGGGCCCTTGGGGTGGAGTATCAGGGAGTGGGGCATGGAGGTTCTAAGAGGTGGGTGGGTAACAGGGGAGTGCAGTGTTAGCTTGAGCCGGAAATAGCCTTTACACTGTGCAGAAACACCCCAGTCCAGACCCCCACCTCATCCCCCCTCTTCCACTGACACCCCCACCCCCACCCCACGAAAGAGCGAGCCTTGCCTCAGTACATGCCTAGCGGTCTCTCTCTGTATGGTCTCGACAGCCGAGCTGGTCGTTGCCCCGAGCGGCGAGGAGCTGTCGCGTCTCGTTAGAGTCGGCGAGGTGAGCCGCCGTCCCGACCTGCTTGCTCGTTGATTAGAGTGAGGAGGAACCCCTCAGCCCCCCAGAGCCGCTTTTAAAGATCACTGACTTGGTCAATTGGCCTGGCAGATCCAATTCCGCGGAGGGTCAGTGATGACTCAATGGGCCAGTAAGAAAGGCAGGCTGTCACAAGTGGGGGGGGGGGGGGGTGAAACACAGGGAATATTGTTGAGATGGGGGGGTACAAGATGAAATATGAAACATAAAAGCACAGAGGCAAGTGAGTGATAACAGGAACAACATAGCACAACTGCCCATAATCTTAATCCTTGCTATTGTTCCTAAATTACAAAATCCATGCAATTTCATTCATAATCTGAGCCACAGATATATTTACATGGGTTAAACATGCTTTTCTCTTTATATTACTTTTACCCAATATCTACCTTACAGTTCTGCATGTTTTTACCTTTTTTTTAACCCAGCCATTTTGAAATCAGCAAAAAAATATATTCTTTATGCTTGTTTACAATATGAGCAGGCTACATAAAAGATGTATGGCACTTCCATTTACGACTTGGAAATAAACATTTTAGCAAAGGAAGCAAGGGCACTTTGGAGGTTTGGTGGGCAAACATACCTTTTACCTGTAAATAAAGAATGAAGCTCTGAGCCACTTAAGCCAACATAGTCACAGAATTGTGTGTGACAAGTTAAGATTCTATGGGCCATCCAAAAAATAATATTATATATAGGTTTTCTCTTGATGAGATCGAATTATAGTTTTTAATAACCTGAACACACTCAGACCCTTATATACTTTCACATCTTTTTCTAAACATAATTTAATGTTTTTTATTAATACAAGTCTAACCTGTATTACCCCTCTGTCCATGCCGCCTGGATGGCTCAGAGAGGAACCCTGAGGACATGTAAAATCCACAGTGATGTAATTTCCTCTGTGCATCTACCCCAGGCGCATCTGTCTGTGGCCAGTCAATTATGAAGCTGAAGGGAAAAGTTATTTTTCCTCCCAGCGTGGACTGAGTGCCCACTGCCCATCTGTCAAAGGGTGCCCTTCATTCACCCTCTGGAGCTTCATTTGAGGAGGCCGCTCTGTTACTCTTGGCTCATCATGCAAAGATGCATAATTAGCAGACGTAAAGAGACCTGTGAACATAGGCATTGTGTGTTCTCAGTGTGTGACTTATCCACCTGTAAATTAATTAGAGGTTCCACTGTAAGGTAGTGTAGGAAATCTGGAAATGCGCCATCAGCGCAGAACACAGAGAACAGAGAGAACGGGAAAGAGAGGCAGGGAGTCCCTCAAGCTACAGCTTCTTAACTTGTTTATTTGCTAAAGGGGATGTGGGGGTTGAACATATGGTATGCTAAAATATGGGCTTGTATTTTTAAGGCCAGGGGACCTGCGGGGGAAACGGGATGAGGGCTGGCGACTGGGGCCTGTCTCCCTCTATTCCTCCCGCTTGGTCAGCCAGCACCACCCCACCTCCCTCCACCGTCCGGTCACCGGGACACAGAAGACTCTTGGCCCGTCTGACACACTCAAGGCTCAGAGACAGGCGGAGGGAGGATGACAGTGACAGTGTAGTTAGCTGCTAGGTCACAAAGCCGTGTGTGTGTGTGTGTGTGTGTGTGTGTGTGTGTGTGTGTGTGTGTGAGAAAATGTTAGGTGCTTGACTAGTGGGTGCTGAGGTTACATTGCTGAAACACAGCCATGTGCATGGCCTCATTGCTGAGTAGACAGATGAAGTATCACGATGTACTGCTTGAAAATATAGTAGAGTGGTAAGGATATACGTATGTGAATGTGTAAGGGGTGATGAAACATTTTCCACCGGATTCTTTAGCATTAACTCTGGATACACGCTCTGGGTCAGCCCAGCATGTTTGGTGAATGCTGTAGTTTGGTGTACATGTAAAATGGAAGCATATTTAATAGAAAGCAACTACTGGACACAGTTCATAATGTCATCTGATGACCACTGTTTACTGAGGCAAAGACTGTCTCCTTGTGTGTAGTGGCAGCCACACTTGGAGTGTGGTTCTGAGTAGCCTACTGCTGTTTTGTATTGAATGCCTCAGAGATGATAACTGTTCAAAGACCAAAGCTTTCATGCACTCTCAAACTGTTTCCCTTCACAGCATCTTGCTGCTCTTTTATTATGTAGCTTCTGTTTGTAAAACACACACACACACACACACACACACACGGTTATGAATTCCTTAAATCACTTGAGTTTTGTGTGTTGATGGATACACACACATACATATTACATATGCTAAAATAAACTTCCTTGTTCCCTGTACATCTGTGTGTTGATGAACACACACACACACACACACACACACACACACACACACATACACAAGTTACATTCTGTATCAAGATGAACCTCTTCATACCCTCCAGGTTTGTGTTTTGATGGGCAGGAAGCCCCATGTCCTTTGACAGGATTGTCTGCTTGCTTTCATCTCTTTTTATCTGTTCTCTCAGCACTCTGTCAGGTGCTGCCGTCTCCCCACTACCACCAAGGTGGCAGGACAAGAGCCTCCCAGGTCCTCAGGATGTCCACAATGGTAGTGGGTACCGCTGTCCGAGATGCAGATATTTACTGTCACCCCTTTTTGTCTAACAAGGTGTCAACCTTTGGGAATGATTTCATATGTGTAACAGCAACAAAATCATCAATGTCTATGCTTCTCACAGTTAATACATATTACTGGAAACGATCCATATGATATACATGAGAAAAATGCCACTGATATCCGGTCCTGTTAATACCAAATAACCTGCTTTATATTGGATTGTATAGGTATGAGGTTTAGCAGTAATCCTGTGTGCTTGCAAGTGGCACCAATATCCGTGTAACAGCACACAAATACATTGCTTAACATGTGAAACGTTTGTGGATACTTATATCAATGCAGTAATGCTATAAGTGATGTCGTAACAATGGAAACATCAGAACAGGACATTTTATGGATGGTTCGTGTCCTCATGTCATAAATTAAATAATAGTATATTAAGCATTTATGGTCTATTTATGCCCTTGAATTTGAGTGCTCATTAAGGTCATCCTGAACCATGGCTCGACATTTGGCTTTTGCTGAACTTACGTCAGGGCTTGGCTCACATTTAAGGATTTCTTTCAACTGCCCCGCATGCATCTCTTCTTGGCACGTCTCTGTTACCCATCCGTCACGCGTGGCATGGTTCTGCTCACACACTGAAGCACAAACGTGTCTTCAGAGCTCCTCGGAGGAAGCGCTTCACCTTTCCACCTTTCTGCTCAAGGTTATTTGAATTTCTGTAGATCACACGAGCGCAGTCTGTACTGGTGTACAGGTTGCACCCCAAGGCTTTCATAGACACTTTTCATGTTGATTACAATGTAATAGGTTACGATGCATGCTTGTGTAACTTGCCCAAATAAACAGGCATATTTGAACATTCCTGTGCTGAACTAATCAAATACACATGCACTCTCAACAGTAGAGTGAAAAACAGTTGTTCTCAGTTATATAAATCTGTTCTGTACACAGAACATTCAGCACAATTATTTTAGCACCACTTCTTATGCTGGAGCTGGATGTTTTTCAGATACCTTAATATTCAGAATAGTAAAGCGTTTAAACCAAACAAAATTTAGCTTAGCATCCATAACTAGAGAACGGTCTTCCATTTAAAAGAAAATCGGGCCTTGAGGCCATGTAATCAAGAGGGGTGCAGCCTGTCGATTCTTGCACACAAACGATAAGGACATCTTCAGATGAAATTGTCAGTTTGCTGCTTTTCCATCACGAGCTTATTTATTTTCACATATCTCTCGGCAGATTGTTTGTGTTGGGGGGACCAGGAGAGATAACGGTCGCCAGAGACAATAATACACAAAGTAGAACCAACTATCTGCAAATTAAAAATAGGATATTGGCATTCAAATGCACTTTCAGAGTGGCTTTTTAGAAGGTCGGGAAAGCAAAATCAATGAACAGGGTAACAATATTTTGTAAAGGTTTTGATTTGGGACTGTTACAGATCAATGGGAGTCCGTGCATAATCAGGCCGCTCCTATACGTTTGACAGGTCTTCTGGCTCGGCACATTTATGGATCAATAACAATCTGCGTATAACCAGACAGTTCCTATACTTTTCATAACACTTCTGATTCAGGTCTCCCATGTTCTGTTTCTCATTCATAGCTATGACAAATGGCTGATTTACTTTGTTTATAGATGATGGGACCTGCCCTCTTTAGTTCCCATAAAATTATGCATAGAGAACTGTACAACAAAAGGGAAAAGCAACAACAAAGGTGAAAAGAAACAACAATAAAGTCTGTTTCATGTTACATTTTTTTATTATTATTATTATTTTTTTTAACAATGAAGAATATTGATGGAGCAGGGCAGTGGATTTAAAATAGAGCTTGTCTGACACAACAATTAAAGGGGAGATATTTAATAATTAATGGTGGCTGAGAGCGATATGAGTTTAGTTAATGTGCCTGGAAGCGCAGGCTTAGAGTGGAGCTGCAGCGTCAACAGTAGAGTCAGATCTGTGCTGGGAAAAACAGAACAAGTCCTTCATCTGATCCAGTTGGGCAAACGGGTCTCTCTGCCTCCATCCTCAGTGTGAGCTGACACGCCCAGAGGCAGGAAAAAATGCAGCAGTCTTTTGGGTCAATACCTGCCTCTTTTTCATGAACCAGGCACAGTTATATGTGGTAAACACAGCCCATACCTTAGAGGGAGGTCTTCAGCTGATGAAACTGACTACGTCTGTTCAACTCAGACTTACCAACATAACCATGGTCACTGAAAGAGGCTCATCACAATGTTGTGAAGAGCCATCTAACCTTGTTTTGCTCCTTCTACGTTTGAGTCAGAGACAGGCTGGGTCCTGTGCATAACAAGGGAGAGCACAGCTGGAGGACTGGAGGAGGAATGAAGGAGTAACACTGTGCCTGCTCTCCGTCTTGTCAAAATGGAGTGCTCCTGTCAGTCCCGCCAGCTGCCAGTCCAGACGGACCACTCCCTTCGGTGCTTTTTTGCTCTAGGAGACTGTGCCTTTTAACAGCTCAGATTGTGTGCAGGGATCCAGCGAGGGATCCGGATCTCGGGCGTCACAGTTCAGTGTTGCAAGTTGCCCTCTCAGTAACGGTTCTCCATCAAAAAGCTCTTACTTTCCTGCACCTCTGCATTTCATGATTACTCCGATGCTCTTCTGCACGTGGCACTGTGTGAACTGCATGTTATTCCAAAATTAAGGCTGAAAATGCTAAAGGAGAAATCATTACATTAGAAGGAGATTATTCTTTAGTATCAGTTGGTAGAAAACCTTATACTGATGGATTAAATGCTGAAAAAGCAGGAGACAGGGGCCAGAGTGCAGTATAAAAAGACT
>JABJVR010000077.1:8482596-8498166 GCA_025773905.1 Chitala chitala
TATATATATAATTTTTTTTTTACTACATTTTTCTCCTGCTGCACCATGACTTTTAACCAGTGTAATTTCTCCTTCAGCTATGTGCAAAAAGCCTGAATGCCTTGCATGGTGTTCAACTAAAAACCCTTCCAGGAGCTCCTGTAAACACAATGCTTCCCTTACCTGTAAATACCTGTATACACCTCTATACAGAAATGAAAAGCACAATGTTTGCTCTTAACAAGTATATATGTGTGTGTGTGTGTGTGTGTGTGTGTGTGTGTGAGTGCGTGCGTGCACATTTACATGAAAGAGAGGAAGAAAAAGTAAGGTCATCTTTTGCTTATGGAACAGTTCTGATTGTTCTTGAAATGCATTAGTAGGTAACTGCATCAGTGTTCTATAATAAAAGCTTGTAGTTCTTTGAGGGATGAAGGAGGTAGAAACATGCCATACATTACATTTACATTACATTTACATTTTACATTTTATTTATTTAGCAGACACCTTTGTCCAAAGCGACTTACAAGGATAACAGTACACGTGCATGTTACAAACAAGGTCAATAATTATTAGAGAATCTACTAACAGTAAGTGCTGTTCTATCACCACAGTGCACACGATTAAGTCTGGCAATTGTCACATGTCGTTCAAGTAAAGCATAAGCAACAGGATAAATAAATGTTGTTTTTCCTAATATAATCCATAAATCTTGAGACGTTTTTTTTTTATTTCAAACAAACTATCAATTTAAATCTGAAAGCTTTTGTGTGCCTTCCAGAGAGCAAAATCAACAGCATTGTCCTGTTCAGGCCTGAAATGTATAAGCATTTATTGATTTAAATTTGCTAAAATCAAATAACTATGAATGCACTGGATTCACTTCATTGTCAAGGTAACAAAAATATTCAACAACATTTTAACAGCAATTTGTAAGTATCATAATTTCTTTGACATATAGTCACATCTTTAAAAATTTAGTTGAAATATGTCAGTGACATCTACAAAACCACTGAATAAAGTTTCAGTGTATCTATCCTAAGCACAACAGAAGGCATGCTAAGAGAGGATAAACTCCAAGGCTGAGGGTGCACACAAACAATCTCTCAGAAATGGAGCAGTGGGGAAACAGGGAGAGTGCTAGAGAAAGGCGACATGAAGATGATGATGCAGATTCTGGCTTGGTATATGAGAGGCACTGCAGTTTTCTTCAATTCAGAAAACACACATCTCTCCTTTGCCCAAATTTTCCCAGGATGTCCTCACTCCTGCTTTTGTGGAGGAGTGGAGGGGCTTTTTCCACTCCTTCCTCTTGTCTCTGCATCTCCCTTCCTCTGTTCTCTGCATCTTTCTCCTTTCTGTCTCTGCCTCGCTCTTCTCAATACTTCTGCCTCTCTCTTTTCTCTACTTTAGCCTCTCTCCTCTCTACTTCAGCCTCTATCGTCTCTCTACTTCAGCCTCTCTCTTCTCTTTACTTCAGCCTCTCTCTTCTCTTTACTTCAGCCTCTCTCTTCTCTCTCTTCCTGTGCTTCCCTCTCCTCCCTGCCTCTGCCTCTCTTCCCTGTCTAGCTCACTCTCAGCCTTCTTGTTCCTCCTGATTTGTCAAACTTCTTCTGGGCCTGTTCCCCCTGCTGTCATATTTGGTACAGATGGTTAGGCCCTATGGAGCAGCTTGTCACTGACGATTTCTTCTCCCTGGCCTGACAGCAGGCCTGATCGCTTGCGAAAGGTCCGTTTCTGATAGCACATGGACCTTGACATTTCCCAAAGGGCCCTGGAGACGCCTTCCACTGGACCAGAGGAAAGAAATGAAGAACCTAGAGTCAACCCAGAGCAAGCCAGAGGCTAGTAGAGAGGGTGGGAGGGATGGAGACAGATCAAGACAGAGGAATTGAGTGGGGGGGTCAGCAAAGCACAACTGTTGTATAAGACATGCATCAGTCACTGCCGTTAGTCCTGATCACACATCCGTAACTTATCCAGTTCCTTGGCACCAGTGCATTAATCACATCCCTGGGAAACCCTAGGGTCCTACACCAGGCTAGCTGGAGTGTTATTCCAAAATGCAAAAATCCAGCACTTACACCTAACATACCCATGTGAAATGTCCGTGCATCAATACAAAACTGCCACCATAGTATCATTTCATATTTGAAGAAGACTCTATGAGCAGACACACTTGTGTTGGTTAGGCTCCCAAAACCATTTTTTTAATAAAATGTGTTAATACATGCAAAATATTTCATAAACAAACTGAATCATAATTTGATTTTAGAAAATGTAATCATGTAAAATAAAATATGTTGTGAAATTATGGGCAATGGTGGAAAACAATAGTATACCAAATATTTATACAATACTTTAGCATTCAGATTATGACATTAAGTCCAAAACAGCATGATAAATCACAAAACATATAATGTGCAATAATGAAATGCAAAGTTAACATGGTGTAATGCTGCTATGGTAGGAATTTCGAACCTTCGGCGTGAGCACCATAATAAAGTGTCAGAAAGGGAGTGGGTGTGTGTGTGTGTGTGTGTGTGTGTGTGTGAGCCAATGTCCCGGTCCAGAGTAGCACATAGTTCGGGCTGAGCTCCGCTCAAGTCCACTGAGATGTCTGACAAATACGCTCATCAATGAGCCTTTAGGTTAGACACAGACAAGCAATTTTTTTCCCGTAAAATGTCTCCCTTGTAATCCTGCTTCAGATTACTTCATGATATAAAGTCTTTACCAAAGGGTCAGTAACCATTAACCAGCCTGTTGTTTAAATCTTGTTTTATTTATTATTATTATTGTTGTTGTTATTGCATATTTTACGTCTTGTACTATCCCATGGACAATTATCTGTACAGTTACTGCTTAGGATGATAATTGATACGGTACTGGTACTTTCAACTTTCTGTATTTATGACCTGGTTAAAGTTTCTCTATATCCATATTCAGGACATGTTTTTGGTAAATTGAGAGTAACAAACATGACAAAGATCAAATTTTTAAAATCAGCCCTTTTAAGTAATTTATCATGGTACACAGGGATATTTCCAATAAAACATGGTCTGAGTATGTTCTACCAAAAGATGAAGAAGCTACTAGTCTTGTGAAATATGAATGAATGACCTGAAAAGAGTATGTAGAAACCCATCACAAGAAGTTAGCTGAAAAACTCCTGATTCAATGCTGTACTGACGCATTACATTTAAAAATCCTTCCACTGTTCTTTACAGAAAATAATATTACAGAAAGATGTTGGCTCGATCTGACATTGATCTGACATCTGACAACATTATGGTTTCATATAGGTACCAATTGAATGTTAGGTAAGAAAGCAACGTTTTAGTTTTTCCCAGTTGTCTACGTTCGTTTTTTAAAAATGGCAATTAATAAACAATCGCTACATCTGTTTTGTAAGTGAAAGATGAATTTACAATACGTGTATACTGAACATCCATAAAACAGCGTCGTGGTTCTGAACTGACCCGCACTTAATTCAAATAAGAAGTATGAGATCTAATACAGTTAATAAACAGTTAATAACAACGGATTTGCGATCCAGACATTTTAAGAGATTACCAAAGCCAAGTGTCATTTCCTGTTACATTTTTCGAAAGAATCTCACCTGGGTTATCCCCAACTAGCATCTGGTCAGAAGTGTCTTACACTACAGTGAAAACTGTGAAGTTTTTTACAAAATGCTCAAAATAACTTCTGTCCCAACTGCTCTTAATCTGTTTCTAAGCACCGTACCAAATATCTGAAATTTGCACCCAAAGTACTAGAACACCAAAACGCTTTTCCAGTATCATGCACCATAATATAAGAATAAGATAATGAAAAGTCTTCGCTCGACAGGCAAACGATATTGTTGGCGTTCATGGGTGTAAACCCTGTAATTTAATGGGGAGACTGTAGCCGGCAGTGAGGAAGTCGTTACTGTGCCCTAGCTGCAAGCTAAAAAACACATGTGACAATTCCATATAGGGAGGAAGGAGCAGCAGTATTGTAGTGCCCCAAGGCAACGCTCCGAGTCAATATATAGCCCGCACGAGCTGCTGCGCTCTCTCACGAGCGCGGATTGCGCACTCTGCGCTGGAACTCGGAGACTCCAGACAGACCGACAGGCGCACTTGGGCACGCGTCAGGTAAGAGCTGCCGTGCAGCCTCATATAATTGTTATACCGACAGATGTGCATTATTCATTCTAAATGTTTGCGCGACTTAATTTTTTTTTTCGTCAACATGGACTAATAATTTTTTTAACTCAATAACATGTTAGCGTCCTTTATTTCAATTTCTTGCGTTAATGTAGCAGTATTTTGTCTTTGTTTAATTCGGCGTAAATGATTATTATTGTTGTTGTTGATATGCGCGTTAATCTCCGATATATTTGTCTTTTTAAAATGTTCGTAGATTGAAATTGCAGAAATTGTAATTGAAGGTTTATACAGTAGACCAAATATGCTCATCTATACACAAATATAAACAACGTATACGAATCATTTCAATATACACGTTAAATTGTTGAGATTGTTTTTTTTTTTTTTTTTGTAGTTTTTAATATATGATATTTACTTAATCTGAACTCCCTTTTTTAGTAGTGAACATATAGATCTTTCAAGTAACAGTATACTTTTATATTGTCAGGTTTCAAATGTCAAGTAAAGAATGGTGGCATGGTTTCATAGATTATAGTTGATGAGAAAAGTAAATTGATTTTTAAAATGTTGTGCCTTCTGTCTTAATTTTGAATTCCAGTAATGTATTGACTTTTGGGGCATCTGTTTAAGGATTTAAAACATTAAATATTTGATAATTATGGATTATATATCTGGGTTTAATTTAGGATTTTATCATTCATTACCCTTATTTTTCAATATTGTTGTCAGAGACCACTGAACACTGTGATACGTTAAAGTTTATGGACCAAGTATTTTTATTAATATTTTATTTATTATCTAATTTATATGACTTTTGTGTAAACTTTTTCTTTCAGTTATTTCCTTTCCCATATAACAAAATAAAACTCCTCATAGTTTGTTCAGTGTTATGAAATGAGAGATCATTAAGACGTCTACATACGCACCTGGCTTTTGTTTATTTGAAAAGTGAAAACCCCCAGAATCCCTTTACCAAGTCAGCATTAATTAATAATGTAACCAGAAGATAACGTGTGTCACTTTGTTTGTTTACTGCATTTTCTTGTAGGACTCTTCTGATGCTACACCTGCTTTAACAGCCTACCCTTCAGAGTCAGGCGCAGAATACGTGGTGTGTTGAACAGCTGGATATGTACTGACCTCACGGCAAGGTAAAAACCCTCATGCTCATTCCGTGCTGACCTCACACCAACGTAAAAATCCTTATTACTGGTGGCTGAAAGGGTAGAACATCAGGCTGGGATACAGAAGTCTCCTGTTCCGAATCCCAGCACAGTCACCAGGTGTGTCCTTCAGCAAGACACCCAGCACAAGCTCACTGTAATCTGTATGTGAAATGTTGAAAGTCGCTTTGGATAAAAGCATCTGCTAAATGAATAAATGTAAATGTAGTTCTCTGTTTGCTAATACATAACTGTTGATGTTCTTACATGGATTGGAAAATATTCTGTATTAACATATAAGATGTGCACACTTACAAAAGAGTGGCTTATGAACTGTAAAACTATAATATAGTCCTTCATTTTTAAACTCCTTAAATTGGTTGGGATCACAAGGTAGGCCTGAAACCTTATCTCAACACAACACAGGACAGGAGTCAACAGTATAACCTGAATTATCAACCCATTGATAGGTAGGCAAACACAGACTACAGGCCAATTATAGTCACCATTTCACATGAACCTCTTGTTCTCAGACTGTGTAGGGAAACTGGAGCACCTGAAGGAAGAGAACTGGCAAATTTACTGCACATATAGAGAAAAAGAAAGGGAAGAAAGAGGAGTGAGGCGTTAGGCATATACTGTAGGGCATCAAATAAACACTGTGTGACTTTATGTATTTGTTGAGTGGTTGTCAGTTTGGATGTGAAAATGATGAAATGAACAGATGAGAATATTTTTCCTGTTATGCCATTGAGTTTAGTTTTTTATGAAAGGCACAAGAGATTTAGGTTGTTACAGCATTGGATAAGACTATCAGCTGAATTATACAGTTATGGAAGTATAGTTTCTTATTTTCAAGTCTGTCTTCTTGCACTCTTTTTGGACAGATTTACTTTACATTCCAGTGCTGTATACTACTCATATGCTTTCTATAATGCTTCTCTGTTAAAATCTGCAAATGTTTCTCTTGACTTACCTACACTTTTAGAAACTCTAGGCTTTGTTTACAGAAACAACTGAAGTGTCACCAGAACCTATTCAGGGTCATCCTGACATAAGCATTAAAAGCATCAAATGAGGTTGCAGGTGTGAAATCAGCAGTGGGGTGAGGGGTGGAAATGGACAGAAAAAAAGAACAGGAGCAGCAGAATCACTGGTGGGGTGTAAGGGGTAGACACTGACCTGCTGCAGCACATGGGGGAAAGAAGCCAACTGCAAAAATGATTTTTATTGACTTCAGTTAGTCTCCATTTGAGGGCAGAGTTCAGGTCCTGAGGCTCCAGGGCAGACCTATTAAATGTCTGTCACTCATGCCACAATCAAGACCAGCCACACTGGTGGCCCTGCCCCAGATCTGAGCTGCAGGTCTGCACCACATGCTACAAATCCGCGTTTTGCATCAGATTCATCAGTCAGAAAGTTTACTATGACTACAGCGGCAGAGTCAACGCGGTAAACAGGCTGTCGTAAGAGATAAAAGCAGGCGTGAAATAGTTGACGCCTCATCCAGGACCTTGAATGTTGTTGCAGGCTTTTATCCCAGAGTAACCTGGGAGACAAAAGAAAGTGAAACCTCACAGCAAGACTTTTTCATCCTGAAGAATCTGTTTAAATTTCACCCGGAAGGTTGGCCCTTGGGTTGATTTATTAAAGCAGTGAAAGGTAGAGTAAGATGCATCTTCGGTCCGTAACTGTCAACAATAAGTTAAATGTTTAAAATGTGGTAGTTAGCTGAATGAGTGATACGTGGCATGGAATGTCCATCTCAACAGGACCTGTTATGTTTTCAGAGCATTTCATCACTCACTAATCATGTGATGGAGAAGGTTTGTGCAGATTAATGTGGCTGCATATTGTTCTGCCCCTGGTTGTTGCAAATCCCTTTTTTTCTTGTTTCAGTTTTTTACAATGAGTGTTTAGTGGTGAAAGCACTGTGTAATTATTGGAAATTGTTGCACTATATAAAAACTGTACATTGAGCATCATTTGAATTTTTGATGGATTGGTAATCTGACATTCAGATCTCACAGTTCACTTGTTTTTTGTGCCTTCAGGGTTTTACTTGAGCTATACAACAATATGAGGTCAAATGTTCTTATTACTTACAGTTTTCTTAATGCATGGGCACATCAACCCATATAGTTAGTCCAGTCTTATCCATTTAAAAAAACCTCTAACAGCAAGATAACTGTCATTTTAATACAGTTTCATTTAACTACTTGAAACTGCAAGTAAACATTCCATCAGCAAGGGCAAACGTTAAATGCATGTAATAACACAATGAACTGTGTGTGTGTGTGTGTGTGTGTGGCCACATGCGCTTGTGTGTATATGTGTGTGTGTGTATATGTGTGTGTGTGTGTGTGTGTGTGTGTGTGTGTGTGTGTGTGTGTGTGTGTGCGTGTGTGTTGCATGTTTATTGTTCATAGTGTGGGGTCATTTTTAAGAGGATGAAGTGGCATGAATATCCTGTTTGGTGGCAGTGAAAGACCCATTAATGGGAGAACTGACCTGTTTGTCAGCAGCCTGAGTGCTAACGATGCCCCTTGGGCGTGGCGCCGCAGCTCTCATTAAAATACAGCACATTGGAGACTCTGCTCCCTCCTGTCTCAACACCCCCCTTCCCCCTCCCCAACCTGGCCGCATGGCCCCCAGAGCCTGCCCTCAGGGGCTCTGTACTAGCATGATCCTGCTGGTCCGTTGGGGAGCAGCCACTGCACAGGTGCACAGCCCCCCCTGAGGGCTGCCTGCTTGCCCCCTTGGCTGCAGCCCTGCCAGCGCCTGGTACAAGACTGGAAATAATTAGTTCTGGCAGGTACAGTGAGAACACAGTGGCACAGGCTGCCCTACAGATAGGTTAGTGGCAACTGTACTCAACCAAACATCACTTACCATACGTAAGCACAGACACATTCATATGAACAAACTCGTATATGTTACTGCAAGCCCTCCTCGCTGTCTGATTTTTCTTCAATTACTTCTTTGCTTCCTAATTTTAAACATATGTCATTGGAGCTAATTAGCACAAAGTCTGGTGCTAAAAAATTCCAGGATTCAAAAATCTTACAGACTATTATTTAATTTTTGTTTGATTTGATAACATTCCTAGATAAGTATAATTTTTTTTTTTTTTTATGGGTGAGTTTGGTATGTTTTGATATGTTATGAATATTGTTGTGGGTAGGCAATTTAAAGAAGTGGGCTAATGAATTTTTCCTTTCCCCCTCTCTCTCCATTTACAGCTTCACCACTAAAATTTCAGAATCATCCCTAGAGTAAACCCTCACCGTCTGTATACTAAAATGAGAAGCAGTTAAAATTCATTGTCACACTCCACCTTGACAGCAAGAATTACTGAGTCACTTTATTGCCATCAGTGTCTCCAACTGCTACTTCTGCAAGCTGGCCTCTGTACCTCCCCTTTACCTGCACACCTTCAACCATGTCAAAGGAAGATCTGACTTTCAAGATCAGCTCTGGGTGCAAACACAAAGAGCGCAAGCCCAAGAAGCCGCACTACATCCCGCGGCCATGGGGGAAGCCATACAACTATAAGTGCTTCCAGTGCCCCTTCACCTGCATGGAGAAGTCACACCTCTACAACCACATGAAGTATAGCTTGTGCAAGAACTCGTTGTCCCTGCTCATTGAGTCTGATTGGCCATACAAGAAGGGGAACATGCTACACCCAGAGCAGCTACGCTCACTGCAACAGGGGCACCGCCTGCGAGGGGCGGGCAAAGAGGCAGCAGAGTTGTTCTCGGGTGCCGAGGAGCTATCGGGAGTGCGGCGGTCAGAGGTAACTTTTGTGTGCAAAGCTAAAGAGGAGGAAGAGCAAGGTGACACGAAAGCAGAGCCAACCAAGGAGATGAATGAAGACACAACGGCCATAGAAACAGACGACCAAATGGGCAGCTTTGTCAGCAACACCATGAAGAGACCGAAACAGGTGGAAGCAGACTTTGTTATCACAGATGTATTCTCACTGGAGGACCAACTGCTCAAAGCACGATCTGTTGAGGCTGAGGCAAAGTTGAAGCACTTCAAGCTCTCAAAGAGCTGTGTGACTGGCCCAGGCGTTCTGTCTGAGCAGCGACATCTCCTGACTACCAGTCACAGGAAGGCAAAATCGGAGGGCACAGTGCTGAACAATGGTTCCATGCCCTGTTACCCTCCAGCACCATCCTTCCCAGACTGCCCGGACTCTCCCGGGCTTAACCTGTCTCTTTTTGGGGTGAGTTACCCACTGAGTCCTGGCCTTTTCTCTTATGTAAACCCTGTAGTTTCCAGTGCAGCTCCAGTCCATGCCCAGGTGAACCAGCTGCCATTCCTGGCATCAGCGGCGCAACTTGTGCATCCGGTGTCAAATTCGCTGCCCCATGCAGACAGGCCCCTCCTTCCACCACGCTTCTACTACCCTCTCCTTTGTGACCATGCATTCGGAACAGCTCAGGTGGACGTCGGCAAAGGATCAAAGCCGAGGCAGTCTCCACCATCTGGGCTGGACTCTGGTTCTCCTCCTGGATTCTTGCCAAAGATCAACCTGTGGAAGGTTCCGGCCCTGCGGCCCAGTCTTGGCATGGCTCCGACATCTCCCTGGATGTCCCATCAGCATGTAGCGGTGTCCACAGAGGAAAAAGTACAGTCCAGGATCAAAGACATGAAAAGCTGGGACCTCAAGTCTACTCTTGATGTAACCTTGGGAAGGGAGCAGGGTAACAAGAGAACAGGGGCACCAGTGGAGGTCTATGAAGGCCCATCTGAAAAGAAGACAGCAGCAGGGTCTGCACTGGACCTCCTCAAAAACATTCATATAGCCGCAAACACCCCCACAGCAACTGACAAGATCTTCCACCACAGCAGGTACATATTAAATATAAATTTTTTATATTCTGACCTAAAAAATAATTTTCATGGTAAATCGTATATCTTACTGGTTGTTGTATTTTGCAATGTTTGGTTTGCTGTGATATATTTATTATTATTTTTTTTTTTTGTAGTTTCTTGCCAGGTCGACATTATTCTAAACCTTTGGAAGAATGGAATGCAAGTTTCAGAAAAACTGCTTCAGAAAACATGCGTGATGAACTGTCAGTGCCACTGAAGCTCAATAGAGTGACTGGTGCTGGCTGTGCTGAGCTGGACGAGAGCCATCAGGAGGAACGAAGCTCTGAAGCAGCATCCATGATGCTGGCTGACCTCTCCAGGGCCTTGCAGGAGTACCAGGATGCTGAGCGTAGGGTCTCCCACCTGGCCAAGGAAGACCACCCAAACCAAAGGCCTCTCTGGGAGCACTTGTGCAAGATCCGCAGCGAGCTTTCCCGTATCCATCAGGCACTGGAGAAGACGGCCCAGCGAGATGAGGGACCTCTGGACCTGTCCATGAAAAGGGACACATGCAGCGAAGATGGAGAAAGTGAGGGCACGAAGGCCGATGTCATTGCAGACACAGACGAGGAAGAAGAGGGGGATGATGAAGAGGTTGGGGGAGATAAGATTGAGGGGAAGGTCAAGCCTCTGGAAAGCCAAAACCAGTCACTGGGGGTCCTGATCAAGGTGAACCCCACGGGCCCCCATGGGGCAATGGTGAAAACTGAAGTGCTGTCTCCTGGTAGTCTGGATCTGCAAGCTGCACCTGTAGAGGCCCTGTGGCCTAGTAGAACCACCAAGTGTGAGGCGGACTCTAGTGTGCTGCTCTGCCCTGATGGGAGGCCTCTGGTCTTCACCGATTTCACTGCAGGGGCTAAGGGTATGAAGAGGCCATCATCTAGAGACCATCTGGTTGAAACACTTTGTCCTCCAAGCCCCCTTACAACCCATGATTCCTAAAACAATTCAAAGGGACACTGGGTTTTTGAGCACATGCTCAACACCTTATACAAACATGCTCACAGAAATTATGAAAAACAACAACAGAACTAAAAGCTAAAATGTTCTGTCACTATTCCATGAAATCCAGTATGTCAGATAACAATTCATAATACCCAAACCATTTCATGGACGAAGTATACACTGTAAAAGTCAGTCCACCATGCAGAGATGAATTCAGACTTGTGTATATGTGCAAAAGACAATCAAGTTTTTATTTTTTATGTAAGTAAAATTAATGCACAACTGTATTATTTGTCATATTTGCTGTTTTTGTATTTTACAGATAGTATTGCACTGATTTTTACTGAAAAATATGTCTATTCAAATGATGAGCAGTTAGCTATAAAAACTGCATGGCTAAACTGTTAGCAACAGCTACGTATTACTTTACACAGGAAAGAAACAACAATTAAATTGTTTTAAGAGGCAACTGAAGCATTTTTATTAGTGTCAGTCTCTCTTAAAACAGCTGCCCAAATCAGAAGACGATTTAAGATGATCCATTTGTTTTGCTCCATGGTTTAAAATTTTTCGCAAATTAAAGTCGTAAAAACAAACAAGCAAAAAATCTTCCAAAACAGCTTAAAATGTTGCAAAACAATGTAGCTATATGCATCAAAACAAAATACAGTCAAACGAAAGTGATATATCATTTTCACAGAGATTCCTGAAAACAATTAACTGTGTGCATCAGCTAAACTTGAGTGCAATTTGATTTCTGTGGTGTACATGATATAGGAACTCGGTACACATTGTATGTAAATCCTATAAACACTCTCAGTCCTGTATAGTCCCTCACCTTTATAATTTCACTGTCATGATTTACAGTAAAATGAATGTACATATTATCCCAGTTATTTTTTTCTGACATTTTTGTAAATACTAATCCTGAAGGTGATATGCAATACTTGTGTACTGCAGTATAAGCATGTAATAAATGTAACTAGTACATTCATGCTGTAAATTCTGTAGGCTTCTTAACTGGAAACAATTAGACTGGTGAAATAGAATGCCAGGATAGCAAGGAAAGGAAGTACAAAAATGTACGAATGCTAGTTGTCTTTTTTGATAAGGATAAATTACAAATGTCTGTTAATTTTTTGACCTACAGCACTCTCTCCAGTCACAGGCAACCTTCTGTGTGTGTGATTTATGGCAACTGTTTAGTTTACTAATATGTAATATCAGAAAAACACATTTGCATATGAACATGTGGAAATAACCACTGATTACATGAAGCTCCAAACTGCTTAAAGTGTGTTTAGCATTTGCAAATGGTGCATAAACTATGTACGGTGACATGACTGTTCTACAAACAAAATGACTGTTATGAGATTAATTTTTAAAGCAGGAGTAATATATAACCAACCGAGGAAAAAGGGTTGTTTTTTGTGATGATTTACATAATGCAGGAAAGGCTCAGAATGAAACTAATGTAATGGCCTTTTTTACCAAGTTGGGGAAGTTTTTGTTTGTTGCAATTAATCACATGACAGCCTATTTGTACAGTGTTCATATTGTGTACGTGAATGACTGCATCTATACCCAAATCCATGAGAAATAAAAGAAATCAGTGGGAACCTGAACATATTTACATATAGAAAATACTTAATGTTGAATTCACATACATTCATTCACATAAAAATAGATAGTTTTAAAATGTAAGCCTAATACTATACTTCAGTCTAATGAATACTTTGAGAATGATACAATGTACAATGGCTCAACATAATCAGGTATAGTTGAAGTACAGTTATTATTGGACTATAATTTAGATCTGTATTTCTCTTAGTGCATACAATTCAGGAATTTGTAGTATGTTTGATGTTGATTGACAGATATTACCTGAGTTAGTACCATTTAACTTGTTAAAGTCCAATTTATGTACAAAAAATGTACAGATTTTAATGAATCTAACTGAAATACTTCACTAAAACAGTTAACCACAATTCAAGGATAATTCAACAATTTAGCTGTTAGTCTTTCAGAGTTTATGTTAGTCCTCATGTGCTATGTATTACGTTTCATATAACACAGGTTTAGTACATTTCCAGCACATTCGGGGGTCATGCCAGCACAGAGCACATGTTCTCAATACAGGTGTCCATTTATAAGAGCATGCTCATATATCTACAGAGTACGAGCGATCTATGTTTAACAGTTTAGGACTATGAGGGTCACAGAATCTCTCAGAAACGTGTAAAAATTTACGTAATCTTAACGTTTCCTACTGAAGTTGCCCAAAAGCTTTCGTGGTACGCACATGTTTGTTAATATAATCTTTGTGGTGACTTTTGTTACTTTGCATAAACACAACACAAGCCACTAGGTGACCTTGAGGGCGCTCATAATAACCTAGTGTCAGATTAGTGATGCTGTGGAATGCTGCATGGCACCTTGGTTTTTGTCTGAGGGGATAGCGCAGGCATACAGAAGCCGGTGGACAGACAGGATCAGCCTTGTGTGCATTGACCCACCAAAAAGTCTGAGGTGACAACACTGGCCCACCACAGCTAAAGGTGAAGATGGTCCTCAAGCCAGTGTGTCCATGTGAGGCTCCAGATGCCACAACGACCATTGGTTTCCTAAAAGGTTAGTGCCCCAGGCAGTGTTTTGCCTGCCATCGTGTCAGCAACATAACAGACAGCCTGCACATTCTACCTGCACGTGACACTGGGACACAGAGGTAAAGGTCATGTGTCAGGGCATACACACAATATTAGTTCCTTTGTCACTAGACTCTACACTCCTGCTTAAATTGATTTTTATTAATTCTGTTACTGCTGAAAGCCAGGTGCTGGCTATTGGGTCCTTCCTGTTTCCTGACACAGTCTGCAGCCCAGCTTCATCACGTGATCATTACCTGCCTGATAAGTCAGACCACATACTTCACGTTTTGTATAATAATAATAATCACCTAGCTAACACATTAACAGTGAGCGCGCAAGGAAAAAAAAGACGCTATATACACACTTGTTTGCCACTGGCACTGTGTCGGGGTGCCCCTGGGTGTGGTGGGTACTCATTCCTCCCTGTACAACGTCACAATATTTAGTTTAATATTACCTTAACTGTGATGTCATAAGCCAATACAACAACAATCGCGGAAGAATTGTAAATTTGATTTAAATCAGACGAGTCGCAGATTCCAGTCGATACCGAGCACTCTGTCTTTCGATACCTCAATAAATGATTAAGGCAGGGAGCAAGGAGGGCGGTTTATTTAAAATTTAAATTTTAAATCTGGTTGTTAACTAAACTAAAATTAGGTCGTTTTATGCAGCAATTGATATTAACGGTCATAGTTTCATATATCCGTAAACTAAACTGACTTTGAAGCATTTATTAAAAATTGACAGACTTTTACATTGCCTAATACCGAAACAAAGTGTTACCATGTACTTCTGTGGAAGTATCATGTACTTATGTGGTTTTAATGCCTATTTAGTTATAATTTGCATATGGGGGAGAGGTATTGTGTTGCTTTTCAATGCGTTATTCAGTATTTAAATTCAATTCAATTTTAACCTAACTCGTTCATTTCCCCCTTCCCTAGTAAGAAGACTCCCGAATGCATGAAAGAAATCGACGAAAAATAAATCCCGTTGCAGTACCAGGATTTGGCCATAAGACGGCACACACTAACAACAGTTATGGGTACAGTACCGTGTTTGGTATGAGCGTAGATGCAGCTGTTCAGTATTAATCCATAGAGTTACAATCGGACATGTGCATGCATGTAACATGAATAAACACTGAACTGTGAATAAGTACAAAATGAAAAAAAAATTTAAATGTTACATTGAAACAAGGCAAAAAAATGTGATATACTGATGTAGTGTGACTGCGTGTAGTCTAAGTCAGTGATTCCCCACCACTGTGCCGCGGCACATTATCGTTCCGTGAGAGGTCATCAGGAGTCCCGTGGGAAATTTTCCAGTCCAACTATCCAATGATCATTACATTTCAATATATATACTTTTTGTGACATTTTTGTTTGGTGGTGCGCCGTGGCATTTTTCTAATGTGAAATACGTGCCGTGGCTCAAGAAAGGTTGGGAAACACTGGGTTTAAGTGCCGGATACCTGGATAGCTGGGCAGGATCTAACCCCACCCGTTGTGAAGTTTTGAAAAATACAATACAGTATATGCCAGAACCGAGATATCGGGAGGTGTCTTGTCAAATTGCAGTAACTCCAAATTAATTATCATTATGGGCTTTGTCAATTGCACAGACAAAAAATATCCCGACTTTGTAAAAATGTTGTCTTATTATGCTGATCTATTAATAAATTAAATAAGCATAAACCATTAAAAGGCTGTGGTGGGTTGGCGCCCCACCTTGGGTGTCCCCTGCCCTGCGCCCTATGTGCTCTGGGATGGGCTCCAGGTTTCC
>JABJVR010000077.1:8513261-8527138 GCA_025773905.1 Chitala chitala
GAAAAATTCGAATAGTATTCGAATAGACGCTTCGAATATTCGAATAGCAAAATAAAACGAATACCGCATCCCTAATCCTTTTGAATGAAAATAACTGAATTAATACCTGAAATATAAAATAAACAAATGACATATATGCTTTTACAATCTGCATGGTGTATAAACTCTGCTATGATTTGGGGCCACAAGACCATCTCCATCATGGCTTAGTTTACAACTGCGTTGCTCATCTGTTCACATGCAAACAACAACACTGAACTTTAAAATACCCAGAGTGAGATCTACAGAGTCAGCAGTGGCAAAATCAAAGTTCTTTTCTGACAGATGCAATCTCAAGATACTGACCCCAGCCAAAGTTCGAGTTGGTGTTTCTGAAAGACGAGGGACAACCCGTAAGGCTGAACTAAAATTTTCCCAGAATATACAAAAACACCCAGACAGAAACATTACCAGCACTATGTTCTCAACACCATTATGTACAGAACACATCCTGAAAATGCAGATGGCAGCGAAAAGTCCTGGTACACTCAGACTTCATTGCTAGCACCTTTCTTGGAATGATGGGCCACGCGCCTGTGGGGCTCAGTGGCATTGCTAGGACGGCCCGTTTCTGTGGCCAGCAGATGGCGCAGCCGAGTGACTTCCTGTTTATACCTGACAGCGAGACAAGCGTGAAAAATTTGAATGTTAAAACTGAGCGTTACCCGTATGGTGATCTGAGTGCTTTATTCGCTCTGCGTGCAGTAAGACAGACGTATGCAGTGAGGTATTTGTGTCACTGTTAATAACATTACCTGCCCAGGTGCTTGTCCACATACTCCTGGAGCTCTGACACCTGCCCCTCTGCCACTGTAGCACGTGTAAGAAGTTGGGCCCGCTCCTTTTCTAAGCCCACCTGTTCATGAATCACACTTTTAATTTCCTATTTTCTCAAAAATTTTATGTATGACAAGAACATAAATGCTGGTGTACTCAGTATGTCTTTTTTGGGTTAAGTGGCAACTTAATCTGTATGTCAGTATTCACCAGAGTGGAGTGAACAAATTCCCTCAGTTCTTTTCTGATGTCAGCCCAGGCCTCCTCTGTGATGTTTCCCAGACTTCCTGACCTTGTGATAAGAGATGTTTGTTAAAAAAAAGGAGGAATATCTAAACCAGGACTGTCCAGACTAGTTTTTAGGGAGGTGCTTTATGTATAATCTGTCCATCCATTATTCAGCCACTTATGCTTTGCAGGGTTGCAGGCTTTATGTATAATTAATTTAATAATTAAGACAATGAGATGGTTAAATGCGTTTATAAATTAGTTATTTTGTGTTTACATTTTTTCTTTATATATTCTCATTATTATAAAATCAACTTTGAAAATCCGTTATCCAAGCATTGAAGAGTTTTATACAGTTAACCTGTCCAGAAGCTAAAGAATGTTATACTCATCTAAACTAAATATTTTTAAGTGGAATGTTTACATAAAACTAGCCTTTACCAATTAAGAGAAAATTGGTAAAGACTAGTTTATGTAAATTCAGGATATATGTTATGTAACAATAATACAACATAATATAAATGTGTGTTTGTGTGTGTGTGTGTGTTATATGCAACATATATATTTTATGTAAACTCAGTTATATCTCTTACTTAGCATACAGCACATGTACAATACTTACAACCGTGAATTTAAAGTGAAATTATTGTATTTAGCTACTCACTCTTTTAAAGTTACACTTTGAACGGGATGAGAAAGAGCATTTTTCTGAAAAAGAAATAAAAGTACACCCTTTAGTGCTTGAAGCCTAAAGAACATTTGTGATGCAAAAGAGGTAACATCTAAAATTTCTGACAACATGTAAGGTAAACCTTGACTGAGTGTTGGCCCTACTCTCGGCAGCTTCAGAGCAGAGGAATCATGTTCACACCTGCCCTAGCACATCTCTCAGCCTGCTCTCCAGCCGGGCCTTGTCCTCCCGCAGCCTCTGTAACTCCCGGCTCTGCTCCAGCTGCAGCTCACTGTCGGTCAGGCAGAAATGTGACTCTGGTGGCCCCGGGTCCAGACCATGTTCGCTCAGTGTGAGGATTTGCTCCCTCTGCATCCTACAGCAAAAGCAGCAGAAAAAGATGCTGGACGGCGGTACGACTTTCTGGACCTCGTAAACAGTTGACGCTGAGGCAGTCCGACCTGTATGCAATGAGCAAGGCCTCGTGGCTTTTGGTGACCCGCTGAAGCCTCTTTTTGTATACACGGGCAGCGCTGGACAGCTGCTCCTCCCGAGATCTGTGTGACGTCCTGATGTCCTGCAGCATCTCGTCCACAAACTTCCTCATCTGCTCCTGATCTAGCACCCTGTTAACCCCCTGTGATCCACTGAGCCTGTCTACATAGGACTGGAAGCAAACAGGTTACACAGGAGAGTCAGGAGCACAGCACTGGCCTGGGGGAATAGTACAAAATGTTCATGGCTTAGTGGGCCAGTGTAACGTGCTCCGATGTAGCAACAGGCCAGCGCTAAACAGCCTGCTCACTCACCGCCAGCTCCCGCAGGTAGCGCACGAGTCGAGCCCGGTACGCTTCATTCAGCTCCTTCACGTGCAGCTGCAGCCTTGAGTTTTCCGCCTCCACCTCCTTCAGCTGAGTTTGTGAGCTAGCCAACGCCTGTGTTACAGGGCCAGGCAGAGAGAAGCAGAACCTTCAAGCAATCCTTCTGCAAAGCCAGCAGTCAAGTCAAACACATTTGACCTTTGAAGTCCCATGCAGATAGTCTAACACGCTGCTCTTTACATTCTTGAATACACGACAAAATGTAAAGAGAAGAATCTTGTACTCACAGTACACTGTTCTGCCAGCTTTAGCTGGGTATTTGAAATGGCTTTTTTGTTATCTTGCTGCTCCTTGCCCATGGCCATTCTGACAGGCAAAATAAAGTACAGCACATTATTAATCTGTCCACCCACCTACACACACTGTCCACTTTCCAGCACAATTAAATAAAACCATGCCGGTTTAGATTTAATAACGCTTACAATTTCTCCTCTAGTCTGCGCTGCTGCTCTTCATAGCGCGTCCTCATCTTCTCAAGCTCTTCCTTGATCTCATCATGCTTTCCAAGAAGCTGACAGAAAACGGAAAGTCACTGAGGAAAGCATCTTCGATCAACAGCTGAACCAGCTGAACAGCTTAAGCATATTACAGATGCTGTGATTTCATTGTTGAGTTGCATGAATGAGCAACTAATAATTTAATACAAACAGAATGACAGGATTATTTTGTACACTTTCCATGCACAAGTCGAAAGAGTAAAGCAACTTTTTCACCTGTGTCAAAGCAATTTACTTCCCTTTAGTCATTAACCATATAATCAAAGGGTGCTTAAAGCATTTGACAAACATCTAAAGTCTGTATAATTTCCTTTATCAATGTTTAAGAACACACAGTGATTGGTTTTCATGCAATTATAGTATATGCTACTCTATGCTACATGTACGCTATACAGTAAATATTAAGTGTTTTGTTATAAAACAGTAAGATGGTTGGTGTTAGGTATTTAAGACAGCCATTGTGTTTAGCATTAAAGCAAAAAAAGAATCTCACATTTCTCTCGAGGGCCATCCGCTCCTGCTCTGACACTGCCAGCTCCTCCAGCTGTACAGAACGTGGAAATTATCAGGTGCAATCAAAACGCGGAAAAGACTGCGCTCTGAAACTTGTCTCTATGCCTCATGTGCACGCACCCTGGTCCTGCTCTGGGACATCCCGCCGACCAGTGCCCGAACCCTCTGCAGCTCGGCCTCCGCCTGCGGTGCCCGCGAGCGAGCGATGTCATCACGCTGCTGGAGGAGGGCGTCCTTCGCTCGGGCCAGCCCCAGCAACTCCGCGCTCAGTTCCTCGTTTCGAGAGAGCTCCCTCTCATGCTCCTCCGTCAGAGCAATGTAGCTGCTCTTCAGGGAGATGAGCTCCTCAGCTAGTTCCTTATGGCTCTTCTCGACCGTCTCCAGGCGCCCCTTGGCGTACTCCACCTCCCTCTGCAGCCGGTCTCTGTCCACTTCTAGATCCATCAGGTGGCTGTCTTGCAACAGAATCTGAAGTGCAGGATGCAGGACATGAACAAAGGGATGCGTTTTTTAACTCAGATGGGCAAAAAGGAAAATATGGCAATAACGAGCTGTGACGACGGTTTACACGTGACCTGCCACTATTTAATATGTGAAACCTGTACTGTGATCCTCTTTTCAAACCTTATTTTTCAGCTCATAGGCCTCTGCTTCGTACTGCTCCCTCATCTTGTTGCTCTGTATCTGTGCCTCAATGAGATCCTTGGAAATCTGAAAAAGCAGCCCAGCAGCTAACAGAAACACACAGGGGAAAAAATAAAACACTTGTATCTATATGTGAGGCAATGAACCATTTGCCTTACTTTCAACTTTTCTTCCTCGCTGGAGAGCAGTTTTGAGGATAGTTCGGACTTGGACACTGCCACATGGTCCAGATTGCTCTGCAGGGCTCCCAGTTTACCACAGATTTGCTCATTCTTTTCCCGGAGTTGCGTCTGTGTAAGATTGACATCACTGAAGAAAAGTAACAGCCTACTGGAACAAGCTCTCATCAGTTTGTCTCTCCAGTATCTCTTCTAAATAGAGTATATAATCTTTTACAACGCAGACTTGGATGTAAGTTAATATGTAGGTTAAAGTATAAATATAAATGACAATCACTGTAAATTACACTGGAACGTTTGACCATTCGATACTGTTAAGCTTCGTATATATACTGATCTATACGCAGGCGTATATTTATGTACTTATATACGCTGTGTAGCAGCTGTGAAACGCATACAGTACCGCCTGCGTGCACTAAAGTGAAAAACCGCATACATGCAGAACACTTCATAGAAGTAAAACTAGTGTGCTTACGTTTTCGTCTGTTAGTTGCCGGACTTGGGCTTTAAGTTGTGTTTTTAAATCTTCGTTATTATCCATCGCAATTCCAACATCAAGCCGTACACGAAGTAGTGCGTTTGCCTCTGCAGTTTTTTGTTTCTAGAAACAAATCAGTTGTTGCCAAGTACCGTAATGATGCCCATCGCTATGTAGTGTGTGGCTGCTGTGGTGTAGTTTCCGTGCATTTTAGACATCTGACACGTCATATATTAAGGAAACGTACCCCACAGTTACGCATGTTTTCTTAACAATTTGTCAGTTATTAAAATTAGTTTTTGAATAGACTGAGAAAAATTTCTACAGAAAAAGCCATTTAAAAAATTGCCAGTAGGTGACGCGCAGTGCGCACAATCACACAAAACGAAAGTACCTACCGAAGATGTTCAGTAAAAACGACTCAAGATGGAACTAAGTTCGGAAATTTCTCTGGAAAATAAAGTAGTAAACACTGAATGGAGCCAGTGAATAAATGTGTACCACGTGTAGCTCGATGTTACTTGAAGACGTTTTTAACCAAGTGCTGGGTTTTCTTCTTAAACTATATCACATGATTGCAGTCAGAGAGACAGCCAAGGTTTTACTGTAGTCGTGGATAAAAAGAAAGGTCAATATTAAAAGTTGTGACTTGTAAAATGTGCAAAACAATTTTACTTTGAGAGTACATTTTTGGCATATAGTTTACACAATAACTCACCAGTAGAAAAGAGTTTATGTTACTATGCAATTTAGTCAGCTGTTTAAATAATTTTGCACCTGTCCAATTTAGACTTAATTCTAAGTATGCATATTAGTATTCAGCATGTGTCATTATTACAATTTGAGTTTTACTCTATATCCTTTTAGAAATTCTATAGATTGCTGATATTTGATGACTGTCTTGCATATGTAGCAGCTGTGAAAGTGCTATGGTGAGAGTGCTCTGGTAGTCATGACATGAGTATGTTTAGTGTCCCAAGTAGGAGACTCAGGTCATTAATTCAGCAGTTTAATTGTCTTGTCTGGTAACTCTGTGCTGGTTGTGAGTTTGAGCTTGGGTTGCCCTTGTAACACATAGACCTTTAGGTCATGCCATAATATTTAATGAGAAATTAGGCAGAGAACTTGACCAGGTCATTGTAAAATGAGGAATTTCTTCTGCAGATGCAAATGTGTAGATTTGCTTTGCTTTATAATGAGGTACAAATTTGTCTTTCTTATTGTAACTGACCAAGGGAGTCGTTACTGCCCACGCAGCACACCAGACAGGAGGACTAATTAGCTTGCTGAGCTAAAGACTCTAGTTCTAGGAGTTGGTCAAACTCTTGTCCTGGGGGTGACATCACCATCAGTGCAGCTGACCCTGGCTGCATGTGGCAGCAGTCACTACATTACCCCACTTCAACCTCATCCTACCTCCGCTGAAGCAATTTCCTCTCACCTCTTACACCAGTGTAACAGACCAAGGGAGCTAGTGGGTTTCAAACCCAAGTTGTCACCGCCTGCACAACGTACCAGACAGTTTGAGTATACTTCAGTACATACAGAACGTTTGGTTATCGTTATGGTGTGTGTGTGAGTGTGTGTGTGTGTTTGGATGTGTATTTGTATCACATATGTATATTTGTGGAGGTTCTTGATGAGGTAGAGACTTTCTGCCATTTAAGACACACATGGAGATAATTGTATCATTTTTGTTGCAGAAATGGTGAAGGTGGACCTAACTACTACAGCACGCCTGCAAGTTCTTTTGAGGTTATGTCTCATTTTTAATATAATACAAAAGAAATAATGTGAAAAAACACAATACAAACTAGGGGTCCAACAATTATTAGCATACAATATCATGGGTGCAAAATATCAGCGCTGGGTAATAAAAAAGAAAAGTCTTGAATTCAAGTAAAATTCGACAATACATACAAAAAGGTGATCATTTAACCACTTGTTTCTTCATTATTTCCCTTTGTTTAGTATGCATAATTTTTTTCCTCTTATTTCCAGAAAATGATGAAACCTTGCATGTCTTTCACTGTGTGACTGTAATTTTACTGGTCGATTTAATTAAAAAAATTGTTGTGCTACTGTGTCCCTTATGGCTCTCCCAGAGGGGTGGTCTATGGTGATGGTCTGCAACTTCAAGGGCTAGAGGCCTGGTCATCCAAGGTTTTATCTTTCTGAGTATTGGCAGTATTGTGGAGTACCACCTATGCCACTATTATTAGATTAGATTACATTAGATCGAACTTTATTGATCCCACAGTGGGGAAATTCTCGTTACACACCTCACAGGGAAGTGGAATTAAGGTGCAAGAAAACAAGGTGCAATAAATTGAGGTATCTTAAATTACATAAAAATAAAATTAAAGATAAAATTAATAAGAATAGATAAAGAATAAAATACTTATATACACAAACCACAGTGCAAAAATGTAGTGACAACAATGATAATGCTAAACTGTTGAGTTGTACAGTCTAACAGCAGTGGGAATGAAGGATCTGCGGTAGCGCTCCCTCCTACACTGAGGGTGTACCAGTCGCCCGCTGAAGGTGCTGCATTATGTGGCACGCCTGACCTGGTGACACACTGCAGCCACAGAAAGGGCAAAAAGTGAACTGAAGACAGCAAAAATAACCTCTAGCCTGACTCTAACTCTGTTGAGAGCCAAATTAAACATCATTTGTGGCCTAGTCAGTGGGTCAGGATAGGGAGTCATCAGGTGTCATGGACACTAATGATCCTCGTCTCTCACAAGAAGGACATCACACGTGGATGATGAATGGGACAAAATGTGAGTCACAATAATAACTGCATAAAATTAATAAATATTTTATGCACCAGAAGGTGTTTCATGATAAAAGTGTCCTTACCATAGAGAAAATGCTGACTGATGCAGTCACTTAAACTCCCTTTTATTTTCAGCATCAATAAATGACCAGGGAACACTATAAATGCATCCAGCAGTTTATGAAGAAGTCTTTTAGTAAAAGGTGAAACGTTTCTGTGTAACCGTCAACTCAAACTTGTCGGACTGGTTAAGATGCACGGCGTATATTTACTCTGTTTGAAAGCGAGCCAACTTTCATAGTAACAAAAACTCAGAAGTAAATTCCAAGTCACTGGTCTAAGCCAGAAAACTCACTTCGTAGTTTACCAAACATCAACCATGACATAAGAACAGATCAGTCACTGACCAGCAAAGCAGCAACATTCACAATCTGACTTAACCATACAGGCTTTAATCAATGCACTTCTTTAGAATTCTTTGCCACCTGTGCAACCTGTGAGGTATATGCAATAGCGTAAGCTGCCCACATCCAGCAGCTTAGTCCCACTTTTCTTAACCTTGTTTTTCCCTGCAGATTCACACAGTACGCATATCACTGTTCAACGTCAGTAGTCATATCTTCATCAAACCTTATCATACTCTTCATCCTTTCATAATGTCATCACTGTTCCCTTAAGATAGCTAATAGCTTTCATCTTTCTTGAAATTGGTAACTTCGGTCAACTACATGTTGCTTGATGTAAACTGGACCAACTTGGCTGTTGCTTCTGCCGCTGAAAGTAAACTGAAGAAATGCAGGTAAATGAGACATGTTTATTAGCACAAAGAATATTTATAATGCACAAAGCATACTTTTACATACCCATTGGCTGTATAATAAAAAAAATATATTACACATTTTCAGAAAAAAAAAAAACAATGTGTTGTTGGTGATGCATTAAAAGATCACAAGCACAAGGTTATTTTCCTCACTGTAAGGCATAAGATATAAGACATAATTGTACTGATGCACCCAACTTAAAAGTTTTTCCTGAATTTGCATCACACAAACATTCATTTAATGTTCTCATATAATACCTCTGCAGCTCAGTAATAATGAATAATTGTTAAAAATAAAATTTTTTATACAAAATAAAATGAGATCTGTCTTCTTGTGATTAGTTAGAAGGTAACACATGGTGTCCTTTTTACCTTTACATAGCATCAAGTGTTTCAGAAGGAAATCTCAGACAAAGTAGTGGAATGGATCTCTTTAACAGGAACAGTTTTAAGTATTATATTTGGCAAATATTATAAGATATTTGGCAAATACAGGAATGCAGGTGGCATTTGAGCTTGCTGTAGTTAAAAACTGCTGATAATAAACTAAGCACATACAATCTGGTCTCCAGTCTCCTTTGGGTATGCTGGTATCTACCTGATGATACACCGAATTAGCATTTGTGGAAGAATGATCTTTAAAAGTATTCCTAAATTTCAGATTATTTATACAATATTCTGAAAATTCTGACAACCGCTTTTCTATTTACCATAATCAAATGTCCATATTTGTCAGCAGCTATTAGCTTTGGTGTGAAATTCTTGATGTTTAAAGCTTCACGCACAAAATGCCCTGAAGGAGACAGCAGGACAATCTTCCTGCCGTTCAGAACGTAAATGTTGTCATAGCTGTCAACGCAAACGCTGGTAGGGTTAAAGGAGCCACTGGCGTCACTGTATGTATTTAGGATGATTCCACTGCGGCTAATGACAAGGACGCGCTTCGCCATCATGTCGGAGACGACAAACTCTTCCTTGCTGTTCACAGCTAAGAAAGAAAACTTTCCATTGCTTAGCCTGGGTGACACTCTGTCAACTAACACACCTTCAGGGGTGTACAGTGACAGGCAGCACGTGATGCTTTCACTAACTGCTATGTATTCATCCTCATAGGCAGCGATGCTGTATTTGTCATGGCTTCCACGTAAATTGCACACCTGAATGATGTCACTGTCGTCATCATCTGCGATTTTAAAAAGTCTTGACCCGGAAGTGAAAAATATGCTGTCATCACATACTGTTACACTGAATGGGTCAAGGTCACCCCAGGTTGTGCAATCTGTGCTAAATGCTTTCCTTATTATTCCACTTCTGATCACACGCTTTATTGAAAAGTTGGCGTTATCAGCAATGACAATGTCCCGACTTGGGAACAGACTTAAACCCGTTATGTCTTCCTGGTTACAATCAGTGTTATCATCCACACAAAAATTACGTATAAAATTGAAAGAGCTTGGAAGAACACATTTTTCTGCAAGGTGTTGATATGGAGATGGCTCCTGGGGTTGCATCTCATGCTTTTCCGTGGGTTTAGGAATGGCAGGTTGTTGGGCACAAGCCCCAGAAATCGTTTCAACTGACACCTTCAGCTCTGGGCTAGTGTTGGTGTCGCATTCTGTTGGTTTTGTTAAGGAGATGCTGTCTATATCAAAATGCAACTGGAAGATCTCCTTTTTGAACCAGTCACTTTCAGGCCCTTCAGCTGTTATCAGTACAGGTGTTTTTGTATCAAGTTCTGGCATGCTTATTTTCTGTAGCCTCTCTATTTGACTTTGAATGGTCTCTTCCAGGTCCAGAACTTCACAGTCTTTGCCCTTTTGCAAGACCTGTGTGGAAAAGTCCTTTGTATTCTTTGCTGAGTTCACCAGACGACAAAGATCCTCTTTGATGGACAGACACTTCTCTTCTTGCTGTTCAATGAAGGCGGTCAGCTGTTTAGATACTGCACTCCTTTGTGCAATAAGCTGCTCTATTAAAGCAGAGATGTGCCCTGAAAGCTGCTCTTCAATCATCATCTGTGTCTCCTTCAATTGTTGAATTGTACAGTCTACCTCCTGTTCTTTCTGGGTGAGACTCTGTATGTTTCCATCCAGGCTAGCAATGAGCTGCTCCAACTGGGGCCTCCGTGCCATGGCAGCTTGCGCCAGGGACTGCACCTGATGGGAAAAGTGCTCCAGCATGCGGCAGTCCCTGCAGATAGGGCTGCTGCAGGTGTCGCAGAAGAATCTCAGCGGCTCCCTGTGGCTCTGACAGTAGCGCTCCTGCTTGAGCCTGGCCTCCTCATCGTGGAAGCCAGCAGCATAGTCATCCAAGCTCACCACCCCATGATCCACGGTGAGTTTGGAGAGGCAGTGGCCTTGGGCACAAGACAGGCACAGGAAGTCGGCACAGTCCAGACAGCGGGACGATGCGGGCACGTTACTCTTCCCCATGGATTGACACACTGAGCAGGGAGTCTCTTTAGTCATTTTGGAGTGGAACAGGTCCAGGAGGCTGTTGATGAAGAAGCTTGCCTTGGCATTGAGGACACTGCCCTTTAAATCACTGACAGCTCTGCAGTCAGGACAGGTCACAGTCCCAGTCTGTTTGTCCATCAGCTGGTCAAGGCATGGCTCACAGAAGGAGTGCAGGCAGGACAGAGTGCGAGGATTTCTGTACACCTCAAAACAGATCTTACACTCCAAGAAGTCCTCTTGTATTTTATCTGAGAGCTGAGAAGCCATAGCTTTGGTCACCTAGGAATGAATGCATTGCCATTAGTGCTAGTAAGGTGATACCGACTCCCACTTTGCACATCAGTAAATTAATGATGTTTTCTACCTTCACGTCAGCTTCCTGAATCATAACATGTAAATAATTCAGTCATTAAATATTTTAACGCTTCTGCATAATGTAACATTTGTGGTTTTAATTTCAGTTAACTCACTGGACACTGAAATATTAATTCTTACACAATATGAACAATTTCCACTGTAGATGTATTACTAGGTCACCAGATGTCCGGCAAAAGGAGGACATGTCCTCCTTTTTCACGTTGTGTCCTCTGTCTGGCAGGCATTGGCCTAAAATGTGAAAATGTCCGGCTTTCTCGCTTTCATTAATCACTTACTTGGCTGTGCTGTTGTCTGTAATTGCACGCAGTCATCTCTATGTTTTAAATGTAAACAGCTAATCTGAGGCTTGAGTCGTTCAACTGCACAATATGTGTTGGACCTTATTTTAATAAATCAACACGGCCATGCACATGTGACACATTGCCATTTCTGTGTTATTTGTTATATGAATATATATATGTGTGTATATTTGAGTGTTATTTGTGCTCCTTTGTAAGGCTTTGTCCTCCTTTTTGACCGTCAGTGTCCTCATTTGGACATGCAGGTATCTGGTAACCCTATGTATTACATGTCCGTAAAATAAATTAAACAGTGCAAGACATCACAAGGACATCAAATACAGCACAATCCCTCAATCCTTAAATTTTGCAAAAAATTAAAAATCAGCAATAGTACAGTGCGATTTCGGTACAAAGGTTAGTGTCTGGTTGATAACGACTACAACTCAATGTGATAAAAGGATAGCTAATGTTTAATCAAATATCACTCTCTGTCATGGTCCATATGTCATGCACTACAAAAACTAAGGTTTAACACCTATGCAACCCTCAGCTTGGCATATACACACATATTATATATGCAAATAATAAATAAATATTATAAAGAACAATGTCTTTATTTGAATGAAGATTTGCTTATTCTGATGTTTAGGCCTACAAATCAAAATGTAGTCATTACTTTGTCAAACTACTAAATTTTAATTAATGCATTAAATATTACATCCTGTTGCTAAACTTATACAGGTTTGCATAAAAAGAGAAAAAAAAAACGTAAAAAATAAACTGTTGCCTTTTAACTGACCTTCGCACGTTATTGATCCTTAATTGTGTAAGGCATACACACGCTAAACTCAAAGTTTATCCAAAATGGACAAATGGACTTGCAAATATTTTTACGATTTGGAAATCTGCGGAATTACATGCAATTAGCTGACAACGACAATTTGCACTTTCAAATTTACAAAACATGAGTGGACACATTAAAAACTTTAACGGTTTTATTACATATTAATAAAGAATATCGCATAGTGCAATACCTGACAGTTTGTCTTCAATCTTGCTGTTTAATACTTTTGCTCCTGGTGAACGTACAGTGCTTCCTCGTCATTTCATAACATTCGGGAGCGCAGTTTTAAGTATTTTGAGTCACGATTTAAGTTTCGATTTCCACGGTATTTGCGTGGCCACAGCTCCTCCCACATAGTTCGAAGAAACAGTAAAGCTGCTTTAAGAATAATGATAATGGCGTTAGTTGTATTGCCGGTCGGCACACTTTATTAGACCCTGCATGGATCGCATAAGAAATAACGATGTGCATGCTTTGCTCTGTCCTCACTAGACGTAACTGAGCTGTCCGGCTAGACACACAGTTAACGGACGAGTTGAGTTGGTTTTGTACGATTTATAAGATTTAAACAACAACTCATTTGTCGTAAAACTCTGAAACACAAAGAAAATACAGTAATTACATTTGCAAATAAAGTGTAATAACTTGAAATTCTCTGTATAAACAAATCGTGCGTTTCAAATATACTTCATTAGCATAACAAAGGATCGCTAGCATGTGAAAATACCATGGGGCTCTAGCTAATGCAAGGTTTTAAACAACCAACTTTTAATTCGTTTTTATCTCTAACACAAGTAATTTTTTTATAAAACATTTTATAACATGATCTCTATTAAGTTTTAACACAAACAGCAACTCACAGGCTTATGTGGGCCAAGACTTCACCAACACTTCTGCACTGTGACCATGACAGTCTCCGAATGAACTTTTTTATCAACTTACTAAGAATTTACAATTAATACTAATCTTCGCCACAAGGAGGCGCTTTCTAACTATAAAACAAACGATTTATGAATGCCTAAGCACCACATTAACAACTGTACCATTACATGCTTAAAAGCCACAACATGATCGTGTCAATGATCAGGGTGTGCAGGTGTCATTAATATACATTCTACAATCAGTAGGACAGTAGTGAGACACAGTACCTTTAGATTGCTTTAAAAATGTGGAGGAGGTCATCAAGCCTGGAGTAAGACCTATTAGATACTCAGTACTGGTGTATAGTGCTCTTTTTACCGTACTTTCTGTAATGTATGTCAGTATGTCCAGAAAAGAATCCTTTGAGCAATCTTTTGACTTCCAGTGCATTACAACTCATATATACATTCACCGGCCACTTTATTAGGTACACCTTGCTAATACCGGGTTGGACCCCCTTTTGCCTTCAGAACTGCCTTAATTCT
>JABJVR010000077.1:8535987-8548242 GCA_025773905.1 Chitala chitala
GTAGGCATGTTCTGTAAATGAAATGATGCAAACCTTCAAACAATCCATTTTAATTCCAGGTTGTGAGGCAACAAAACGAAAAATGCCATATATACTTTTGCAAGGCACTGTAGGCTCTTATATATAGTGGAAAAAACTAGTGCCTATATAGTGTAACAAACTTCTGCTTGGTTGAGGACTTCATCGTCGCTGTCCACATTTCGCAAGCAACTGAAGACACACCTCTTCAGGGAGCACCTTAGAACTTAAAACCTGAAATATTTTTTATCTATGCTTCCATTCACTCCATTGTTGCAAGGCTTTTTGTACATGTTTTTATAGTTAATATAAGACTTACATTTTATATGTTTGTGCTTTTCCCTTTACTTGTAGGACTTGTGTGACAATTGCTTGACTTAATCGTGTGCACTGTGACTATAGGACAGCATTTATTGTTAGTTAGATTCTCTAATATTGTTTGACCTCGTTTGGTCATTTAACATTCTCATGTACTATTCATTGTATGTCGCTTTGGACAAAAATGTCTGTTAAATGAATAAATGTAAATGTAAATCATCGTCAATAGAGAAAAATGGGCTTCAAAATCTTAAAGTCAATAACAGGCCAAAGAAATGCAGTGCAATTATATGTATGTCATAACCAAAGAGCAGTAGACAGGAGTTTTTGAGAGACTGTTAGTCACAATCAGTACCTCATAAAATGTGAGTTAATACTGGTGAGATATAAAGGGGAGTATGGGGACTGGTGAGATATAAAGGGGAGTATGGGGACTGGTGAGATATAAAGGGGAGTACGGGGACTGGTGAGATATAAAGGGGAGTACGGAACTGGTGAGATATAAAGGGGAGTACGGGGACTGGTGAGATATAAAGGGGAGTACGGGACTGGTGAGATATAAAGGGGAGTACGGGGACTGGTGAGATATAAAGGGGAGTACGGGGACTGGTGAGATATAAAGGGGAGTACGGGATTGGTGAGATATAAAGGGGAATACGGGGACTGGTGAGATATAAAGGGGAGTACTTTATATGGGCATTATATACTGTACCAAAGTAACAAGAGTCCCAACAGAAATTCTCTGCACTGCATTATATACCGTATCAACATGACGTGTGTAAGTTGTTTCTACTTGATAAATAAGCTAAAGCTAAATTCTAGGGAATGCTTGACATTTCAGGGCAGCTTTAATCACAGCAGTTTCCTTTCACTTTAATTTGCAAGACTTACATTTGTGAATTTGAGGGCGCAAACAGTATTCAGGTCCAATATTTGGGAATTCAGTATTGAACATCCAATGTCCACATTTACCTGTGCTATCTCATATAACATCTCCCCTAATCACATTCAGTCAAAGGTTTACATTTAGTAACTTAGATCACTACTGCAACTAACAAGTAATTAACAACAGACTAGTGGTAACCTCCCTTTGCCATCCAAAACATTGTGTGTTTTCTTTAGTATAAATTACGAAGATAGAGCGCAAGGCTAAGGTCACAAGCAAGAGCATGCTGTGTATGCAATACAAAGCGTACAGTTTCATAGATTTATGAGTTACTCTCCACTGAAATGAATGGATTTTATGCATATAAGGCACAAGAGTACATAGTTACACAGTATATATACATTTAGGCCCCTGTATCCACTGATCCTGAATCTGCTGATCCACTTAAGGTCAGTCAACAGCATAAAAAATATATAATTAAATTTAACATTACAAAACAATGATTCCTGACCTGGCCTTTTAATCTTACTATGCTGAGGTGGCTTTTTGTTCACTGTACTTTTTATGTACTACTCGTGATGTTTTTTTAATGTTGACAACTCTTTTTACTGTTAGCTGAAAAAAACAGCTTTACACTCATCCTGAGTGAAACTGTGTCATTATGAAACACCTTCAGGGGTATACAGGTACTGCTGTGTTCATGTAATAACATGAAAATACAAACATTTAAATACACAAGTAGTTTTTAGTACATTTAATAAATGAGATTGCTGATTTATGGAACTGTTTGGCCAAAGCACTTGACGGAGCACCTGAAGGTTAAACTAGTTAAGCTTCGAGCTTATTCTGTGTGAATGCAGAAAAGGACAGAAATGAAAATAACTGCAGAGACAGCAGATGGTGCTGTAGGAAAGAAATAAATACAGCCTTCCTCTTGAGTGCAAAGTCTGACAGTCCTCCATCGCCAGCGGTTCTACACCCATCTGTTCCTTATTTGAGTAATTCTGCCACCGCCCCCACCTTCACGAGTTTCTGTTTCTTCACCAGATGCAGATGTGGATTGTTTATCATAGTGAAGCAACAGGAAATTCTCAGAATCTTTTGGGGCCCTGGGACAGGCGGGAAGTAGCAGCAATTTTTTTTAAAATCTCCCAATAGCCCTTATTTTCAGGGCTATACTATGGAGCATGAGACTATCCACTGCATGGTATGTACTGAGGAACATTTAAAAATAGCCTTTCTTTCCTTACTCTGGTGTGTGACCAGACAAGACCACTGAACAGAGAGGAAAAGAGAGATGTTGCTAGGGGGAGCCTAAAACCTGTCGCCCGCCCAGGCCCTTTCCTCTCAGGAAACGCATCCTGTTGCTGCTTGGCGGTGGGGGTGGGGGGGCACAGTATTTGTTGCATTGAGGGAGGGAGAACAAGAGCACGCCCCATATCTTTAAGCAGTCACCATCCTCTGTACTTTCTTCTTCAGAGTGAACACATACATACCTGCAAAAACGCACACAAACACACACGCACACAAACACACAGACTCACACATACCACACACGCGTGCTTCACGGTGCTGGGTACGGACACAACATTTCCCTGGTGTCTGGAGTTCAGCTGCTTTTCACGGCACACCGTACCGGGGCCCGGGGAGTGAACATTGTGACCGGTGGTGCAAGAGGTCAGCCAGCTCAGAGGACCTCCCCTCGGCTGCGTAATCCACGGATCTGATTTCTCCTTCTCCACTCCTCCACCACCTGTGGTGAGCTCAGGGGTGGGAAAAAAAAGAACAAGGAGAAGAAAGGGCCTCCGCCTCCACTGTTTGCCTCAAAACAGCCGACGGAGCTCAGAGAGAAGATCACAGAGAAGAGCAGAGAGGAGCAAAAACAAAAAACGAGAGAGAGAGAGAGAGAGAGAGAGAGAGAGAGAGAGAGAGAGAGAGAGAGAGAGAGACAGATTGACAGAGAGTGAGAGAGAGAGAGAAGTGAGAGTGGTGCAGGGAGCAGGAGAAGACGAAGCAGCCTGTGATATCCAGAGAGATCCAGTGGAATGGACGTGCATGACCGTAGTGTGAGCCCGTGGGTGCCACAGTCTGAGGAGGAGGGCTAAAGGAGCCTGGCTGCTCCGAGCGGCACAACCAACACACTCTGGAGAATGAGCGGAGATGTTCTTTAGCTAAAGCCAAAAGCATCTCCTCTTCGTCCCTTTCCAGCGCAACTTGGTTGGTGCGGCTCCTGCCCCCGAGCAGCTCAGGCAGAAGTAAAGGAGGAGGGGCGGAGTTGACGGTGGGGGGCTCAGCAGTGGAGCCGTGCAACGACGGGCAGCGGTGCATGGCCGTGCAGCGGCTGGTGGCCGCGGCGGTGGCGATAGCCCTGCTGTCGCTGGTCCTCAACAATGTGGCCGCATTCACACCCAGCTGGGTGCTGCAGGCTCTAGGGGACGGGCGCAAGCGCAGCGTGGGTCTTTGGAGGATGTGCCCCCTGGGCGAGCCATGCAAGAGTGTGACCTGGGGCTCAGACTACGCGGGCTACCAGGAGTCCCGAGGCACAGTCAAACGTGAGTAATTGGGAATATGGAGGGGGGTTGAACCTGGCCAACGCTCTCCGTGATGTCACAGCACCAGTGATAACTCACTGACATGCAAAATTGTGCTTTTGATTTCATGTCTGCTGTTTTGTTGCATTAGAACCTGACTAGCAGCAGTTTGGACAGATTATGATGAAAATACTAGAAAAACATGCACAGATTTTCATGTGTAAATTTTGTGGAGAAAAATGCCCAGTGAGAAGCAGTGGTCTTGAAGAAATCAAGGGAGATAAAGCTGACCGTTCCAAGATATGCAAGATTACTGCAAGGGAAAATTGAGTTTTAGTTTAAGATAAAGTATATAAGATCTCTATAAGAAATTATGGTGTGCATTGTATAAAATTTTCTAAAGTGGCTGCTCCACATCTAGACCAGTGCATTACCACTGAAGATAAAATGTGCAGCAAAAATTACATTTCATCCATTTCTTCTGATGTTTTATCCCAAACTGGTGTGTCCATTCATAGAGTGCTCTGGAGGGCAAGCTGGAACAAAGCAGGTCTGACGGAACAGAATCTGAAAAGAAATGCTTGGAAGCTCAGTGGAACTGTGTTCCCACCTCTTTTCAAGAGGTGTTCTGAGCAGCTGTGGGTCAGTCTTACTGAGCACAGAAACTCCTCAGCTGAAAATCTATAGAGAATGAGAGTCAGGACTATGACAACATGTCAGGAGATGGTGTGTAGAACCACGGTGAAAAAAGTGGCAGGAAACACATGTGTTTCAGTCCTTCATCATATGGGTGGGTGAAGACTCCAAGGCCTCATTCAGATGAGGAATTAGTCTATCATTGGACTGACACTAAGAGAACTTTTAGTTTCAGGCTGACCACAGTAGTTTGTTAAAATTATAAATGTCATCTGATAAAAATCCTTTAAAATATTTAACTACCACAAAGGAGAAAAAAAACCACATATTAAAATATGCAAAACTGTCCTAAATTTTCACAAGTTGATGCCTGATAATGGGCTCAAAATGTCAGGATGAATATTTTCGCTTATAAAGCACAAGCAGTGTAACAAAAATAAAATGTACTCCTCCCCACTCCAAAAAAAAAGTATTTTCTCAGGAGGAGGAAAAGATAAAGGCGGTGTTGTCCTGTTTGGCCCCAGCAGCGTGTGGGCTCCTATCTGACTCAGGTGTTATATCTTCGCTTTGCAGTGCAGTTCGACATGATGCGGGCCTGTAACCTGATGGCCACCGTGGCCCTCACTGCCGGCCAGCTCATCTTCCTACTGGGCCTGCTGGAGCTGTCCTTCTTCACCCAGGACTCCCAGTGGTGGGAGGAGGCCATAGCCGCCCTCTTCCAGCTGGCCAGTAAGTACCAACACAGGCACCAAAGACCGTCATCCAGTGTATCCCCTTTGTACCTTGTGAGCATACACAACACAGTCACAGGAGCTGTTTGCACCTCCTGTTTCAGCATGGTCATCCATTGACTTATTTGCACTGTATACTAGTCCAGTTTAACTGTTCTGATCATCCACTAATTGCTTTGCGTAATGAACATAAATTGGAATGCGTTTTATTCTGGGGATTTAGATTACAGTTTCTGGTTTCAAAACTGCAGATCTCATAGCATGTGTTACAATGGCAAAACATGCAACAGAATGTTTGCACAGGGGCTGTCCCATTCTTGGTTCTAACATCCTTGCTTTTAGATGAGTTATTGAGGATTTATTACAAAAACAGAAGAACAATACCAAACAAAAGGCATTCAAAAAATTAACCTGGTCAGAGATCACATGGGAACAATTGATCTTTATCGGTGAGATCAATGGCTCCAGTGCTTCTTGGAGAGCACCGAAAGCGGCAGACTGAGGAATCAGATTTGGCTGGGGGGGGGGTTGCTAGCGGGAGGGTAGGCAAACAAATGGATCCCTGCACGCTGTCTCTGGCTGCAGCTCCATCAGCAGGAGAGTCTGCATTTCTGCCGAGGAAACGTGACGTGCTGTCTGTTTAGGCCCACTGTCTGGGGGCTGGGAGGGGGGATGTATGATTGGGGCACTGTGGTTCCCCCCGTGTGCATGAGGACAGCTAATTTTAGCCCATGTCCAGGCTGGTGGACCAGAGCTGCCCCAAGCATGGGGAGCGACAGTCGGGCGCCAGGATATCCCTCTTCAGGACAAGGAAATGCCTGTTACTACCTGTTATGCAAACCAGAAGAAGAGGGGATGGAGCTGGGGGGGGACTGGTAGGGTTCGGCAGTGGTGGGGGGGTAGGGGCCTCAGTGTGTTCCCTTAGTTCACAGATCACTGTGGGGTGGGAACAGCTGCCGTCCAGATAACCAAGCTTTTCTTTTATGCTTCTGTTTACAAAATGTTCAGGAACACTGTCCAAAAAAAGTGTCCCTTTGCGACATTAGATAAAGCACGTGTTTCTTGTGCACGCAGTGCTGGGTGAGGGCCTGTATGTGGATCTCTGAAATGGGATACACCCATCAAATGATTAATGAAACTTACATTTATCCAAGTGTCTCCAGCACCATATACTGACATTAGTGAAGATACATTTGAAAAGGGAATGGGAATTATTTTATAGGTATGTTACAGATTTATCACAATACGTAGCTGTCATAGGTTTTCAGCATTTCCAGGATTTCAGATTTCCTGCCCCAAAAAGAAACTTAACACATGCTTTAAGACACCAATTTTAATTTTGGTTGGAAAAAAGGCATGCATAAACTGGAGGAGAGAAATAACATGTAGCCCAGCATTAGATATTGATGTTTTATTTGGGTTTGTAGTGCTGGTGCGTTTTTATGCGTTGGAGGTGGAATGTACAAACTCAGCATTCCGGTTTTCATTCATTTCCTTCTCGTCAAGTGAATGGACTTCACCAGCAAGCACTCCTTTCGTCCAGGCTCAGTTTCATTCACAACATGTTTTCATTTTTGAAAGTGCCAAAACCATAGCAGTTGTACATCAATACTAGGATAACAATGCACTGTTTGCACTCAGACATTTCAACATTCCGTGCATGCAACACTTCATCGTTCTGCAACAATACTCTTCTGCTCCTTTGGTAAAATAAATAAGTGGAAGTTTTAAATGATGGGGTGGATGACCTTGGGATTTAGAGAGCGGAGCGTCCAGTTGACTGTGGGCCCTCTACCTCCACGACACTCACAACCCCTCATCCTCCTATCCCCCTGCCTTTGACACACACACATTCCCTCTCACTTCTCACAGGAAATATGGCTGGCATGGTGGGCACAGAGCCCAGCCACGGCCTTGGCTATTGTGTGCACGTTCTCAGCAGGGAACAACATTCTGCAAATTAACAATGCCAAAAAAAGGAAAGAAGGGAAAGACATGTCAAGCCATTTAAGTCAACTTTTTTTTTTTGCTCACAAATTAAACTAGGACTTTGAAGAGTTCAGCCAGGCTTGCCGGAGAAACCCATACAGTGCATCGTGTTAAGGAGCTCACAGGCGCTATCCTGTGGAGTTTTAACCGTGCTCAGGAGCGAACCCCTCCCCAACCTCATTCCCACAATGTTAGTGTCCGTTTGGCTGCCCTCTTGACAATGACCACTGCCACAGCTCACCTTAAATGGGGTGTGAGGGAAGGAAGGAAGGACGGAAAGAGATTAAAAAGGGAAGGAAGTCAGAGATTTGACGGTGCCAAGGGCCGTTTCACACAGCATGCTGTCTATTGGCCTGGCTAAGCCTTTAGGAACAGCTTTTCTCTTTCTTAGACAAGGAGGCCAACTAGGTAAACAAGCAGACTCTTTAAATAAAATCATTCTAACGGTGACATTGCCCTACTGCAGGAAACTAACTGATTCATATCCTAAACTACTTACATCCGTATTTTCCCAGTACATATTTTTGGTTCCATTATTTATTATATTGTTTAGTTTAGACAAAGGCTCAGTGAATAATATAAATGTAATACTTTGGTAAGCAGCCATTTTATAAGTGCTGAAACTTCTCGTAGTTGCTGGAAGCAATATGTGAATCCTGTGTATTTAGGTTGGGCGGAGTGTGTTCATAACAATAGTATGTTTTAATGGCTTTCATGACATGAGAAAGCTTGTACTCTTTATTTGCAAATTAAAATGTATTTAAAAATTATTCCAAATGAGTAAACAGTCATGTAAATTTAAGGGAGATTCTTTTTAGCTTGCAGGGCTATGTTTCTGAACAGAAGCTGTGTTGAAATTATCATTTTTTATAATATTTAGGAAGCGCCTATAATTTACCACACTTAAAAGCCAATCCATTTTAAATAAACACATGTGCCAGTACATTGGTATATTAATTATGGGCTCATCATTGCTTTCCATGCTGCTTCAATTTGACAATGTTTATTTTATATGCAAGCCTGCTCCAGAGGTTTTGTCAGACCACTTCAACTGTCTGTGCAATGTACAGGCTGTCGGTAAAACTCTAAAACAGCCAAAGAGAGAGAGAAAAAAAAACAATGTTACTGACTGACGGTAAGTAGTGAGCAGATATTATAGGGAAGCTATTTTTACATGTCCCTGACACCCTGAGAGCAGCTTCACTGCAGCTCCTCAAGTCTTGCTGTAATCCAGTGGCAGAAATTAACTTCTTGCACATCAGTTTTAATTACAACCTACAGTTGGACTGATCTCATGTAATGAACACAAGCATCGAAGGTGTCAGTGGTACTGTACTCTCTCTTCTAAGAGCTCCTACTTCAGTGATTAGTACAGTCAAATTAATCAAATTAAGGACACAAGAAACTCTTGAGACTAGTTTTCATTGCTCCTCTAACACGCAGTGTTCGTTATTTGGGGGTTGTTAATGTTAGTGGATCACAGCTGCTTGCTGCTCATAGACGGATGTCTGAGAACAGTTCCTAGGCACTCAGACCTCCTGGACACACATTGCTTGTGTAAATTAACGCAGGTTTCTCCCTCGAGACCTTGCACGTCGTTCTGCCTGGTATTGCACAGGAATTTCACTCTGCGCTTACAAGCTTCTACAAGAAAAGCCTGCATCTTTCTTCATCTTTCTTTTTCCTTTATGCTGTTAAGTGTAGCAATAAAAATTAAGTTTCCTCCAATAGCATTCAAAATTTTTTAGTGGAAATGGTGAAAGAAACAAGCTTTGATGCAGTACCCATTCCTGGAACCACACACTGCAGTCTGAGTGCATTAATTAGATGAACCTGAGAAAATATAAAAAAGGGGGAGGTTATTGAACTGGAAAAGTGATTCATTGATTGATTAATTGTCTGTGCCTTCTCTCGCAGGTTTCGTACTGGTGATTGGACTGGTGACCTTCTACCGCATTGGGCCGTACACGCAGCTCTCCTATTCGTGCTATGTGAATATCGCAGCCTGCCTGCTGGCCACATTGTCTGCCGCTGTGCTCATATGGAACATCCTTCACCGGCGTGATGACTGTCTCACACCTCGAGTCATCGTCATCAGCCGTTCACTCACGGCACCCTTCCGCCCCCGCATAGACAATGACTACGTGGAATCGCCCTGCTGAGCACTGTTATCGTGATCACCCCACCATACCCTTGATGTCTCTAAGACACTAGGGAGACCAGTGGTGTAATGCTCTCTCATCTAACCAGACCATGAAGAAGTCTGGTCTTTTCCACAGCTGCGAGGTTAGGGACGTTCAAGGGTCACAAAAGACATTGGACCGAAATGCTTTTTGCTGTTGAACCACATCATTTATTTCAACCCTGATCTAGACCCAGGAGCAGCTTTTGCATAGGAATGAATGTCAGATGAACCCATGTGCAAATTATTATTTTGGCTGTTGAAACTAGCATCTGCTGGGTTAAGAATGGTGAAAGGAAGATGCTGTCCATGAACGTAGATCTACTGTCTGCCACTGCATTCTGATATAGATCTCAGTCAACTAAATGTAGTCCTGTATTAAAAATTATTATTATTTTAGGAGCAAAACTAATGCTGTGTTATCATCAGTATAAATACACTCATAGTTATCAGTAAACTAGAATGGAACCTGGCATGCAGAAGTCTGGTACACCGTTAGTTTCCTGGCAGCAGCTCTTATCTGGTGCTGTACTACTTCCTTAATTCACGTTTCTCAGACAAACGTCTTCCTCCACCCTAAACCATTATATTGGGATAAGATCAAGCTGGATCTTGACATCTTGCATTCTACGTGCACTTATTTTATAACACTTCTCGTTGTATGTTAATATTATCTGTATAGAATGATACTGATTCCACAGCTATGACTGACATACACAAGAACCAGCTAATTCCCTATGGCACTTTTTCCAAAATGGGCGTTTGCTACCAATATTAGGTGAACATACTTTTAGAGATAGTCCCTCTGTGTGCCCTCCAGTTGGCTGAAAAATCTGAGGGAAGTATCTAAACCAATGATGAACAGCTATGCTCAGTTTAATAAGGATGTATAGTATTGGTAGTCTGCCTGCTTGTGGTACATGTACTTAACTTAAATGGATATGGTTGTATTAATTATATAACTATTACATGATACTGCTGCTTGTGGCTGAAATTCTGTTGTGAGGAGTTCAGTGCGAATGTGTATTGTCTGCCTACCAGAAGAAATTAATAATAATAATTAAAATATCAATAAATATATATTTGCAAAAGACTTACAGTATTATCCTCCTTGTTCAAAAGAAAAAATGTGCCATTTTAAAAGAATCATTCATTTGGCTGGTCTCTCATGTCAGTGACAAATGTCTTGAATTAATTCAGTATTTACCATTAGCAAATTGAAGACGACTCAAATTTTTAAAGACTTGTTCTTAAGTAAAAACTTCTATCGTGTTGTGGTATTTGGGTTTTCCTGTGTAGTAGTCTAGTGGTTATATATATACACACAATGTTGTTTAAGCATGTAAAAATATACTGATTGTGTAAATGCAATTTTAAGTATTATCATGACTAATATAAAGCACAAAACACTGCTGGATGATGAAAGTAACGTATGGAGATAACGCACTCAGTTTAAATTAATCGCATTTTACCCATCAGCTTCCGTTCTGTATCACCATTTTAACTTGAAGTTCACTTTTTAACTTTAAATTTAGCTAATTTCAAGGAACACAAGTGAACCATAAAGACTTTAAATACTTAGCCTAAATACTAACCATATCTTACAAAAACTCTTTCCTTGTGATATAAAAAAACTGGATGTATTTGTAAGAATTGCACAGCAGTACACAAATCCTCGTGACTCATAAAATAAATGGTAAGATTTCGGATTAATGCGCCAGTTGGCTCTAGAGATGTCCGGGTCCGATCTCTAAGATCGGTATCGGGTCCGATCAAGGCATTTTTACCCCCAGACTGGTATCGGTTCTATTGAGCAGAAACCTAACACCGATCCGTTGTTTTATGTGAGCTGTCACACATGCATCGTAAACGGAGAGTACAATGGTAGCACAACGCGGCTAAAATTTCGGCAGTGTGGAAATGTTTTAAATTCGAAAACGAAAACAGTCCAAGACCCACTTGTAATGTCTGAAAATGCGAGCGTTTTCCGAGGTGGTAGTAACATACGTTCAATGCTACCGATTCCATATGACATACAAAATGCATACCTAACAGAATACAGTGATTTCAGTCAGGGAACGCAAGCAAATGATGGTATCGGTAATGCTAAGTTACAAGAAATAAAACGCTCTGGCTAACGCGACGTGGAAGTCAGGTCAAAAGTTCAGCGTGTGTTGCTGTTGGCCGAATCACATAACCTGTCTGCCGTTCCGATACTTGGGTATTACTTGAAGTCATTGGATACGCACCCAAGTTTAATTTAGAGCGAATATTTTGTGCGAGTTTTAATCGTTTAATCGTTGGACTTTATATTGTGATATGTAGGCTAAGTACTCTAAAATTGTGTCAGAATGTGAGACAGACAAGACAACTTGCGTTTGTAAATACTGCAGTAACCATTTCAAATATCACCATGGCACATCGACGCTGCAGTGTCACCAAAGAAACAGTCGCCTATTTCTCGTCCTTGATAAAAAGTGTGCATCACTCAGTTCCAGCAACCTGAACAAACTTATTTCTCTCCAGAGGTGGTTGAATAAGCAATTTCAGTTGTCTGAGTTGAAGAAAGACATTGTCGGTTTAAATTGCATTAATTGTATGTTTGTTATTAACTGATTAAGTTAATTTGTATCAAGCTTCTGAGTAGTCATTTATCTGTTACAAGTTCATGCATGTGTCATACAAAGTTTAAGATTAAAATAAAGATTAACTGATTACAATTAAAATTTTTAATCATTGCCCAGCTCTAGGAATAACGCAGTCGTCAATGACTCTCCTCGACTGTTACCAATTAAACGAGTGTTAAGGCCACACTTCCAGTACAATTGGAATAGTCACTCTCATTAAAATCTAAAAACAACTGTGATGCATTTTATTATGAATAGTGTTTAGATTAGATTAGATTAGATTGAACTTTATTGATCCCACAGTGGGGAAATTCTCTTGTTACAGCATCTTATAGGG
>JABJVR010000077.1:8557648-8602435 GCA_025773905.1 Chitala chitala
GTACTGTAAGTGTACTGTGAGTGTACTGTGAGAGTACTGTGACTGCATTGTGAGTGTACTGTGAGTGTACTGTAAGTACATTGTAAGTGTACTGTGAGTGTACTGTGAGAGAGCAGAGATGTAGTTACATGAGCCTGTCAAGCATGATGGTTGCAGCGTGTAACTTATGAACATCTCTTGCAAAACACGCTCCTGTGTCTCAAAGATATTCGAGGCGAAGGGGCTGTTAATTAAGGTGTCTCCATGCACGAATCCTGCGGCTGGCTGGCAACGTAGCAGCTGATGATGGTGTGCGGTTGTCACGTTAACTGGGGGCTACGTTTCAGCAATGCGTGCAGCCAGTGGGCGTGTGGCGGGGGGGGGTCGTGTAGGGGCTGCAGTGTCTGCATCTTTAGAGCTCTCCTATTTGTGCTCCATTATCGCAGAAAAGAATTACTCCTGACAAACATTCACCATTTGAGGGACAACTTGAGCCTCAGCAGACTCTGATTATGAGAACTTATTCACGCTTACCATAAATTATATATTAAATTGATATTATTTCCTCTTGGCCAACTTCTCATGCTGTCATGAAACCTTGGGCTGAATTCAAAATTGCATATTTGTTCTCTTTCTCCATATTAAATGACAGTTTGCCTGATGCCACAGACAGATGATGTGTTTTGCTCTGGTTTTTGGAAAACAAACTAGATTTGGGGCGCAGTTCCACCCAAGACACGGATCAGTTCTGTGGCACCATCCTGATGAGCATTTCACTGTTTTTTTTTTTTTTTTTGATTTATTATTAAATGTCAAAGAAGACTGGGGTAGCCTTGTGCTGTCCGTATATGCTGTTTGGGGAATTAATGACACTTATTGTCAGGTAGTCACTGCTTTGTGGCAAGGAAAAGATTGCCTTGTTAAAGACTATTGTGTTTTCCCGGAGTTTTAGAGAATCCAATGCTTTGATTAAGTAGCACTAAATTAAGAGGGTTATTTTCAAGAAGTCTAAGAGGACTTGCTAGGAATTTTGATGAGAGAAAGCAAAGGATTCCACAGAGAGGGTTTGCAAGTGAGTCCCATATTTAACAGGGTGGCATTGAAGTTAATACAAAGTCGTCTCTCAACCAAATAACATCTACTGCTTTATGTTTTGTACTATTGGAAGGAGGAAAAAAGATGGGCAGTAATTGTAAGTGAACTTCTCAGATTGCAGCTGTTTGGTACCTGCAAAAAAACCAAAGATAGCCCATAAATATATTAATGCCGAGTGTAATCAGGTTTTCTATTATACATATTTTTACATTGAAATACTTTGGGAAAGCCCTGTTGCATAGTGGGAAATGTATTTTCCTTAGAGTTGAAGGCTACCACACTCAGGCCTAGTTGTACATACGCTGAATTGAGGTTTTATATTGTCTCTGTACTTTTTTGTCAGTCTCCCACAACATAAGAAACACTGTCCACATGAATGGATGTATTTTGGTTTCTTCTTTTTTATGTAAGAGTGCTCAGCAAATAGACTGGCCTCCTGCATTTTGGCTGAGAAAGTCATGATCCTGAGAGGACAAGTGATCACTGAAACCAGACAGATGTACCAACAGTTCAATTTGGAATCTCTGACAGCAAATCCATAAAGACAATTGCTGTCTGTTCTCTTGTCGTCTCTTTTATTCGTACGTGTCAGCATGCGTGTGTGATTTTAAATGCAGGCCATTAACAATAGTTATGGTGAGGCAACACAAATGTATTTCCGCATGGATCAACAAATAAGGAGTGGGTTTTAAAAATTTCAGGCATATGTGGTGAAGCTCAACCGCTTAGAACTTCAAAAACAATTAACTGTATCAAGGAAGTTTTTTGCATGATTTTGAGCTGTCTGAGAAACTCCATAACCAAATAATGTCTAAAGGAGAAAACAATAAAAATCTCTCAGGAAGGTCAGGAATCAGACATTAATGGATCACATTAATGGATCACAACATTAGATACTGAGACACAAAGCTATGTCAAGCCTGTATCAATTTATCCAGATCCTATGTCTATGTATTTGTACTTCTGTGTATTACATCATCTTTACTGTTTTAACATGTTGCCCAAAATACATTAGGAGACCTCAGAAGATGAATGTTGTTAATACGCATCAGTGTCTTGCTTTGGTGTGCCACCTAATTCTCTGATCTCTATGAAACGATATACCCAGTACAATTAATCAATAGTGTCCAGCCTCTCTGCATAAAAATCAATTTGTATGTTTATGAAGACAAATTAACTTAATACTTGATTTATCAAACCTTTCCAAACGTGTTTTTGTTGTTATTTGCTTGTTTGTTTTCTCTAGTAGACAGACGTTCAAAATCAGACATCTGTTCATACCCTTGCTTATTTGAAATTACCCTAAATTGCTTAAAATTGTCTCTTTAGTTGTTACCTGTTTGTTTTCACGTGGTATATTTTTTACTTCTCCTTTCCCTGCCACATGGTTCTGCCTCTGACTCCTCTAGAACTCTCTTACAGTTAGAATTAGTATGGTATTGAAAAACAATTACAATAATTCCCTACTCTCATTCATTTACTACAGATTTCTGTATGTTCAAAGCTCCAGTATGATGTTTAGGAAGTCATTGTATATATTATATTCATTGCCTTTTTTCAGATTACACTAATGAGTGATGGTATTTACTTACAAGCAAAATGTCTAATTACACCAATAATTGGTTCGTTCCTTTTGTGCGCACAACATGTTTACCAAGCAGGTAATCTTTCAACTTTGACATTTTCCCACCTGACATTCTGGTATGCATTCAGAGACGCACACCTTATCACTGATTAGTGTACACATGCTGACTTTAATTAACAAGATAAAACACTATACATCTGTTGTGCTGCCAGGCTAATAGATGCTGAGGATACCAAGTCTGAACAGACCTGCTTAGCTGGCAACTGTCAGCTCGCACCTTTAACATCTGTGCGGATCTGACATCACTCCCGTCTTTGTGCAGTGATGTGGATTTATTTGCGGTGTGCCGTCTCGCTCTTGTCGTTCAGGACCACGCAGATAAGATGAATTGCTGACTTTATGCAGCTGCCCTTAACTGTGTGAGTGAGGCAACAGAAAGCCTGCATGTCACGAGTTATCTGGCTTCCCATTGAGAAAGTGCCTTTTGCCCTTCGCTTGCCAGGATAGAATCTGGATTACCACAATTTGTTGTTGGATAAGCGGTTATTTATTATGGCTGAGAAAGGAGGGATGGAAAGGGCTCCTTCACACAGAGAAAAGGAACAAACTAATATGAGGCTCCATGCATTGTAAAATGTAGGCCAAGAACAGAAAAAACGTTGGAAAGTAAAGAAAAGGATCTTTTGTGGTTGAGTTGTAACAAAAAAATTCACCTTTTAGCCTAAAATGTATGGTGGAAACGGGCCGTTAAAATGTACCGTGCTTTATTCTTCTCATCCTTATTTTCATGGTCTGATTGTTTGCACCTGAGCTTGGCAGCTTTGAAAGATCTGTGCTGAAAGATGGTGCCTTGAAAGCAGCAAGGTGGTAGTAGTGGTGCCCCCTACAGGCAGGTGGTCAGCTATGGCATCCCCAGTGCAGGAACGTACAACATTTCTGTGACTCACAAGCAGAAATCTGGGGCTTGTACTATGTAGGGAAGGTGAAGAGGAACCTGTTTCATCAAAGTACTCTTGACAAGTGGTCAGCAATTGCACCTTTGGCTCCCCCCAGTGCTTATTTTGTGCTGGAGCCTGCTGGACCATTGCCCCAGTACCTTTTAGTCTCAGATTTCCAAACTGCATTAAACTTTTAAAGCTTTTTAAATTTCCAATTTCATCACTTTAAACATTTTTTTAGCATCGCCTTACATTCATTATGTAGTGTACATTTTTGTAAATAGTTACCGCAATTTGTCACGACTTTGAAAACGGCACCCATATGTAATAGTTTGCATTGCTCTAACTATGACACGTAATGAAAGACCGAGTGCACTAAGATGACAGCTGGGATGAAGAGAGTTTTTAACTGGCCTGTACAAGTGTTGAGGAGCTTATAGCATCGTCACTTTCAAAAAAAGGCTTACCCAGATACACTGTGATAATCTCTCTTTATGGCCTCATGTTTAATGGCTTATGCAATGTTTAGGTTAGGAAAAGTTCTCATTCAGCAACTTTGGCAATTGTGCATTATTTTCAAGAGTCTTTAATGGACTGAAATTCATAAACCACGCACTGTTGAGGCTAAATTAGTTTCAACAAAAAAAGTTTAATTTTACTATAACCACCAACAGTTGCTGAAGCTGATATATGTCTTGTCTCCTGCTCAGCCCAGAGAGTAATCAGAGTACTTTTCAACATCATTAAAACCTTGTTTAAACTACAGCCAGGACCCTGAACGCAGAAAGGACTCAGTTTAACTATTTATTGTCAAATGAAGCTTTTACATTTAAAAGCTGGTATAAATGGCAGCTTCCATGTGAGCCACATTTGAACCTTTAACAATAGCACATTCTGTTTCAATAGCAGAAGGCTTTATGGTTTTATAAATTGATTTTTTTTTTTTTTATCCTTGAATCTTTCATTTTGTAGGAGGATATTGCAACGTTGCTGCTCTTGCAACTTATATCTAGGTAGTGAAAAACTGACTAGAACTTTGAATCTGTCGTTACAGGATCATTTCAATTAAGTTTCATATTTGTTACACATGAAAACAATTATGGGTGTTAATGTCCACCCATTATACTTGCATATTTACAAATTTATTGTACATGTTGCTCACGGTGGTCTGTCAAATAAAATTTCTACAGAATGTGAATACTTTGAATGTGAAAAAAAATTATATATATATATATATATATATATATATATACATACACACACACACACACACACACACACACACACACAAAGAACTGAAAGACATTGGACGAAAGTGACACAGAAATTCATCTGATTTTGGGTGGTGGTTTCAGTTTGAAAACAAAGAATAACTGTCAGACAACAGGACTCGGGTGCTCCTCATTCACGACCCTGATTGACAGCACAAGTGTTCACTCCTGAGCTCTCATTGGTTAGAGACACTTTGAGGTCCCAGTTAGGAGCGAACACATGGGCTTCATATGCAAGACCTTTAATCTGCTCTTTCTGAGTGACAGTCTAACTGGAAAAGCCAGTACAGGGAATGGTTAATTTTTGATCAGCTATTCAGAGTTTCTCAAATCTGGTCTGATTTTCATTCTCTCCCTAATTAGAGTCATTGCACTTTGTTGAATCATTTGTGTGAGATGCTGACTGAATGAATAAGTAATTTGTTCAAACTCATATTAAAATGAATTGGAGTGCAACTTGTTGCAATTTTTTAGTCATGAAAAATAGGTTTGCTATTAATAAGGTGATAGCTTTAATGTTGGATAATTATGCAAATTGTCACAGGTGCAATAAAATTAATTTGCTCTTGAGATAACTGATTGGTTAATGTTTTGGGTTGATAAATGACCAATGATCAACATGACCAGTAAGCAGTTATTTAGGCCAGAAACACCTTTTAATTTCAGAATTGTAGCTACAAGCTTCACTACTGCTCAGTTCACACAAATTTGTTTTAAGGCAACAGCAAGAACTCAATGTGAACCTATTTTTTAACAGCAATTCAAAACCCATTATTCACATAGTGTCACATTGATCAGAGTTCAGAAATACTAAACAATTCAACCAGAGATAAGACATGGTACTAGACTTCTGCATGAAGTTCACACAGAGCATTACTGTCAAGCAACTAACCATCCAGTCTCACGATCCTCCATAAAATGACTACAACAGGTGGCCATGCTTTCAGGTGGGTGTTGGAGTGCTTACTCAGAGGCACCACCTTGCTTCAGTTTTCATTTCAGAGTAAGGATACACCTGATTGGCCTGCAGATCACTCACAGCTCTGACGTTTGCCAGACACTGCGTGGAAAACCACCCATGGAATCCTGGTATCCTGTCTGTATTTATTCATGGATCACATCCAATACTAGTTTGTGTTCATGCAGGCAGTTTAAGCCAACTACCATAACACCGGTAAGTCTTACTGGGATAAGGCAAAGTGGAGCGGCTAAATTCAATGTTTTTTCATAATTATACAGAATAACTAGCTAACCATTACCTACTAGTACTCATCATGCAGTGCCATAAAGACCTCTTCAGAAATTGTTACATCATATCTAAATTGGTTACAGATTTTCATTTCAGCATACTTGTCATTTCTAATTAATCTCTGGTTAAGTAAATCTCTCACTGGTGCAGCTTTGCTTACTGTACTTTGCAGCTGCTTTTTATTTATTAAGTTATATATCACACAAATCGTGCAACGGGCTGTCACTTTGTCCCTCGTGACCCTGCATGGGATAAGCGGTATGGAAAATGGATGAATGTATCTCGAATTTTTCTCCCCCACTATAACGTGCTTGTGATATTATAGTTTCTTTTCAGACAAGTGGTAAAAATAAGCATTGCAACTGGATTAAAAGACCGATTTAATGTCCCGTCACAGGTCGGCTCAGCGGGCCTTTCTTACAAGAGCACGGTAGATGTAGTTGCATTAGAAATGCTTTGTCATGCTAGGAACTGGGCACAGAGAATCACCGTCGTAAACTGAAAGGGCAGAAGACCGCGGAGCGCCATCAGCCATGCAGCTTTTATACATTAATTTTTCTCACAGGCATCCATTTTATGAATTACAGTGGAACAGTTACGAAGCTAACTTTGAGTCAATATGAAAGACAGGCACACTTTATGGGAAACGTCATCCATTTATGACACCTTTCTACCTGTTATCGTATAATTGTCTTATTTGTCCTTTTACAGTCTTTCTGTATTCTTCCCGTTCTAGATTCAATAGCTTGGATTAAAATGCGTCACAGATAAATGATAAACCTAGATTAAAAAACAAACCAGTCTGCATGGTTTTGAATTTGCAGCCAACATGTCATTCTTTTGAGTTAGCTTCATGTTATTAATAGCTTTACATCTCTGGCCCAGTCTATATTGGGTTTCCCACATTCTGTTTTAGTGATATTAACAGACCGTGATTCATGCACCTAAGCAGCTGCAGGTGAAAAGATCTCACCATGTTTTCAGATAAAGTCTGCAGTTTGTTACTGTTAGTATTAGTGAGGTGCCACTTTATGTGGCAGCCAGGTGGTGAAACCTAACATAATCCTGAATATTAAAAGTTACCATGAATGTTAAATGTCTCTAACTCCCAGCAATATAATGTAAATTTATTTGTGACATAAAATCCTTTAGACAATTGGTTCTCCTTCTGTGATTCTTGCCGTTTATTTGTTTCCGTGGTTAAGTTTCCCGCCCTGGGACATTAATCTGTGTGAAAGACCGACAATTACAAAATATGGACATAAAAATCCACATCTTGGCATGCTCCACTTAGCACTCAGCTTTTGTCATTTATATGAGGCAGAAATTGGAAGTATTGTAAGGCTTGCAAAGTAGTACCATTTTGTGTAAAGTCAAAATCAGTAGCATTGACATGGTTGGATCTATTTTCCCCACAGTGTAATCAGTAGGGTCCAGCACAGCCATCAAACATGTGCTGCTGTGGTGCGTATAACACGCCAGACAGGAGGATTCATTTGCCAAGATGAAGATCCAGCTTCCTCACTATGTGAATTAATTCATCTCTTGCCCTTGACTACAGGGGTTTATGTTGCAGATGTAGTGAAGTCATACTACACGAGGAAGTCTGCTAGATCATGCTTTTTTCCCCTTTAATGCTACCAGCTTTATTTTTAATGTGTAATTACCATCAGCGAATGTCAGGTAATCACTGGTAGCACTCTCTGCTGAAAAGCAGTTACAGGCTGGTTATTGGCTTATTAGGCCACTGATGATATGCCATTCCGTTTAGGTAGCTGTTAATTAAGTTGTTAATTGACCCTGTAAATGCACTACACCTGGCAGCTAATGGGACACTTCATCACAAACAAAGCATGTAATACCTGCTAATATCAGGCCAATATGGCTGCAAGGTTACCTGATTATTATTAAAAGGACATTGTACACTATACTTATTTAAAGGAAACTAATGTTGTACTGCCACAAACTGTTGCCTACTTAATATGTAATCATTATAGTTAAGAAAAAAAACAATATGATTTATATATGATTCCCAGGTTGTCACCCAGTCTGGCTTTGTGATTGAAAGTCGAATGATTTACCTGTTAGCCATATTCTCTAACTAAATTAACTGCTTAAAAAAAACAAAGATTGTGTTTACAACTTTGTCACGTTACTGCTGCATGGCAGAGATTATACAGGCTACAAATTTGCCATGCAGTGGAGAATCCCGCTGCCATACCCTGTGCTGATTTGTGCCAGGTTGTGCCCACAGCCTGTCTGTTGTAATTCATGCCAGCTGAGCAGCCTTCCACTTACATAGGAGTCTCTCCCCTGCAATATAATTAAATCTTATAAGGAATGTTGGGCAGCAAGAGAATCAGGCTTACTTTATCTTCCACATGAAAGGAAATAGATTATTTTGCAGGGCATTTTAAATGACTCACAAAAAAACAAATTTCCAATGCAATGTTGAAATATATAATTGTTAGATTAATTTTGACAGTTACCAAACTTAGAACAGAAAGCAAAGACCTTTGTCACGTTTTGCCTGTGCTGCTTGGGCTGAGACCCCATCCTCTTGTTATCTTGGCTCCATATCCTTGTACCTCGTTTGTCTCTATGAGTGTGTGCACCTGTGTTCTATTTCATTTTACCCGCTATTTAGGTTTAATGTTTTTCTGTATGTGTATTATTTATTGGTTAATCTTTATAGGGTGGTGGTGCGGTGCCATATTTTGGTCTGCTGGTCCATTCATTACCTAGTTAGTTCCTTTATTGTGCCTGCTGTCTGTGCTTATTGCTTATATTGTGTTCCCTTTATGTTTGTATTTACCTTTCTACAATATACATTGTTTTTGCTATTTCTTCCTTTTTTACTTTTAGGCCTTGGTATTAAATTCGCTGTATATAGATTTCTTGCCTCAGCCCCTGTCCTTAACTGTGACAACCTTGTGTCAATGGGTTTTTTTTCCACTTTAATCCTAGGTGCGTTTCTGCTTTACACAGAAACACTGAAGAGTCTTCAGACCAAAGCCAGATGTTTGAATAGTATCAAACATGAAATTGTGAATCTTGAAACAGGAAAAGCTTGTTGGGGTTCCTTGTCCACAAATGGGCAAGACCCTTAGGATATTGAATGTAATCTATTAATTTTAGCAGATGCTTTTATCCAAATGTTCCTCATACATGTTACAGCAAGCTATCGTAGGATGTCTTGCTCAGGGACACACCTGGTGGCTGGGGTGGGATTCTAACTTGGAGACTTTTGCATCCCAGCTTACTGACTTACCCATTGACCCATTGGGCCACTTGTGCCAAATGCACCAAAGAGCTGTGTTTTGTTCAGTCTTGGGTCACAAGGGTGTAACATCATTAAGCCCACTGGAAGAACAACAGTTGGGTCTAAAATATGAATGAAGCTGCAGTTTAGTGTAGTGCATGTTGTTAGAACTGTGAACACAGGCAGTTTGTAAATTAAAGGAAGACTTCTGTTTACCGTTCTCGGCTTGTGGCAGTTGAGCAGATTGTTATTTAATGTGGAAGAGCATGCACGTGACACACAATGTTGAAATGTGTTTAAACCTTTGAATAAATAGGTTTGAATCTGTCCTGTATGCTGCTGCTGCTGTAATGATAAATATTTTTAAGGTCTCGTCGAACACCATCAATAATATGTCGAAGTTGAAAACTGAGGAGAAATAATGGAGGTAGAGAATTCATTACTGTGGTCCAGAGTGGCGGCGGATTACTCACGGGAGATGCTGGCGTGACAGCACAAATGGGACCGCTCGAACATTCTCGTCTGTGGCGGGAAAGAGGCGCCACACACAGCCCCAGAAATGACAGGCCGTTGACAGCTGCAATCACTAATTACACAGACAGCACCGCGGATAAAAGGCAGTGGGGAAAACGGGCAGGCAGTGGTGGTGGTTTCACACAGAAACGGTGCTGACTCGGAGCAGACTGTTCCGGCGTTTGTCTCAGAGAGCGGGTGAGGTGGGGGCTGCCTCTGATAACTCCCTGCGAATGAAGGAGACTGACAGTTTTACCTGGATGCTGGACATAGGTCTGTGCCTTCGTTACTCTGCGCATGTGCGTATCAGTGTGCGTGAAAGAGATGGGTGAGAAAGCATCCCCCAGTTCCATCTGTTGGTGGCGCTAAAGTATTCCACTGACCTTATGGATAGTGAGCCTGTGCTAGAACCTTGTTTGCCCCAAGTGAGAGTGGCTGTTTATTTAGGAATCAGCACTGCCTCCTGTGTCAGTGAAGGTCATTGCTTGTGCCATTTTCTGATGACCAGGTGCTACTTTTTGGCTTTCAGCCTTCTGGTCGACCCAGAAGAGAGTGACATATGTGACGGGGCTGTAGCCAACCTTTAATACTAGACTGTTAAGACTTGGCCACTCTAAAAGCTTGGAAATTTCAATATTAGTAAAGGGAAGGAAGGTTTGTGTGTGTGTGAAAGAGAGAGGAGATGAGGGTGCATTTCTGCATCACTACTCAAGAGGAGACATTTTATTTTTGTCAGTTCTATAGTGTGATAGTGACAATCTTTATACTATATTTGACAAGCAGAATACACACAAAAATTACCTTGTCTACAAATAACACTATACCCTTCAGAATTAGTGTCAATGTCAGTTTCCTTATGTTTACCACATCATAGCTTGATCTTTATTGCAGATGACCCAGAAAGTTCTTTACCAGAAACGTTTCTTATTTCATAGGCTGAAATCTCACTTCTTGTGTACAATATTATAGCATTGCATCCAAAAAATGTAGTAGCAGAATGTCAAAATATAACTCAGACTGGTCTATGGAGAGGGCCAAAAATGTGGATGAGGTTTTATCAAAGCAAATAAAAAGAAAAAGGTAGAACACGGGACTTTGTCACACACCACCATACTGCAACAGTAGACATATCATCACACGCAGCATTCTGTTATCAGCTGCGGCGTCGATTAACAGCTTACAGTGTGGTGTGCTTGGGACCTTCTCCTGCCCAAGTTGCATTCTCTGACTCATTTCTTCCAAAGGCTGAGGAATATAGGAATGAGTAGAATGAAGTTTTGAAAAGTACGATAGTTAGGATCCCTGTGTACCATCGGTCGCTGCCAAGATAGCCAGACAGGTGCCAGTAACTATGGGCCTCCATGCTTCCTGTTGGTGTTTCAGTTCCGAAGGGTAGAATTGAAAAACAAAGTAGTCTTTTAGTAAACACCTTAAATCCCCAGGTAGCAGTGATCAGAAATGAACAGGGCAAGACAGAATAATACAAACCAATGTGGAAGGGATGGACTAGTAGACATACAATTTAGCTTTCCAGGTGACAAAAAAAAAGAAAAAATTTGGGTAGGACTTCTTATCAAACCACAGGCTGCCTGAACTGAATGTTACATGCATGGTAAATAAACTTGTGTTATTACAAACGTAATGTTAGTGAAGTTATCTGGAATATTCTTGCTGAATTTATAACCTAAGTATTATCGTTAAATTATATTTACTTTCCCTTATCTAAATTAGCAGCAAATTAGTCATGCTGTTATTAACAAATTAGTCAGTCACAATGAAATGTTATTTAATTCAATGAGCTCTTTAAAACATACTGTTTGAAAGCAGACTTTGTTCAGTCGGGTGAGAAAATTATTTATTTAATGCTTTTACTCATTAATACTTAATTGTTCCATATGACACAACTAATACAGGATGATATTGTGTAATCGCCAAACTAAGGGCCACTGATTTAGTTCTGTCATATTTTAAGGCTTTTTAAAGTTGTGTTAATATTTTTACTTGTTAGCAAAACAAATCTGATTTTATTACTGTATTTCCATTAAAGTGAAATTATACATTTTTTCTTTCTCACATTTCAAAATGAATATTTAGATTTAAAAAATTTTAACTCAAAGCACAACTAATTTGGAAAAAAATACAGTACATTCATTAAAGAGTTTCACACTTAAAATGGACACAAATAACTAATCAAGTTGGTACCAGATAGATGGAATGCTGCTACAAGAAAATCTTAACTTATGTAAAGATTAAGAATTTTATGTCTTTAACATTATACAAAATGAAATATGCATGCCCAATGTCTGGATAACGATTAAGAACAATATTCATAGCTGAGTTTATCTATGATAATTGGGTTTATTTGGATTTTGTTGTGAACTAGATAAAATAAAATTTTCCGCATGGAATACAATTAGTGCAATAAGGTAAAATGGCCTCTAAAGTGATTTTGCCTATCTAGAGCTCAAACTACAAGCAGTTTTATTTGCCAGCACAAAGAACACATACTCCTAATAATGGCCTAATGGCTCAATGGGTAGCACATCACCCTGGGATGTAGAAGCTTCCCAGCTTGAATCCCAGCCCAGCCTCCAGGTGCATCCTTAAGCAAGACACTCAAAATGCTACCTTGCTGTGTGTGGCTGCCTACTCCCCACCGTGGGATAGGCTAAATGCAGAAAAACAAATTCCTTGTATTGTAATAAACCATACTTGGCCATAAAACCTAAATCCCCTTCCTAAAGCAGAAACCAAATGGTACTCTCACTTTTTAACTTTATTTCTATCAATATTATATACTATGTCAGTACATATTAACAGTCAGCTAAAAACACGTGAAGTGCTATGCTGTCCCAGAAAAGATATTTAGTTGGTGAATGGACTACAATGGAAAATTTGTGCATAGACTGGATGAGCTGACAGTGTTAGCCTCTCAGTTGCTGCAATGATTCTGTAGAATGCATTCTGGGTATTTGAGTTTACTGGAATATTTTTCAATTGCTCATCACAGAAGTAGAGAGCGATGCTGGCAGTAACATGGGGTTTATGCATCTTTATTACTTTAGATTTTATTATATGAAAAGGGCATTGGAATATAACACAGTTGGATATGGGCATGTGCCTCATCGATTGAAGTACTTTGAACCTCTGACTGTATGAACATTCACTTGCCATCCATCCATTCTTTCCATCTTTTATATTTGCTTGCATACTGTGCAAAACTTGTAGCTGCTGTTCAGGCTTTTCAGTATGTGGAAGATGTTAATCCAGATAAAGTGCTGCCGTCTTCTTCGTCTTCTTTGCTCTTACTGAATCCTGCCTCCTTTGCTGTGTGATATAGGGACCTGGGGCATGAAAGATTTCCTTATCGCATTTATTAAGCAACAGGGGTTTTGTGAATACGTCTGTGTGGGTGAGAGGTAACAAGTGGGTGGAAAATTTGAAAAGACTATTCAGTCTAACATATAGTGTGATAGGCAGGTTCGACAAGGTGAGGAGGGGAGGGCAAGGTGTTTCGTGATTGAGTAAAAAGTGCTTTGTGAGATGAGAGATGCTCACAGACACGGTGCTGATTCTATCTGTGAGCATTTCCCCTTATGTAGTTGATGTGATGCTCTACAGACTGTTGGCCATGTGTATATGAGATGCCCATCCTGTATGTGGTAGATGGAGCTATTGAGCTGGTCATCTTAGGTATGTTAGTAATGGAGAATTTCACCTATACTGGCTACAAAGTGTGTGACTGACCAGAAGCCCACATTTCCTATCTGATCCTCTCAACTATTTTGGAGTCCCAGTTCACAGAAACCTGGGAGACTTTATTCTGTTAGTGTTTCTCGTTAGACCTGTCTGCTTTCACTCCTATATGGTAGGGGATGGTATGCATTGCTTGTAAGTTTCCATTAACAGGAGAAGACTAAGCAGTCCTGTGTGAAAACAGCAGCTGTTTCCCATTGGTAAATACACAGCGTTAGAATCAGGCACACACAGTAAAAATTGTATGTGCACTCATCATATATATTTTACATGTACAACAAAAATCTCAGCCTAAACCTGTTGAAAGGTCATTCAGTCATGAATTTTTCAACCAATATCCACAATTAATACATCTGAAAGGACCAGAGTCTATTTCAGATTAGTGCCCGGATTAGGTACTAAACCACTATAGGACATTCATACACAAAATACACACACACACACACACACACACACACACACACACACACACACACACACACACACACACACACACACACACACTAACTAGCGTTACTGGCTCTTCAATTGACGGAAAATGTTAGTCCAGTCTTTGGACTCTAGGATAAAATGGCAGTGTTCAGAGGAACAGGAGAACATGCAAACTCCATACGCATAATTAAACTCGCAGACCTAGAGGTGCGAGGCAGCAGCGCAGCCAACCGAACAGCCCTGAAGGTAGCATGAATGGCTATCCCTTTTCTCAGCTTTTTGTCACGCTTGCTTGAGTAGGATTCATTATGTGAGCACTGGCGAGATGAGCAGGTGCAAAGGGTGCTAATGTAAGGGAGTGCATTAGTGCTCCGCTTGTGATAAGACAGATACGATCTCCTCCTGACACCTGCTGCTGGTTGTGAAGTGGCTTTTCATAGGAACACAGTTCTTATCTAGAAACAAACGGCACCCCTGCATGATGGAGAAAATAAATACCGCTACCGTTGATATCGCTGCACTGGCTCCCTGTGGCTGCCCGCGGCAGATTCAAAGCTCTGAAACTCATCTACAGAGTGGTCAACTCAACAGTACCTCCCTACCTGAACACGCTCATCCAGGTCTACAGTCCCTCTTGTCCACAGCGTTCATCCAGTGAACGATGTCTAGTGGTCCCTACACCACAAAGCAAAAGATGCCAAGCAAACCTTCAGCTCGATGGTCCCACAATGGTGCAACAACTTACCTACCTCTGCATAGTCAGCAGCCTCTCTCCCAATAAAGACTCTTGAAGACACAACAGTTCCACAGCTTCCTGTGCATTGAAAAAATTTCCTATCCTGTACTTAAAGTCTCACGAAACAAAAAACATGTCATCTTACACTACTCAGTGTTTAATGTCTCCTCCCTGACTTACCTTTTTGCTTGCTTTGTGTCTCACTTCTAACTCACTTTGCATAAAAGTGTCAGTCAAATGACAATGTAATGTAATAAATAATCTAAATATCCTTCTGACAACTTAACGAAAATGCTCCCCTGAACAATTTATAAATATGCAATTATTATTATTACTATTAAGTTTGGAGTTATATAGGAACTCAGTCTCATACACTTTAAACTTGAGTCGCAAAATTGGATGTAACTACTGTATTAATAATTTATATACTGCTTTATAATATGGAGTTTCATAAAGATGAGAAGAAACGCCAATTAAGTTATACTAATATCAGCTCAAAGGAAATGAAAAAATTTCAATGAGAAATCTTTTTTTTTGTTATTTTGCCAACCTAAGATCATTATAACACAGTCGTTTTTCTTACTCCCTTTTCTCAGATATTTGTGGTAGAAGCAGCTTTAATTTAAAAATGCTCAGCAGGATGTGAACACTAGATAAATCGCTTGGTTTCTGTTTTAACTGGTGTATATTCAAAGCCTTGACAATGAACAGCTGCTCTGTGGAGGAAGTGAAAGGCTTGTTCAAGTTGTAGTGGGAAGGCATGATGATACCCAATCAATAACAGCACCCTGGGAGTAACAGAGTGTGTCTGCCCCATATACAAAGTGGGGTTGTCACCCCAGAATGTCATTACCCTGACCCAAATAGCAGGTTTAACATAATTAAAAACATCACAACCCATTGCCTGCTGATGCTTGGGTGAAATTTCAATCATATTTTCATTAATTATGTAGCGGGTAGGAGGTGATTATAGTTGCATTAAAATGTAATGAACACAGCGACATAAACAGGAATATTGTAATTAGTTATTTCTATTATCAACATCCACTCCTACCCCATCTGCTGTACATCAGCTGGTCTTACAGTCAGTGTGTTACTGAAGCTGTCTATGGGCAGGAGACCAGTTAAACAATAGGATAGGACAGGACAAGATAGGACAGTGGTTTTACTGTCATTTCCGCTGTATACAGCTGGTATAGTACAACACAGTGAAATGAAACAATGTTCCCCCAGGACACCAGGTGCTACAGTGAAATGAAACAATGTTCCCACAGGTGCTAAATAAAAAAACACCAAAGGGCAACACAAAACTACTAAGAGAATATACAGGGTGCAAAAAAGACACCAAATAGTAATAATGTAACTGGCAGACTATACAGTGCAAACAACAGAGCTAGTGCAAACAACAAAGATGAGAACATAACACAAGATAGCAGATGGCAACAATGGTGAGACACAGTTCTGTGCAAAGTACACGGTTGAAATGTTCTTTCTATGATACTCATGAACGTGCAGCAGTGTGGTGTTGCTGTGTCAGACAGAGATCAGTCTATCAGTCCAGCCCCTGACATTTGAGGAGTCTTATGGCTTGGGGTAAGGAGCTGTTACACAGTTTGGCCATGAAGGCCCAGATGCTCCGGTACCTTTTGTTAGACAGCAGTAGAGTGAACAGTTTGTGTGATGGGTGTGTGAGGTCACCCACGATAATGGTGGCGTTGCGGGTACAGAGTGTGGTGTGAATGTCCTTGATGGAGAGAAGAGAGACTCTGATAATCTTCTCAGGTATCCTCGCTACCCGCTGCAGGTCTGTAAAATCCAATACAGTGCAATGTCCAAACCAGGCAGTGATGCAGCTGCACAGGATGATCTCAAGAGTCCCTCTGTAAAACGTAGTGAAGATGGGTGGAGGCAGGTGGCCTTTCCTCAGCTTCCTCCAGAAGTAGTGCTGCTGCTGAGCCTTCTTTAGAATGGAACTGATGTTGAGGGACCAGAAGAGGTTCTCGGTAGACACTGAGGAATTTGGTGTTCTTTGCGATCTCCGTAGAGGAGCTGTCGATGATCAGCAATGAATCATCACTCTGCACTCTCCTAAAGTCCGCAACCATCTCTTTAATTTTATCCACATTCAGAGGCAGGTTCATGGCTCTACACCAGCCCATTAGTCATTGCATCTCCTCTCTACAGGCTGACTCATTATTGTTGCTGATGAGACCCACCACGGTCGTGTCATCAGCAAACTTGATGAGGTGGTTCAAGCTGTGTGTAGCTGCACAGTCATGAGTCATGAGACTGAGCAGCAGTGGACTGAGCAGGCAGCCCTGTGGGGCTCCAGTGCTCAGTGTGGTGATGCTGTAAATGTTACTACTGATTCTGACTGACTGAGGTCCCTCAGTTAGGAAGTCCAGGATCCAGTTACAGGGGGAGGTGTTCAATCCCAGCAAGCTCAGCTTTTCAATCAGATTCTGGGGAATAATGATGACAGGATTTGAACATAGGTGAGATCAGGAGATCCAGGGTGGGGGGAAGCAGATTTTTATTGTGCCTCATGACTACCCTCTCTGTTGTGCCTCATGACCTCTCGAAGCACTCCATGATGCTAGACGTGAATACAATGGGTCTGTATTCACTGAGGCAGGACAGTGGAGACTTCTTGGGCACTGGGACAATGATGGTTGTCTTGAAGCACATAGGGACGGTGCCACTGCTCAGGGAAATGTTGAAGATGTCTGTGAGAACATCCACTAGCTGGTCTGCACATCCTCTAAGCACTCTGCCAGGGCTGTTGTCTGGTCCAGCAGCTTTCCGTGGGTTGACTCTGTATAGCATCCTCCTCATGTCAGTTGTGGTAAGACGTAATACCTGGTCATTGGGGGGAGGGATGGTTTTCCTCTCTGCCACGTCGTTCTGGGCCTCAAACCATGTGTAGAAGTTGTTCAGCTCATCAGGAAGGGAAAAAAAAGAAAGAGAAGCATTACTTCATAGGCAGGCATTAACGGGTCCTACAGTGTGCGTACTTCCTCAGTCATCCATTGCTTCTGGTTGAGACATGAGATGATGGTCTTGGAGACAGTGATGTCACCAATGCAGTGTTGATGTAGCTTGTCACTAATGATGTATACCCTGAAAGGTGATGAGGTCACCGTCACTTGCAGCCTCCCTAAACATATGCCAATCAGTGCTCTCATAACAGTCCTGGAGAGCAGAGATAGCCACTGCTGGCCAGGTTTTCACCTGTCTCAAACCAGATTGAATGTAGTGTCTAGGCCTGGAATGGCGTTACTGGGGCCCCACCCTGGAGCCAGGCCTGGGGATGGGGCACACAGGAAAGCACCTGGTGGCCGGGCCCACGCTTACAGGACCCGGTTGGGCTTAGCCCGACATAGCGACATGGGCCCATCTTCCTGTAGGCCCACTACCCGCAGGAGGGTGCATAAGGGGCCAGTGCATTGTGGATTGGGTGGCAATCCTGGGGCGATGCCTCAGCGACCCAATCCCTGGACGATGAATCTGGCTATCGGGACGTGGCTAACCAATCTAGCTAAATGGCAGCATCTTGAACCGCTGAACCACGTTTCGGTGAAAATAAAGACACAGATGAGGTCTCTCCATTCTCATTGGGTACATCTCTGCAGCTGGATGTTGTGAGTGTGTTTTTGTGGATTTGTTTTTGGCCTAGCTCAGACTCCCTCCCACTTGCCTAGCTTCCACTTCCACATGCACCACTTCCGGTGGTCTATCCCTTGGCTAGCAGCATCGTGCTATGTCAGGAGCTGAGGGTCTGGTCTCCGAAACAGGCCAAGGCCTTATATCTTTGCTTGCAAGTCATGGTTCAGTTTTGTTAAAGGTGCATTTCTTATTTGTAAGAGTGTCCAGGGGTGGTAGGAATGTAGATCGGTTGTTTCGACATCAATGCTAAGAAACATGGTGCATAGACACAGTATAAATGGAATTAAAATACAAAGTTAGCACCATGATGGACCCAGAGAGGCTGCTGCCATCTTTGGAGGTGGTCAGTAGCACATATATTTGAGTTTAGGACGTCTCTGAGTTTATCCTGAAGTCAGCTGTTTAACTGAAAGCTGTCATGTATCATTTACTACATCAAAACAAAATACTGTGAGCTTTAATGATAATTATTGATAATTATTGAACACCTGTACTTCATTTCTTACTAGAAAACAAATACATGACATTTTTCATTGTTACGTGTTTTGAAATGTGTAAAAGGTACTGTATAGAACAGTGTTAGTCCTGTTTTGGACCAGTTTTGTTTAATTATCAGTTTACTACAATGTTCTCTGTGAAGTAGAGGTAATGTACTGCTACAGAGACTGAAAATAAAATAGAGATGTGCAGAAATCACTGAATAACAATTTCAGAAGAAATATATTTAACAAAATACATGATCCTAATAGATCCTAGGGAAAGGCAATTATTCAAGACTACTTGATCAAAATCGATGCCATGCAACTATGTGGGATTATAAAATCATCCAAAAGTCAGAAAGACAACATCACACACAGTGATAAGACTATCCAGTGGATTGTATGCGTAACAGCAGCTGGATCATTAGTTGACAGTGAAAACCCAGACATGTTCAACATCCTGGATTCATCTTAAAACTTTAAATAGATGAGGTGGAAAACAGTTCACCAGCATTGCAGGAGTGCTCTAACAATGCATTGAAGACATCTCCAGCCTTTCAGGGTGGCATGAGGACAGCCATTCTCACAGGCACTTTTATCCAGCTTGGCAGCACTGGGACAACCAGAAGAGCTCGCGGAGCCTTTTACCTCCTTCCAAATGGTTCACAAAAGAGCAGAGAGGCTGTTATTCACTAGCACCACTTTACTGCTCCATTCCCCATGGACACTAAAATGGCCAAATGAGGAATAATGAGCTTTTGAAATGTCCAAAGGTCACTTATTGAAAAATTCAGGGTGCCACCTATTATAAATACCAGAGAGGTGACTAGAAGGCAAAATGTGGGGAAAAATGAGATGGGATGGACGTGTTTTCATGGATTAGGCCGCTACACTAGAACAAGAAGATTGTTGGTCTGGTGCTTAATAGAAATGCTATACTTACTGTCTTACAGAGAATGGGAACACCTTAAGTGGTCAGAAGGAAGGCAAGATGTAATTAATCAGAAACATATTTAGAAATGTACCTTAAGGAGACCCACTTTGAGTTTTTGAGACTAGTTAAGTCACAACTACTATTTTAGAGTAATCAGCAGGCAAAATTACTCATTCACTTTCCATGCTGCTTATCCTGTTAAGGGTCACAGGAAGCCTGGAGCCCAATCCAGGAGACACAGGGCACGGGGACACCAACCCACCGCAGGGCATACACACACACACACACACACCAATCAACCTAACCTGCATGTCTTTGGACCGTGGGAGGAAACTGGAAAACACTCAGCAAGCACAGGGAGAACATGCAAACTCCACGCATACAGACCCAAGGCAGGAATCAAACCCCAGGCCTGGCAAAAGCAGTGAGTGTCTAATTTTAAACCACTGTGTCTCTGTCATAGCTCTTAAACATTGAGTATCTCTAATAGAATTCCTGTCATTATTGATGCCTTGATAAACTGTGCCTTTATGTTGTCTGACTACATATTCACTGGACTTGAAATGTTTCTAACCTTTGCTCTGGCCCCCTTTCCCCCCCACACAGTCTCTTTGTACTATGTCTTGATCTTTTGACAGGTAATGTCTGATCAAACAGTACTTGTGCCCTTTACAAAAAGACATTTTGCACAAAGCTATGAGCAGAAGTGTTGCCTTTTGTTGAATTTTTGTCTGAAGGACCTATAACATATTATGCCTCTTAGTACCTCAACCTTTGGAATGATGTCAGGGTGCATGTTGCAGTAATGCCCCCCTGTTCAATACTGGATTTATGTAAATTAAATAAATGAAAGCAAGAGGCTCTGTTCATATAAATGGATTCAATGGCTGCTATAAAAGAAACAGATTGTCTAGTATTAAAGCTCTCAAATTGCTGTGTCTGTTAATAAATGTCACAGACTACTTATTACAGGTATTTTTGATGAAAAACTCGTCACTGAGCCGAAGCAAAGACATTGCCTTTCCAGAGGTGCACTGTCATAAAGGATTACATGGAACATGGCTAATCTTCAGTAAATTAATCGTCCTGAGTTCAGCTTTGAGAATTAAATACACAGGATATGGAAAACACTTTTTTGTACAGAGTCTTTTCTAAAGATTTGCATGTCCTTATGCCTTCTGCTAAATGTTTTGTTATGTTAGTATTATTTTTAAAGTATTGTTGACCTAGCAGGAAGGAATGCTGACTGGACCCCACTTGCAATATGATACCTGCCAGAGAGTCACTGAATCTTTGTGGAGTGTCAAACCTATGAAAATTATAGCCTTTATAGGTAATTTCTGACTGCACTGAAAGCATAATATAATGAAAACTGCAGGCCTAGCTAACATGGGTAATGGCTCAGCTGCGCTTCTCTGATCTGTCTGGCCTTCATCATCAGCTCACCACCTCCCATACCAAGTGTTAATCAGTCAACAGTTCAGCCCCTCTCTTCCACCAAGTGTAGAAATATAGAAAACACAGCTGTAGAGTGAAAAAGGCTTCAAGCCAAAGGTGCTCTGCTTCCAGGTACGTTTTCAAATTTGCATTCAAACACTGTGCCCATTGTGAACAATCCTTGACTAATAGAGAATTGCAGTAACAGCCCGGCGCTCAGTTTTCAGATCCAGAAAATCAAACACCTCCATGTGTCTCTGTCATTTTTGCATGTGCATTAGAAAAAACCCATCAGAAAACTACACACGGGTAAATGTTGACCACCAGACAGAACACTGATCTCAGCTGGGGACTGAAGATTAACCCCACACCTACCCAGAGCTCTTACTCATGCAGGAACTTCTGAACAAAAGCTAGAATACCCCAGTCAAGCAGATTAGTTCCACAGCTGTGTGTAGATGTATCTGCAACCCTGAATTGGATAAGCGGAATAGAGAATGGATGGATGGATGGATGTGTAGATGTAGGACCAAATACGTCTCACTGATATATTTCCACTTTTTTCATTAACTCAGGCTCCATTTTTGAAACTCACAGGCTGCATGACCACACAGGATTTTTTGTATAACCTACTTACATTTTTTTAGGTCATAAATATCTTCTAGCATTGTTTAATTCATTGGAGAAGTTCCCATATTTCTAAACAAAAATGTATTTTTAAAAGGTGAGGAAGTTTTTAAAAATAAAAGCGGACGTTTGTGATTTTCAAATTTACTGAACAACACAATTGAAATTTATATTGCCATTACTAACACTGCTTCACACTGGCCCTGTTATTTCTCACAAGCACATTCTGTTGTAGAACTCAAAGGTTTAACTGGAAATAAAAGTTTTCAGTCCATAATAATGTGTCAAATTTTCATTTATTGTTACTGGACAGGTTGTCCTTGGTATTGAAGGCAGTGTTTTTTTTTCCATCAGACAACTTAATGTTAAGTGTTTATGCAGTCATTGTTTGTGTAACCATGGCTTTTCTGTGTGTCTTTTAAGTAATTTCAATTCATTTGTTATATAGGTCCTTTCCCAAACTGTGCACAGTGTTGAATTGAAAAATTAAGCAACATGGTGATAACAAGTGATAACTGACTAATACTGCAGCATTTAATGAGTGACTTTTCAAAATTATTTCTAAAATCTCGTTCGTTTCGTATGTGCGTTTCTTAGCTTCCGTGCTTTTGCTAGAGAAGAAAGCCAAAGACTATGTGTGTCAACATGAACGACAGTGGAGATGCACATCTTCACTCCAACCCTCTGACAAGTCGATTAGTCCACAAGAGCTGCTATCTATATATCTGTTGCCCTTTACTAATAGAATTTCTAACAAAGTATATTAATTTAATTTGTCTGTATAATACTGTTTGGAAAGTTAACCCTGACATTTCTTTGTCAGTCTGGTCATTCAGGGACCTCTTGAAGAATGAATTTAAAACCAGAGGTCCCCATTGAGTGAAACCAAACATTTCTGTTTCTTCCACGCTAATGAATATGACGAAAAGCAGTTTTTCAGCTGTATTGAGGAAGACTGTCCCATGTAGAGGACATTTTTCTCTCTTATCCATTTACTGTATACTGTATGTTCCAGCTTCTTTAAAGAAGTGCATTGAGACCCCTGACATGCTGTCACTCCCCGTGATTAGTGCCTGCCAGCCCTGCCTTGTCAACGATACATTGTTAAATGCTCTACAACAACGACACTCCCTTGTGAAGTTTTGAGCTATTGTGAGCCTTACTGAGCGTTTGCTACCTTACCTGTCTGTTGTCTTCTCACCCTTTTCTGGCTCCCGGTACCTGTTCATGTCCCGTTCCTCTGCCTACTGTACTCTCCTTCCCCGTCCTCTTCCTGGACTGACCCTGCTGGCCTTCGGATTTTCGCTGGCCCATACATCCTACGAATCTGCCTTGCATTTCCTCATTAGTGTTTTTGGACAAATAAAAACCAAACCTGTGCACATTGGGATCAAGCCTCCTAGTGTTTCTACCCAGGCTTTACACACGCCCTCATTTCTGAGTTTAATACCAGAAATTCAAATTGTTAATGTAACAGACCCTATTTATCACAAATTAAGATAATGTTACAAGTTAATCTATAAAACCTTTACTGCTGGTGTCACACTTTGAATATATTGAGGCACAGTATAGAACTGTCATATAAAGGAAGGCACCATTTCCAAAGAGGAAAGTATACATATAATAAAAATTCCTTTGGTTTTTTTGACATATGACACTAAAAATAAAAAAGCACAGGGCAGAATAAACCTTCTTCTCACTCCATCCAGTCTAAAAGCTCCTTATAATGTCTTTTGTGTATATTAGTGACAGAAAGACTGAGTGACAGAACTCACTTGAGTTCTGAATTCTTGCATCACTCTGGGTGATTAAATTATCCATTCAAATATTACATGTGGGTTTTTTTTTTTTACTAGTTTTGTAATCTTGTTTTTTTTTTTTTTTTTTTGAAGGTAGTTTAACTAACCATATGCCTCTGTAACTTTTGAATAGTGAGGAAAGAGAAATATAATCATTTCAAGAACAGGTTTTGTACATTTGTGGTTTAAAGAATGAAAGACATATTAGAGTTTCTTTAAATTTCTGTCCATGTGTTCTATAACTGTACAGTGATGGGGAGTTTCAGTATGAATTGCCATATTGAGGTTTAGGAATAGTAAACAACTGGGCATTTGGCATTCAATGAGCTTTGCAGTACAAAAATTTTCATATTAGTGCATGGGAATTTGGATGCAATCCCAAAAATTAAACTGAGAGCTGTGACCAACATTTGAAAACTGCTTTCAGCTTAGATTCAATTGTGCAATTGAGTTCCTGCAACTTTAAATCAGCATTAAATCCCAATAGTCTGTCATGTAAGTGGATGATGATGCTGGCAAGAGACATTTTAGCAATAGATAAATGAGTAAATAAATATTTAATTGAAATTTCAAAATTGCATTAAAGACTATTTCATTTTCAGTGACAAAATATTAGCATTAAAACAAAAGCCTCCTATATATGGCACCATTTGTCAGTAAATGGAGAATGCCAGCATTCAGCCGGCAACTACCAGGAGGAAAAGCGTTTTATTTTTGTATAGTAAACTTTTGCACAAATGTATCTGCCAATTCAGCATGGCACTTTCTGTATGCTCGCTGTGCTCTGCTGGGGGGGGGGACAGAACAGTGAAGACTGTTCATGAACATAGGTCAAGGACAGCACCCCCCCCCACACACACACACACACACACACACACACACACATACACACACAACAGATACACACACACACACACACACACACAAACCAGATTCACGGGCGGCTGCAGTGGCGTGGGAAACAGTGAGAGCTACCCAGAATGCTGACAGCTGCAGGCAATTTTGAAATCACCTCGACTGATAAAAGGAAGGAAGAACTCTGGGGGGAGTGTGGCAGAGGTGCTATGTGGGAGGAAGGGAGAATCGGTGGGGGGTATTAGTAAGTTTTAATCTTCTAACATTTCTTTGAATATTATGTTTAAGGTATAAAATGCCAGTAAATTCTGGCTCCTTTCACTCCCTCCACTCTGTCTTACCTCGCAATTCCTCAGAGTTCAAACTGTCGCATTCCTTTTCCCGGGGAGAACCGCAGCTCTCTTGTACGAGGACCGTTTGTTTGTTTTTCTTACCTGCAGCTCATGTAGACGACTGTGTTTCTAGTGAGATCACCTGTTTTCACCCGTGCCACTAGAGAAGAGGAGAAAGTACCAAATGCCTTATGGAATTGATTAATTACAATAAAGTACATTCTGTGCCCTGAAGAATGTGCCAGAAATAACTTCTGCCATCATTTCAAATCAACACTTGTGCATATGTTTCTTTGAGATTGTCTTTCTATCTTGCACACTAAAGACTGCATTAAATGTCTATATAAACTTGTATTTGACACATATTTGTTTTACATATTATAATACTTAATCAAACTTCTCTCAGATTGTTCAGCTCATTATTATTACCATACCGTTTTAATCACTATTTTTTCAAATATGACTCATCAAATGAGTTGTATAGATTCTATAAAAAATAATCTTTCTCCAGTATATCCAGCAATTCTTATGAAACTTTGAACATACTGTTGAAAGTACTGTACTTTAAAATGATAATACAAACTGAGAGAAATTAAATGGGAAATGTGTCCTTTGAAGCTGTTTGAAGGATGCAAATACACTGTCAGCCTTAATACATTCTCCTGTAATCCAGACAAGAGTGTGTAAAATTTTTGATTGGTCATTTTTTATGCTCCCGAAAGCACGTACATCCTTTTAATTCATTTTATAAAGTGGGTCCAGACGGAAATTCTACAAAGACTGCCAATTTAAAGGCCACTTTTTGAAAGACATTATGAAAGGCTTCTTAGGAAATTAACACTCTCTCTGTGCCATGCAAAATATTTAATAAGTGATGCAAGTATGAATATTGGTGAAGGAACAACTGTAATATTCATAATATTCATCTGAAACTGAAACGTGTTGTTAATGTAACTGACATGCTAAGGGCTGGGGGTCCATACAACACAAAATTCAGCTTTACATCTGTTCCCCTTGACTAAATAAGAACTGCTGCAGTGTTGAATTGCTGGGTAAGAATGCGCTGAAATGATTGGTGTTATATAATGCTGGCTGACATGCTGTTACTTTCTTAATGGCCATTTCAGGCTCCGCCCACCACCTCATTTTTTTCACATGATTAACCAGCTCTACAGTAATAACCTCATGCCTTTACAAGCTGTATGAACCATCATATCTCCTTGCCCCACTGTATGGTACAGGCTTTTAAATGACTGGAGAACTGTGTTAAATGGAAGTATCTGTACACATGCTATCAGCAGAATGGCATTTTTGGTGTGTGAGCACGAGGCCGTAATTGAATTCCACATCTGTTCATTTGAGAAGGGGTAAGGTGAAATTCAAATGCCCAAGACGAGTTTAAAATCAGTTTTTCAGTTGCACTGAGGAAAACATAATCTGGGTGAGATATGCTAGCTAGGGAGATAATGAATGAGTGCAGACGATGAAAGTGTCCACATTAGGGCTTTGCTCTACAAAATGAAACTGAAAATATAGGAGCAAAATAAAAAATAAATAAATAAATAAATAAATAAAGCGTTCAGAGCATCAACCAAAAAGAACGGGCTAAATGTGCAAATTCATTTGAGCACTCAGATTAGCTTCGACAGATGAAGCTCAGCTCTAATCCATGCACAGTTAAGAGAGAAACAAATTAAAAGTGCAAACAGCAGTATAAAAGTCTCAGAGTAAATTTAAATTAAACTTGAAGCATGACTCATTCGGCATGTTAATGAGGCCATTCACTTGCATTAATATATGAAGTAATTGCTTGACCTTTTCCATTCTCCATCGCTCTTTTTAATCAGGAATCGGCTAATTACAAATCCAAACTCTGAAATCAAGCGAGTGGAGTTTCTTTGCGTTGTTGCCTTCGCTCTGCGTTTATTGGATGACATATGTCATTTTGTTTTGCTGCACATGACACACACTTCAAAACTTATGTTTACTAAGTGTGTATTTCTGAAGTGAATGCTTGGATATAATAATAATAATAATAATGAAATAATCACCTGTGGTGGGTTGGTGCCCTGCCCTGGGTGTCCCCTGCCCTGCACCCTATGTGTTCTGGGATGGGCTCCAGGCTTCCCCGCGACCCTTAATAGGATGACGTGGTATAGAAGATGACTGACTGACTGAAATAATCACAAGTTAAATAGCATGCATGATGCTTCTACCATTTAAAAACATTACTAAGGTTTTACAAACCCTTACAAAATGTGAATGTAGTCATACATCAGAATCAGAAACATTTATTGCCATGTAAGTGAAAGGTATTCACATTACTAGGAAATTGATGTGGTAATTGGTGCATACACAGCACAACAAATAATTTCTTACAATACAATAAATAAAGAATAGAATAAAATTTACTGGAAATTATGGCAAGAAAAGTTAGTGTTCAATTCGAGTAGGGGGATGAAACAGTCCCAGGATTGTTATTGATGAGTCTAACAGCAGAGGGGAAGAAACTGTTCTTGTGGCGAGAGGTTCTGGTTTGAATGGACCTTAGATTTCTGCCGGAGGCGCAGTGGCTCAATAACTGTGTGTCCAGGCTGGGAAGGGTCAGCTATGATCCGGTCTGCACGCCCCAGTGTCCTGGTGGTGTACAGGTCCTGGAGAGAAGGAAGGCTGCAGCCAATTACCTTTTCAGCTGAGTGCACAATACTCTGTAATCTGCACTTATCCTTGGTGGTGGCCCCAGCGTACCACACAGTGATGGAGGAGGTGAGGATGGACTCGATGATGGCGATGTAGAAAAGCACCATACATGGTGGCTCAATGGGTAGAACATCAGGCTGGGATGCCAAAGTCTCTTGGTTTGAATCCCAGCCCAGCCACCAGGTGTGTCCTTAAGCAAGACACTCAGCGCTAGCTCATTGTTACATGTATTTGAAATGTTGTAACATTTGTTGTTACAACAAACAAATGTTTTTTTTTAATTTGTTATACAAGATCATGAGGGCCCACAGCCAATCACAGGCATACACCCTGAATGGAGCACCAGTCTAGCACATGAGTCAGCATTCTGCACATCAAATACAAAATTTACCATCTCTTTCTTTCCTGTACGTACAACATTAACTGAAATTAGTAGCACATTTTCTGGATGAGAGTGCGCAGAACCTGGCTACACATGACTGGTCATGATATTCCACTCCCCTCCCCACATCTCCTCTACCAATTTCCATCTCCAGGTGGCGGATCAATGATTTCCCTTGACATCTGACTGTCCCAGACATCTTTTCAATTGGCTGCTCTTAACGTGTCATTTATGTAGCTGTTAGCTTCAGAACAAAGGGAGTGGCAGGCAATTGCTATACACATAACATAAAAATAGTAAACAGTACTGGCGATGTGGGATATAGAAAATGAAAAGAGAAAATTAAGTCATCACTATTTTCAGTTCCACCAACATGTTTTTTGGTTCCTCCTCTCAGTGTCCAGATCTTCCCTCTCTAATACTTCCCATATTCATTAAATTGAGCTGAGAGTGTATCTGATTGCTATTAAATGTAGGGTGGACCAAAACATGGCAGAAATGAAGAAGTAGACACCTTGGCTGTAACTAAAAAGACTTCAGTACAGAGCTGATATACCAAGCAAAGGTTGTCATTTGATGGCTTCCCCAAGGATGCTAACCAAATACCAGTATGTATACTTGCAAACCAGAAAGCAGAAAAACATGGTCCAAACCATCAGCTGGATATCAGGTTCAGGTTCAGGTAACTTTATTTATACCCGTAGGTAGATTTGTTTTGCACTAACAGGAGAAGACATCCATATGGAACCATAATTGCATACATTCCACAAAGGCAAAGACGTGCCCAATTACTCACAAGTGTCACTGATCCAATGAAAAGATACAGAGATAAAAACAAGATATAAAAGATGAGGAGACACTCTAGTGCCATGCTACATATAAAAAAATACTGGAATAATAAATTAAAAGAGTAGAATAAAGTAAAAGTAAAGTGCAAAGATTTCTTCAAGACGTATTTTAAAAAGCAATAGTCACAGGAACAAAGCTTAGACCTTAGGACTTTAAATCTCCAACTGGATGGAAGGTGCTGAAATTCCCTGAAGGATGGGAGACACCATTACAGATGGAGCTGGCCATCCGCTGGACCTGCCTGTTGTATAGCATCTCTAGGCTCAGCTGTGATAGTCCCTGTTAGTCGACTTGACCATTTAATAAGAGTAGATCACCAAGTCTGGATTTATTATAGCAAAACCAACACCAGCTGCATATACATGGACCCTGATATTCCACTTTCAGTTAGAACAATGGCTCGTTTGGAATAAAAATGCATCAATCACTTCAATCACAGTTCAGCACAATCCGAATGAATTTTTGCTATGAATAAGAGGGGTGGTGTAACCCTTTAGGAATCCGATCTTTGGAAAATATTAACCATATTAACACTTGATCCGATCCATTCCCTCTTGTTGGAATAAATATATTGTATATTGTTTCTGTGCATGCTTGTCCCATGTGGGGTTAACATTAGGTGTTGTGATGAGTTTCTGGGAGGGACAAAAACGTGGCGGCAAAGAAGCAAAACTGGTCTGTGGCAGATACAACTTATTTGTTGGAAACAAAAAAAAAGGATTGAATGCTGTTGTTGGTAAAATCATTGAACTCTATTTTCAGCAGAGTATTGCCAGCATATACGTCAAAGCGACTTTCCACATGTCACAAAAGGTTTCCGATTAAATATTCTGAGCATGTAAACGCACATTTTATCAGGTTAGCATCCATGTCAATGGTTAAATTCTTTCAATCTGATTAAAGAAAAAATGTGCATAGACCTTTGCCTGGTATTGCAGCTCTGTGCTGAATGTAACTGCAGTTACTGAGCCCCAACAACTCCCTTTATTGAATTCAACCATCTGCTTTATACAACTACAAGTAAAATATGTCGCTTCAGCAGACATTGTTGATGTGTTGGTAACAGGTACTGTAGAGGTCTTTAGGCACGACATAAAGCAGCCCTAAAATGACGTCTATATGTTAATTGGAAAAGTTGGAGGGGTCCATTAAATGTGTCGATGCAAGCTGTATTTTCCATGTCTTTTAAATATATAGTAATTAATGGTTCGTTGGTTCATTTATTCCATAGCTATTTGATGGACACATTACACACAACAAAAGCAATATTTTACAGCAGCAATCATTTTCATTTTATTACAACAATCTTTTAAATATTACATGGAATGTGGACATAATGGAATGTCTCTGTTGAATATGTTTGCACTATTTAATTAAACTGAATAAAAGTCCATTAAATAATTATTCAAAAAATGCAAACAGTAGTCAAACTAAAGCAAAGCATTTTCTCCAAAGTCTAAGCAAAGTGAATGCTGCTTAAAATGTAATTTTTGCAGCATTCCTGTTGTTTAAATTTTTCTGCTCACATTATCCATAGAGAATTCTACAGATAACATAAATAAGTTCTTCTATGTTCTGGTTATACAGTCCTAACATAACCCCACCCTGCAGATGGTTACAAAGCTGTCTCTAAGTGTCATTTTCAATTCAACATCAATGACACGTACACATCTGGCTACTATAATTCATGTTTTCTTCCAAACTAAATGGGATAATTTCATGCAGCAGGGTACTAAATCAAACATAAGAGCCGGCTTTATCATGCTGTACAAGTGCAGCACAATACAGAATTTACTCATATTACAACAACAGGGCGTTTATGTTTGTACCTTTCTACCATCTAAATTTTTTGTAAAATACAAAATCACTTCAAAAGTACAGGAGAAAGAGAACAGAAATTAAATTATTAGAGTAAATAAATTGGGGCTCCAGTGTGAGAATAAAAAAATCACGCACAGGCTTGAGTGACAAGGTGGGTTTTGACTTTGAGCGTGAGAAGTATTCAGGCGTGACAGAGCAGGAGAAGCAAAAGCTCCCGCTTAGTCGGAGTATGGGATGACCCACATCCAGTCAGTGAAGCCCTGGGCTTAGGGAATTGAACCTAAAAGGAGATTTCTTAGCTAGCTATACACAAGGCTGCTCTGTGATTTTAAGGTTAGGATTTCCACAGAAAATAACACAGCAGTCTGCATTGTTCCTGTAAACTCGCTGTGCGAAGGCAACATAATGATCCAGCTGGGAATCCATGTCAGGGTGAAGCCAAGCAAATAAGCCCACGATGTTTATGGAAACGCATATTGACATTTGGACATAGTCTTTTTTTTTTTTTCCTTTATGAGCGTGTCTTCAAATGCATGTTCACAATGATCCACAAACAATTAGATCGGATATCAGATAGTTATAATTAGGCCATAATTGTATAATTAGCCATGCGTCTGTGTTGATTATCAGATGATTGCTGAACACGGGCTGACTACAGGAACACCTTGAACAGAAATGCTGAATACTGTTTGACAACCTTAATGAATCAGTATATCCACTTTACACAGGAGCAATTTAGAGGTTATTAGCATCTCCCCGGTTTTATTGCAGTTGCCTACTTTATTTCTTGAAGACGTTTAACAAAAGTGGTTGCAAATTATCTCACCCAGCTGTAAGATATAAAAATGAAAAAGGATCAGGTCTAGAAGGCAATTTGACAATTCTAAGGGAACTGTTTTTTAATGTGATGCAAAGGCTCTTCCTGAGAACCAACTAAAATAAATGGTTTTATGTTTAAAGGTTACAAAGACCTAAATAAGTTATCATGGGATGTGGAGTGCTGTTTATTATGTTTGATTTCATACCAAGCTGTTACTGAGGTGATGTGTTATAGGATTTCTATTTAAAAGTGCAGATACAGAATAAGATGAGATGTACATGCTATCAGAATTCAGGGTTGAGGTTACATATTATTTTTATTCAACAGATTTGCATTTTTTAACATATTTGTTTTTGGTAGGCCTGTTATTTCATTTTTTTTTTATAAACTTAAAATGTTTTCAATCTGTTTCTTATTGATAAATTTTATACTAGACACTTTGTGCTTCGGGGTAAAAAAAACTGCATGTTAGACAGAGTGAACATATTAAAATTAAGTTAAATTTACTGTGAATGATATAGCCAATAGCAGGGCAGGTCCAGAAAGTTCATCTTTGAAAATATGCTTTGTAATAGGGAGATGTATACACTTAAAAATACAAGTCCTAGGCTAAAAAATGAATTTATTGTGATTTTTCAGGGTAGGGATTCACTTTTTGGAAAATACTGAAATAAAAGATAACTGTAAAATTACACCTATCATATCAGAAAGGAGACTGACACAATATTCCAGTCACTAGTGTGAAATTTAAGATAAACATTGATGGTTTCAGTGGCACCTGTAAGTCATGCTTCCTGCAAAGGATGGTAGTGGCCACCATAGAGACAATACTGACCACCACACTGCCAGCACAGTTATACCAATATTGCCTATGACCAAGTGTGCCACCCCATAATACTCACTGGCTCTGTTTTGGCGACCCCACTAAACATTTTCTGGAGGCACCCCTAGTTGGTAGGTTTATAAAACATACACCTGGTAATAAGAACAACATCAGTGGTTATGCATTTCCAGTCTGTACATGTTTTAATTACTAGAAATTTGTGTACAAACTAATAATACAACTAAGCATGGGTCATTACAAAAGGTTAGTCTGCAAAGCTAGAAAGAACATTAAAGGTCACTGGCCATGTCTTTAATGCAAATATAGATGTATACTTCAGAGGGGAAAAGTAATAAAAAATTAAACTGTGGCAAAATGGAGGAGGTTTTAAAGGTTGAAGAAGTTTTTCCATTTTCAGCAAAAATGTCTACCAGGAGATTGACGACAGATAATTTTCTGTTAGCAATCCTTATAAGTAGTTTTTAAAACACTGTCTTAGCACTAAACTAACATTGTCTTAAGTAAACTTAATTGTAAAAAGGAAAGTGCTTTTTAACATAAGGAAAAAGATACTTAACTAAAGGTAATGTTTTGTTTACAACTTTTTTCAGGATATGTCTTTTCAATTAAACTGAACATCATATCCCCCTCCTACATTACCATAACATGTTTTTATATAATACACAATGTACACTTTGCAAATAACCTACATCTATAATAATGCAATAATAAAGATTGACTGAAATTTAAGTAATATAACTAAATTGGCTGGAAAATTGAACTTATTTATTACACCAGCCACATTTCTAAACACTCAATTTCAAGCACACTCCCAACCATACACTGAAATTAGCCGAATAAAATCACATCACAAGCTTGACTGGAGAGTAAACAATCGTTTATGTGCATATCTGCAAACAGCTGAGGACGGAACCTTGTTAGCCCCCTCACACACTGTACACAAACGCAATGAATATAAGCCTCCCTCTTGCAGAAAAAAAAATAGGTGGGCATTTAGCTGTGCCTGGGGCATGTTCTAATTGAAATGTATTCCCTCATTTAGCAAAGAGTTGCCATTCATAACTCAGAAAAAAAACCCACAGGGAAAATGCTATCCACTCTGGAATAAACTATCCTACTTTATACATTCTAAAATATGGAATCATATTTAACACCTTTTGTTTGCATGTTCAGTCCCATCTAGGTCGACCTGAACATGTAAGTGCTTTCTTACGTTTGTTGCATCGCATGGCATTGGCCTGCCAGATATAGACATCCCATAGTAATAAGCTGTTAAGGAAAAGGTTGATGGAGAAGGGCAGAACACAAACATGGTTATTTATAAATAAGACAAGCAGAACCTCAGACTTCTTTACTGAGCCATAAATGTCAAATATAATCTTACTCCAATATCAAGAGTGTGGTGAAATGTAAACAAAAATAAGGACTTGTGAAAAATGAAGGGACAAAATTCATGATGCCATGGATAGGCTGTTTACTGTTATTGATATTACTGTTTTCCTCGATGTGTTTGGTATGTGTCTGATCTGACATTGATCATCTATCAATAACATATTAAAAAGCATGCAATTAATAATTTAAATAACATCCAACCCCATATCACGTGTAAATGTTAGATCCATCCATTGTCTTCTGCAGGGTGGTGGGTGGTCTGGAGCCAGTCCCATGCAGCTGTGAGGCACAAGGCAGGGGACACCATGAAGTTCTTACACATGTGCAACAGGTGTCCCAGTGAGAGGTAGAAGAGATGCGGATGAAAGAGAAAGGAGTATAAGTCAGATAAATGTGGAGGCAGTCAGTGAGCACTGAAAGTAAAGGGCAGTATGACAGTTTATTATATGGGTAGAACATCAGGCTGGGATGCATAAGTCTGCTGGTTTGAATCCCAGCACATCCAGGTATGTCCTTGAACATTCAAAGTTGTGTGTGTGTGTGTGTGTGTGTGTGTGTGTAGCTTGGGTTGGGTCCCAAAATTGAATAGTTGTCCTGGTTCTGGCTGTATGATGCAGCAGCCTTTACTGAAGTATTAACTCACCTTCTAAATCGAAGTAGCTTGAAAGGTTTCATAACCTTACTGCCTTCTTGCTGCACATAAAACATGGAGGGTTTGAGAAAGCAGCAGCCTCAACTGCAATGAATCACTTTTTAAGTTGTTATTCTTTCAATTTTTTTTTCTCTTTGGTGTCACCTTTGTCGTCACAAATTTTTGTGCAATTTTTTTTTCAGCACTTCCAGTGAAGTTAATTTGCTAATGTCATTTTTTTGTTCATTTTTCCTAAAGATCTCTAGCATAATGATCTAATGGCAGGACTGGCCAGGACCATGCATTGAAAGCTCACCTTCAATGAAGACTTCCTCTTATTAGTCCTACTCCATTTATTTTTTACTTTGGTCAATTACGTTTTTTACATTTATGTCTTGTTTTTTATGTCTTAACGATTTTCTCAGTAAAACACGTTGATTTTGTGTTAAAACACAAAACTTGCACTGGTTTTGTGAAACAATGACATTTCTTGTTAAAACAGGTGTCGATTTTGCATTGTAACACAAAACACTCTCATTATTTCACAAAACCAGTAATCTTTGTTAAAACAAATTAAAAGCAACTTAAAAACAAACATTTCTTACAAAGAGACATAAGTATCACATAAAAACTTAAAAAGACTCTTTCACAACAAGAAATGTTTTACGCCTATATTAAAACACAAAACAACTTTTTTTGTATGGTGGCAGCAATCTGCTGCCGTAATACATCGCTGTATATTAGCTACAAAAACACTCACTGTCAAGTAAAATTACACCAAGGCTGACACATTAAAAACTACAAAAACACTGAACTCACCATTAGAAAAACCATACACAGCACTTAGCAACTTGTACAAAGCAGCACGAATACCCAAGGGTTTTACTGATAGTGCATGTGGGTAAAGAAATCATATTTAAAAACAACCTCTTATTTTAGTTACAGTCAATTAACTCTGTTTGCCGAGTCATGATTTTAATATGTTCAAAGAAACGGTTAAAACTAAGATTGCTTTGAAGATATGTGTGACAAATTGTGAAGAGAGTCATTTTTGGACAGTGTTTGAAGTTTCTCTAACAATAGTAATCAGCGTTAAACCATGTTTAGACAGGCAAATTGAAAGTATAGACAGGCAGCAAAACACTGAAAATTAGGCCAGCTGATTTTGAAATGTAACCATTGTACCTTATATGCGGGTCCACTTTCTATCCAAGCACATTGTATCCTGTCACCAGTGCATTAACGTGCCATGTGTGTAATTTGTGGACATAGTCAAAAAATTCATCTTTGGTATTGAGTTTTAGTTGCAATAAGATCTTGCCAACGGCTGACTTTTGTATGGTGTTGTCATATTAACTCTTGGCCTTGATTGAATTGGTTTTGAATTTTTCTATTTCCAAAAATTTAGCATTATACACTACGCGAGTAGGCTCATTATAACAGTATCCTCACTTTAAGAGCATATATAAACATATTGCATCATGAGTACATATAGCACATATATATCTGGGTCTCCAGTATACAAATGGTGTATTTACATGTGGTTACACTGAAAGCATTTCACAGTTACTGTAAAAATGTTTGTTTGTAAAACAAAAATACTTCTGAGTATCAGACTGTTAGTGATTCAAGAAACAGACACCGAGGGAAATGTTAACAAAGGAACTACCTTGCATACTTATCCCTGTTTTAATTTCAACATTCTAATTACCTCTGTGAATTGAATGAAACATTTTTCTTTTGCTATGATATTTTTTTCCACAACAGAATCTAATTAGTTTAGCTTGTTTATTTGCACAATGGCAAGATAACCTTAATGAAACATAATTTAGTGCTAATGAAATTGTTATGACATACTTTTTCTTAGCTAACCACCTATGAAGCACCTTTCTGAAGCCTCTACTCAAGAATCCTGCAACAAAATTTCACACAGTAATTTTTTTACTGGCACAGGTTAACATTAACAATCATAATCACACACGGCTCCTATCAAAACAATCTTTTTAAGTTTTTGTCTCTTCCAGGGAAGGGCAAAGATGTGTATGTGTGTGTTGCCCTCCCTGCCCTGTGCCGGCTGTGTGTGCTGGCTCAGAAGAGGTCCACCTACATTGGCAGGAGGAGGACACATGGAAAGGGTGGAGGGAAACTGAGAAGCAGGGCTGTCTGAACTCTCTCTCTCTCTCCCATTGGCTGGTTCCCTTTCCCCTGTCTGGCTGCATGCTCCATTCCCCAGTGTGTAGCCCCATGGAGTCTTCAGCAGCAGTCCTGCTCCTATGCCTCCTCTGCGTGGTCCACGGGGCCATGGACTCCTGCTACGACACCCAGGGCCACGCGAGCCGCTGCATGCCCAGGTTCGAGAACGCCGCCTACAACAGGACCGTGGTTGCCTCCAACACGTGCGGCTCACCTCCAGAGGACTACTGCACACAGGCGGGCTCATCGCGCTCTTGCAGCCACTGCGATGCCGCAGACCCTCAGAGGCACCACAGCGCCACCTACCTGACGGACTTCCATGTAAACGAGGAGCCCACCTGGTGGCAGAGCCAGTCCATGTTCTATGGGGTGCAGTACCCGCAGTCCATCAACTTGACCCTCCACCTCGGTAAGAGCGTTCACTAAACCAGGCAGGCTCCTGTGCCTGTAACGTAAACTTGCTTGCCTTTTCACTAAATCTCTCTCTGGGCATTTTCATCACTGTTTTGTCAGGTTCCTACAACCAACACTAGTATAAATGCGCTTTATGCAAATGTTGAAACGTGAGGAAACTGTGCGGAGAAGGCTTCTAGAAGTCACACAGGAAGAGCATCCTCAATCAAAAACAGCTGCCTCTTTTAAAAGTGCCTTTGTGTTTCCTTTTCATGGTTGACTGTGTGTAAACCCACATCAGTCCCAGACGTAGCGACTTCAGACGAATGCAGAAATTTAACACCATGAGCAGGGGAACACTGACACACACACTCGCACAGCTGGGGAGAGAGGACTGAGATAACGAGAACCCGAAGCACCAGGGGAACCAATAACACTGGAAATCCTTTAAGTTTCTGCAGTTGCACTGAACCATTTTAGCTAAGGGTGACCTAACACAGTACAGCTTAAATGAAAAGGTCTGTTGAAAATAACATTATATGAGAATTGTTTTTGAAAGAATTAAATGGGCAGTAGAGACCAGTGGGAAAAACACATATAAATCATACAATGATTTAAGATGGCAATAGGACATCACAGATTTTAGAATTTTGCAGTCATTTGCAGCTAATTTAAAATGTATTCTTCACAGTGTGAATATATTACCTTTCTATCAGAAGTTTCGGCATGAATATATTACCTTTCTATGAGAACAAAAAAAACTAAAACAAAAAAAACTGCAATTTTTACTTTTGATTTGACTTTTTAATATCCAGGTTGCACTGCAGCTCACCTTTAATTATTATTAGCAAAAATGTAAAAAGGAAAACTAGAAGACGTAAATTGTGACAAGCAGAAAATAAATTATTGTGAAACAATTACGTTAGTGTAACGCAATAAACATTACTTAAAATGTGGTAAAAACTTCAGTAGAGAACTTTATATGGGCTTGATAGAGGGAAAGAGATTTTCTTTCTCTGTCAGATTTGAGAAAGCCATTTCTCACGCCCATCTCCCAGAGCCACAAATTTTATTCAGTATCAAGCTGCGTTGCAGCGAGTCCTTTCCTGTTCACGGCCTTCTTCCCTTTCCAAACACAACAGCTTCGAACGAACAAGTGCCGTTAAGGAGATGCGCACGTATTTGGCATGAGCGGAAAGCTGCAGGCGCAAACATTCGCCATGTCAAGAATGTATTGTGGAAACAAACAAAAACTTGGGGGGAGGAAATAAATGGTGGGCGGCCTGGCTGTTCTCAATTAGGGTCAGCTTTTTCCCAGACACACACGGGGCACACAGCATCTGGTTCCCATTGCTCGTGTTGAATAAAAGGACTTCCTGTCTGTGATAAAAGAAGTGCAGAAAAATGTTAGATGTTGTTAGATGCAAGTACTGTCTTACACCTACTCAGGCTTGACAGGTGACCAGGTGACATATAAAGAAACTTGACTCATACAGTTATTTGACAGTATTTTTAAAAATGGTTCAGAAAAGTGAAGTTAGTTCTAAGAAAAGGTCTAGGAACATTTGTTTGCATAATGAATGCAATTCTGTTTGACAGATCAGCATAAAAACATCTGACATTTTTAAGCATGGCTAGTATGTCCAAATACTTTTGAAATCTGTACGTTTCAGTCACTAGAAATTTGTATGTATATACACTCACTGGCCACTTTATTAGGTGCGTCTTGCTAATATCCGGTTGGACCCCCTTTAGAACTGCCTTAATTCTTCATGGCATAGATTCAACAAGGTGCTGGAAACGCTGCTTGGAAACTTTAATAAAAAAAACTGGAAACAGTTGCTACAGATTTGTCGACTGCACATCCATGGTGCGAATCTTCCGTTCCACCACATCCCAAAGGTGCTCTATTGGATTGAGATCTGGTGACTGTGGAGGCCATTTCAGTAAAGTGAACTCATTGTCATGTTCAAGAAAAAAGTGTGAGATGATTTTAGCTTTCTGACATGATGCGGTTTCCTGCTGGAAGTACCCATCACAAGACGGGTAAACTGTGGTCATAAAGGGATGGTCATGGTCAGCAATAACACTCAGGTAGGCTGTGGCATTTAAGTGATGCTAATTGGTATTAATAGGCCCAAAGTTTGCCAAGAAAATATCCCCCACAGCATTATACCCCCACTACCAGCCTGAACCATTGATACAAGGCTGTGTGTATCCATGCTTTTATGTAGTTTACACCAAATTCTGACCCTACCATCTGAATGTCGCAGCAGGAATAGAGACTCATCAGACCAGGCAATGTATTTCCAATCTTCTGTTTACCAGTTTTGGTGAGTCCATGCTAACTGCAGCCTCAGGTTCCTGTTCTTTGCTGACAGTAGTGGCACCCGGTGTGATCTTCTGCTGCTGTAGCCCGCCTGCTTCAAGGTTTGACGTGTTGTGCATTCAGAGATGCTCTTCGGCATACCTCGGCTGTAATGAGTGGTTATTTGAGTTACTGTTGCCTTTCTATCAGCTCTAACCCGTCAGGCCATTCTCCTCTGACCTCTAGGTCAACATGGTATTTTCTCCCAGCAAACTGCTACTCACTGGATATTTTGTCCTTTTCAGACCATTCTCTGTAAACCCTAAACCATGCTGTGTTCAAAGTCACTTAAATCACCTTTCTTCCCCATCCTTATGCTCAGTTTGAATTTAAGAAGATCATCTTGACCATGTGTACATGCCTAAATGCATTGAGGTCCTGCCATGTGATCGGCTGATTAGATATTCGCATGAACGAGCTGTTGAACAGGTGTACCTAATATAGTGGCTGGTGAGTGTATGCATGTGAGTTGAGTGTGTGTTGTGCATGTGCACGTGTATGAGTGTGTGTGTGTTGTAGCCTTATAAAGAATTTCTTATTATGTAATTGGATCATTTTAGAAATCATCGTCTGAATGAATTAGATTAAATGTCATCCTAGGGCACATGACCGTACACCAGCGAAGAGCACACAGTGGCGTCTCAGTCATTTCCCGTGAGTCACCTTTGTTAAAATGCTTCAGTAAATATTATGGTTAAAAGTCTCAGCATCTTTTAGTGAAAGAAAACAAATCTAGAAGAGACAGATGTGCTTTCCTGTCTAGTCTGGTGACCTAAAAAGCAACTTGTTCAGATTAGATCCTCTGTGTTTAATCTGAACTGTGTGTTTGCAGTCAAAAAACTTAACTCATTGGAAATTCCTGGAAATACTCATGAATGTGTTTTATTCTATATTTGCTTACATCAGATTACCAGAAGCAACTTTCTGTCTTGTGTGAAATATTGGACTGTCATTTCAAAAGCACAACTCTACTCATCTTGGAAATGTTTTATCTTAGACATCTATTTATTATGAAAAAATTCTTGTATTACAGTAATTCATTTGAAGCCTAGCTACTCCCTATCAACATAGCATATATAATGGTAATGTGATTTAAAAAAAGCTTTTTTTTTTTAAATCAAACTCTCACTCATTCATTTTCTTTGCTTCAAAATTCCCCATACATGAACAATGACCTCAGTAGCTTAAATAACAGCTCTATGTCAGCCTGTAAAGTCCATGTGATACTTAAAGTCAAATAACAGTATTATGTAGTATAATAATGTGTAGGTGTAAGACATTTAATGACCTAACCCAGCACACAAACTTGCATTTCAGAAGGTAATAAAATGCAGTTTAGCTATAGAAACTTAAAATTTTGAAGAGTTTTTAAACTGACCTTTTTTTGCAGATTTAGCTGCTTGTTTGACCTCATGTAGATTAAATGACACAAGCACACATTAAAAAATTATGGCTAAAAGTAATAAAGTTGAGCTTTAAATATGCATATGCACAGTTATCTAAGTTGTTCCAAAAGTAATCTCTGCAAAAGCTTTTTTTTTTTTTTTTGCTTATTTAAAATCTGTCAAATGACTAGGCTTTGAGTGTGTGCAGTGCATAAATTTAACAGTCATGGCAACTGTGGGTATAGACATTAATGCATAAGAGAGGCAGAGAAAGGCTACATTGTTGTATTGTACATGTAATGGAGTTCCTAGTACTTTTATTCAAAACGACACAGCTGGATGTTATACGGGAAATATTCAGATCAGGTGTTTCACTCCAGAGACCTATAGCAAGGCCAATCTAGAAACTTGAACCATAAACCTTTAAAATACAAGTTCAAACCTTCACCTCTACTGTTGCCTCCCCCAGAGACTTATTATGCAATCAATTGCATATCAATTGCTTATTATTGAGAGTTTCACTATTCTGGATAACACACACACACACACACACAAATACACACACACAGAGCTGCCAGTTCATCTGAAATCCATCCTTTGGACTGTGTAAGAAAAGCAGAGGACCCAGGGTAACTTCAACTATAAAGAGGGGGAACATGCAGACTTAACACGTGTGGTTTTGAGGACTACATCTGAACTCTCACAGCGTGAGGCAACCACACTGTGCACTGAGCTGACCAAAACTAAAAAAAAAAAGGTTCTTTAAATAATTTAATAATAACTGACTTGCTCATGCTTAATTTTTAGTCTGTAATAGACACAAAGGGTCTATGTATGTTTGCTCTGTCAGTTGCAAAGCAGAGTACAGGGCAGTTTGACATCTGCAGGAACAAATTACTGCAGCTCTCAAGGTGTGACCTTCCTGGATCCTCAAAGCAGATGGACCAGGCTAAACAGGTACACCTGAAAGCAAACGATCAAGTACTCTTGAGGTGTTCTATTGAACCATTTTATTAAACACTATAATTAAATGGGTGCCAATAAAACTGCTACTGGTATAGATTTGTGAGAGTTTAATTACAATCACATAAGAACATTCAGTTATGCGCAGAATTAGCCGTTTTATCAGATCATGGGTGAATTTGAAAGAGTGACCTGGAGAGCTGTTAAGTTTGTTGGGCGATTCACTTGTTTGAATCATCATTTATATTTACATAAACATGCATTCCTCCTTGGCTGCATTAGTTACAAACTGCAATGTGTTTTTCCAAGATAGCAGATCTGAGATGAAATATAGCGTCCCTGTCATTTAGACTGAAAGCTGTTCCTCTGAAATTATAAAATCCAGAGCTTTTAGGCCAGTTTGTTCAGTCTATGTTCCTTCTTGAGGCCAGCAATTTTGAATGATGGATATAGTAAATTATACCATAGAAAAGTATTGAAATACATGATTGCTTGAGTGGAACCTGTTTTGAATGTATATAGCATGAAAAATTGGGCTGTGTTAAAATTGGGAGCTGCATCCAGGAAGCTGTTTAATTTTTAAATTCAGACAGTTTTTTATCTCAGTTATGTAAACATGCTTTTAATAATTAGCCATTTACGGCTGTACTGTGCAAGTTTCCATGCGAAATGCATTGCACTTTACTATGCCTTCATATTAGCTCATTATACAGTATATAGCTAATACAAGATTGATAAGTATATATGATTATTTTGTGCCATTTTTGCACATTTACTTAAACAGAAAGCCTCATTAATATGATTTACCTGAATTGCTGTCATCTAATGATATCATTTTTTAAAATAGTACACAAGTGATTGCCTGAGTAGGACAGATTGCTAGAGGCTTTGCCCATTGTTTGTCTTTACAAAGTTGCTTTCAGTTTCATCTTGTTTTTGTTTGCGGTTTGTTTACACAGTCCTCTGTCCCCTGCTGTGTCTTTAACATGAGTTTGTTCTGTTGACTGTTGCAGAGTGTACCTCAGCAAAGCCCCTGGGTAGTGTTGTAATTTCACTGTATTGTATCTTTACTAAACCGCCATGAATTGCGTAGCATGTGGCTTCTCATCTCGTTACGGGGCCACACTGTAACGATGTGAAGGGTAACCCCATGCCTTGGACTCATTCATCTGACTTAACATATACAACAGCAGTTTGGCGGAGAAAGTAGTTGTGTGTTGTTGTCGTTGTGAAAAAATTTAATGTGTTTTTTTAAATCACAGATTCATTCATTCAGTGGAAAGGACAAAGAAGCCATTTCCTGTGATTTGCAATCGCAACCATAAGCATCTTGATCTTTAAATTATAGATCAGACTGAAAGCATCGATTTATTCCTTTGCTTTGCCTTGCAGCTGCATTTAATGTGACAAAACAACATAAAGTTAGTAACAAATAATAATGTATTGGCACGTAATAATAAGAGGACTGCCTTAATAATCAGGCAAATCAATTCACAGTCCACCATGTGACTTTTATCTTATAAACACCAACTGCATTTTGAGCATTTGTTTTAGTTTTATCTCATTAATGATAGATAATTTTTTTGTATATGTCAATATTCCTAAAGCTCAGCATGTGTCAAAGTCTTTAGCACATCAAGGTGTAACCACGTGGCCAACTGTCTTAGCCTCACTGCTTTTTGACAATAATTTCTCTTTTACTTTTTTCTTCATTAGTGTCCATTTCAAAGATTCAAAATTTAATGCGTTTATTGTCATATGCACAGTAAGGAAAACATGTTTCCCTGTACAATGAAATTCTTTCTTTGCATAGTGAACACCAAATACAAGTTAAAAAAAAGGTATAAGACAGATAAGTAATAAATAAGTAATAAAGGTGTAAAATAGATTTTGACAGTAATTTGCAAAATAATAAAAACAGAAAAGAGATCATGGCCGTTTGGTTGTGTCTGACTATATTCACTTCCCTATCTACCTCTACTCATAACAATTAAAATGTAATCTGCATAAAACATGGCACTGATATTCATTGTGATTTGTATGAATAAGGGAAAATCCAGAGATAGGGAGAGTACAGTTAATACAAAATGGGCAATATACACTGGTTTTCAAGATATTAGTTTGCTTTTTCCAGTCTTAAAAAAATAAAAATAAATAAATAAATCCATAGGGATTATCCAGTCAATCTTACTCGGTTTAGAAAGAGGCTAACCTAAATTGAATGCTTCTTTGCTCTACTGAGAAGGTAGAGCCATAACTCATTTTTTTAAATACGCCATGCAGCAGACTTAAGACTCAAATTTACAAAATCCCTTTAGTAATATGAAGTTCAGGGTCTTGATATTCAAAGAATTTCTTTCTGTGAAAATTTAAATCAATGAAAACAAATGACTGGTTTTTAGCTTCAGTTACCGAGTCTTGTATTAAAATGGTATTTCGTTAATCAATTGTTCTGTGCACTTCTCTAACATGAAAGTGTATTTAAGATGTACGACAAGTGAGCTATGCAGTTTTCAACTTTTATTTTAGACACAACAAATAAAATAAAAGACCTATTCAGAAATGAGTCATGCATGTGCTCTATTTCCCTTTATCCGTGGTTACGTTGCTTCCATTCACACTGCTTCACTGCTGCTAAAATAAAAGCTAAATGAATGGTGTCTGCTTGTGCTAATTACACGCATCTGTTTGGCCTACAGGGAAGGCTTTTGAAATCACATACATCCGGCTCAGGTTCCACACCAGCCGCCCAGAGAGTTTTACCATCTACAGACGCACTACTGAGGAGGGTCCCTGGCTGCCGTACCAATACTACAGCGCCTCCTGTCTGAACACGTACGGGAAGGATGCGCGGGCATATCTCCGGCCCGGGGATGATGAGAGGACTGCCCTCTGCACTGACGAGTTCAGTGACATCTCCCCTCTGACGGGGGGTAACGTGGCGTTCTCTACGCTGGAGGGGCGTCCCAGTGCCTATAACTTTGACCAGAGCCCTGTCCTTCAGGTAAAACAGACGGACTGCGCATGCGCGCTTGTAAATGCGGAGCCTGCCTCAATAGCTTTGTTCTTCTGATCTTCACGTACTACTTTGTTTACATATA
>JABJVR010000077.1:8604853-8634595 GCA_025773905.1 Chitala chitala
CCCCCCCCCCCCCCCCCCCCCCCCCCCCCCCCCCCCCCCACCCCCCCACCCCCCCCCCCACCACCCCCCCCCCCCCCCCCCCCCCCCCCCCCCCACCACCACACCATACAACCACCCCGGGGGGCGCCATAAATACAATTGTACAAATACACTTTTTACTAACCAAACAGAAATTCACTCAGCCTTATGCTAACATTATTGGCCTATGATGTGCATGTATTTCTGTACAGATCACTAAGAGTCTGGCTACACACCCCCATCTCCTTGTTCAGCTGATACCCTGTGAAACACTTCTCCAGAGAACACATGCTGAAAGTGCTATATTTTGACAGAATCTTTTGAATTCTGGGCCAACAAGTGGAAAACCAGAAAATCCAACTTTTGCAAAAAAGCATGTTTTCTATTTTCTTCCTCCAAATTTGTCAGCGACGAGGAATGAGAGAGAGAGATGAAGACGGAGAGGGTGTGCTTTCAAGTCAACGTCAGCTGACAGTATTAACAATGCTAAACGCACAGGGAAACTGTACAAAGTATGTCAAGGCTGTTCACAAAACAAAGCTGAGAGGATATTTCCTCATACTCTGACATACATGCTTGGGCTAGGGCTTAATGTTTCCCTAGATAGTCTCCAAGGGCAGCATGGTGAATTAGAGGCTGCTGAACACGTGCCATTCTGCACGTCGCACTCTGTCCCCTCCACCCAAACCCTTCTTAAGGAAGACCTATTTTTTATGTGTGTGGGGGTACTGTACCAGTACTTCATCCAGCCAATGGAAGGCAGCACAGCCAGATTTGAGGGGGAAATGTAGGAAAATACACACACACACACACACACACATAGGTATATGCATTTAGGTTCAAGTCAATCAAGAGCTACAACAAGTTGTAGATGTGGTAAAAGAGTTTGTGCTGGGTTTCATAGGTATGAGTTGCCTCTTTTCCCTTTTCACATAAAATGTCAGTAAGAGGTCAGAAATTTTGACTTGTAAACAAAAACCTGCAGGTGCCCCACTGTTAAACCTACAATGCGCTTAACCTGAACCACTTCAGTAAAACATCTGTATGAATAAACTGTCTGACGTGCAGAACATTTGCACCATGTGTGAGGTACTGTTTCACATTCCTCCAAGTTCCCATAAGCTTTTGTAAGGGAGTATGAGGTGGGGGAGGGTCCAGCCTTTAACCAGTCTGGAATTCAGTCCTTACCACACTTAACAGCCCCCCTACCCCCAACCTTCTGGGCCGTAGATGTGGTTAGTGATGCATCTTAAAAACATTCCTCTGTTTGTTGTTACTTTACCTGGTTCAGCAGCGGTGTTGATGACGAGGACGCACATGTTTACTGTGGGAAAATTTATTCCAAACGCGGATTGACCCGAATCCAGTATTACTCACTGAGTACAAGGAGTTCCTGTAACAGGGCAGTGCTGTTATATTACAACATTAAAGGATGATGAAATAGGTTCTTGAGAATGTTATCAAATTTAGTGAAGGGAAAAAAAAACCTTTAAGTAAAGCAACATATGTTAAAAAGACAGTTCACAGGGGTAGGGAGAAGAAGAAGGCAATGTGAGTAGAGTGAAATTAAAACCAAAGATAGAAACAAGTTAGGAAGGATACGTGGATTAGTCACACATCAGTCACAGAAGCGCAATTGCGTCCTACAAAATACGCAGAATGGGTTGCCACCTGGAAACCCTTGGACATTAAATATTTAACTTCCCACAGACCTCAGAGAGGTTTATATTTAAATCAAAATAATAAAGCATATAGTATCAGTCTGTCCTGCATTGCTCTGCATGTAAGGAATGTATAATAATAATAATAATAATAATAATAATAATAAAATAATAATAGTAATAGTAATAATAATAATGGCGACTATTATTATTATTATTATTATTATTATTATTATTATTATTATGTTAAAACACTCTCCGCCAGCCGAAAACAAATTGCAGAACATGAAAATGGAGAGCAAGTTAGTAAAATGCCATGCTGCCCTCTGCTGGCAACAGGAAAAAGAACATTGGGGTCTTTTGGTTAATTTGTTCCAATAACCATGTATGAATTCAGCACATAAATATAGGTTTAAATTTTGCTTAATTTTCATTTTTTGTATCCTTATAACTACAATTTTTACAGCATTGTGTATCATGTGTTTATGCATAAAATATATACAAATTAAAGTACTGTTTGATAACCTTAAATTGTTGAATTTCATGTTTAAGTGTGAAAAACATTGCTGTATGTAAATGTGTAGCGCAGCTTCATAGAAACACTGTATTTTGGTACACCTGCTTGGAAGGAAACCTAGACAAGGCTGGCAGGACAAGAGAAATAGTGTGGCCTTGACTGCTGAGCTGAAGTTGTCTTACAAGTATGTGCTGATTTCATCTTGGGAAGATGCATGAAGATGAAAAATATTTAATATATACCTTATAGGAAATGCATTTTTGAAAGAAATGTGTTTATATCTATTTGCAATTAATATATAAAAGTGTTAAATGGTTAACCTGTAATGCATTTATAAAAGGAAGTTATGCATGTTGAAGGATGCGCAGTCTGTGTGATAGCACGACAGGGAGGGTGGACTAAGGATGTGGATGTGTGCATCGTGAAATACAGAACTAGATTGATCTGAACTGTACAGATTAGCCAGACCTTGAGGAACGACTCCCTTAGCTGTAGAGGAAGAGGAAGCAGGAAGGCACATGCTTAAAGCGTTTGCTAACCAATGGCGATATGTTTGCATTTTAACCAACGTGTGTATTCTGAAGAGGGGATACTTACACACAATTACATACTACATAAAATGTTATAAGAAAGGCTGTGTTCTTTTTGGTGGGGACTCCCTGTGCACTTTGTGTGATAGAAAATAAAGAATGACTTTCCACAAGGTACCCGCCTCATTTTTTTGGTTTTACATTGTAGTGAATTTTCATTTCCGCGATATTTTGTGCAAATGTATATAATTCATGTTAAAGTGGAAGGTGGTTTGTCTTAACGACGGACACCTAGAACTTTCCTGTCTCTCAGGCTTTACATTTCCAAAGGTTCTGTATCCCATGGCATAATGTAGAACTTTTGGTAAGAATCCTGTGGATTGATGTCATGTTACATTCTGCGTAGAGGTGTATTTATTTAGCGGTATCTGGCTTTCTTTGAAGGTCTCCTTGTCATTCCACATGTAAGCACCTGTGATATTTAAATTAGATTATGAAGGATGCTACAAAAATTGGGTTTAAAATGGCACTACAGAAAAATAAACTGGCCTGTCATCACAAAACAGCTAACTAATTATGCATGACATATTAGGTAAATAGGAAAAAACTTCATAATGAGATACCAACCCACGGGAGCCATTATAAGATATTACAACACAAGGGCCCCGTTGCTTAATTGCAGTAATGAGGAGTACAATTACATTCTACTATGCCATGTCATCTACATTTCAGACATGACAGTTTTTGTATCAGCCTAAAAAATGAGCTTTCCTGATGGATTAAAATTTTATCAAAAGCCGACAGTCTTGCGGCTTGCCAAAACCATACATAGCAACAACGTATAATCATAGTTTGTTGTAAATTTGTCTCTTCACCAGCTTAAACATAGCACAGCTACATTAAACACATTCTGTAGAGGGTCTTACAATTATCATCTTACTCTGATGAAACACTTAGCAGTTTCAGCTTTACTGGAAAAGAGCAATACCAGATGCACTGTGTCAGTGTTTGTATTTCACAGCTAAACTGAAAAATGGGATAACAGCTATACGCAACGTCTGTGAATGGGCGGTGACAAAGGAGGATATATGTGATGATGCACATGGGGGGAAGGGGGTTACATAACTTCCTCAGCACGCACCTGTGCAGACAAGGGATTTCTGAGAAGACACTCAGGCACAGGAAGAACAGAAAGACATCCGCCCGCCCTTGTTAAACAGAACAGTTTATTTTTGTGTTGCTGCTTCCGTGCCTTTGTTCAGCTATAGCCGGAACACGTGGACGTGAGCTCTGCTTAGAGGAACCATCACACTGACAGCAGCTGAGAAGCCTTCTGCTCAGACAGGACCTGCCCATCAGGCCTGCAGGGCTGCGGATGAGGAACCCAGGGAGGCCTTCAGGCTCTTCTCCAGCAGCACCAGGGCCTGCATGGCCAAGCTCCTGCAGTCGGCGTCTGGGTCACCCTCTGCCACATCTGGCCACAGGAAAAAGGCAGAGATGAGCACCATGGTGAGGAACCAGGCTGATCACAGAACAATGACACACTCCGCACCTCTCTAATGTCCCTGTCGCTCCTCTGACTCAACAACATGCTGGTAAAAACATTAATCCACTTAAACACTGTCTCATTTCCTCACGTGTTGTGCTTTTATTATACCATGGCTGGTAAAATGTGCTGAAACAGCAAGATCTCAGAGAGTTACATTCGTACTCGGATCAAAGGGGCAAAAAATAAGTAGCCAGCTGACACAGCACGTCATGCAGACAATCCTCACTCCACAGGATGTCCCAAAAATCCCCCTACGCTTCCTGCCCCTGGTTTCCCAGAAATGCTGTGATCACAGCTGCGCCCTTAACTCCCCGGGCCCAAGCCAGGACATCCCTGCAGGAGGCGATACCTGGGTGCCAGGAACTACCTGCCGGGTGGCCATGGGTTGCCAGTTTACAGTTGGACCTTTTGACAGTGACAGGTGCAGCAATGCCATTTAACCCTCAAACGCATGGCACTTACAACATCAGCACACCATTCTGCAGCTGCTGCTCATCCAATAACAGCTACTAAATCACAGCTAAAGACCCAGCAGTAATTTTTAAGAATGACAGAACTTACTGATTCATATTACATGTGAAAAGCAAAAGAATCAGAGTCCATAAAAAAGTGAATAATCTTAATATTATAAAAAGTGGTAAAGATACAGCGTATTGGATTGGTCAATAGCCAACAGTGCATTTGGTTTGGTAAGACTCGGAGAAAACTGGATGTAAAGGATTGTGGCCTCCTACCTGCAAGCCAAGCTCTCGTCTCCAGCAGATGGTCACTGAGCTCTGACAGCAGGCCCTGACTGGGCATGCTCAGGAAGACTGCGCAGACTGCGAAGAGGACACCCTGGCGGACCATTCTGACACAACGGAGAAAGACCACAGGTAAAGAGGTGCATCTCAAATTTGGTGCTCACAGAAAGGTCTTCTAGGACTCGTTTGCATTTGCAAAGGTTCTGTGTGTGTGTGTTTAAATCTGTGAAATCCTGTCCACAGCCTCGATCACTCACTGGTCTGTATGGTAGCGGACAGCCCACACAAAGTCCAGCAGAGTTTTGCCCATCTGAGTGGCCACCTTTGGGGCAGTGCACACATTTCAGCCAAAAGGGCGAGCAAGTGAGTGAGCGAACGAACGATTGCGCGCACGCACACAAAGTGCATGTGAGTAACAGCTAGAATGGGACATACCGGGGCATGTACTGCCAAGTGCATCAGGAGACCTAGTGTCTGTATTAGTCTCCCAAGAACAAGGTGGTCACTCCCCAGCAGGTCAAAGGTCACCTGTGGTCTGAGACAGGAGACATGACTTGGTGTCCAGGTGTATCATTCCCTCTCACACCTTGGTACTACACAATCACCCATGACTACTAGAAGTTCATCATGAAAACTCACAGGTTTTGAACCACAAATTCCATGACCCTTTCTTAGTACCTGTCATAGTTATGGAGCAGTGGGAAAAAGAAGAAGCCTGCAACGGCAGCGTAGCGGTTTGGTGAAGCTTCAGCGACAGGTCGAGCAGCTCCCTGACACAGGGACAAATCTCAGTTTGCTGCAGCTTGTGGCCACAGCACAGTTCAACAAAGTACAGTACAGCTCAGATTGTTTTTTTCCTATCTTCCCTCAGTACTATATACAGTTTACATAGATGATAGGCAAATATTCCAATACTCGATTCGTGAAAGTCACTGCTCTCAAACATCACAGAGGAATGCCATCATACTCAACATAAACACACAACACTGAGAAACACAATTACATTGGTGGTTTTGGTATCTGAAACCAAGCATTCCTGAAATTACATGGAAATTAAGTGCTCAATCAACTGGAACCTCATTTATACAACTCTGCATATGCACAATAAAGAGGCTGAAATGGCAGAAATGTGTGCACATAACTTTCTATGCAAAACTCAAGATTTATAAAACACATATATATACACACACCTTTGCAAAGCGTCGTGTCTTACTCTGAATGCGCTGCTCCACCACCTGCTTCCATGGCAAGGGTAGGGCAGTACTGTCAGTGGGCATCACCTCCATGATTGGCTGAACCCTTCCAGTGGGCCAGCCCTGTCGTGTCATTGGCTCAGAGAGTTCCTGGGCTGACAGGGCAATGACCTGGCAAAAATGGCAGATATGGACAGTCTCTTTAGGACAAGCAGGACACAGATGCTGAGGTGGAATCCATGCTTCAGAGGAACATCAGAAATCGCTCACCTCCAGAATATCCAGGCGCTGTCGCAGACTGTAGTTCATGGCATAGAACTCAGTGGTCAGGAACTGAGCTACCTGTTAAAAGAGTTGTCAAAAAGCATACAGCTATCAACCACAAAGCATGGCTACCCTTGCCCACTGACAATAAACCTAAAGCTGCGCCTAACCACTTTGGCTGTGTTCTTATGAAAAACACTGAACAAAATACACATTTTGCAGTCTTGTGCCAAGTACAGTGAACTTCATCAGCAGCTGAAGCTGGTGACTTACTGGTTGGCTGTCGACAACAGCTAGGGCCACCATGGCTGCCTGCCGTAGACGCTGGAAGCCTGGGGTGCAGTACCTGTCCTCCAAGTGGAGAAGCACCTTGCTCAGCTCCACACTGACCTGTGAACATATACCAGTGCCTGAACACCCTGCTCCACTGGGGTCTGGGCTGCAACGTGTGCAGTCCGGGGGCTCACCTCCCTAGCTGCAGAAGCATTTCTGCGCACCAGGCCCTCCGTGGCCTGGAGAGTGAGCTCCACTCGTGTGGGATCGTTAGAGGAGATCAGGGCTGAAGAGATTAAGGAGAAGGAGCAGGTCACAGGCAGAACAACTACAACAAAAATATTCACCTCAAAAACAACAGATATGGCATCCAAAAAGGGTGGGGCTCGTACCTTCGAGGCAGTCTCTGAGGTACCGGGGGGTTGCAGCTTTGGCCACCTCTTGGTCCCCAGACATGTCAAAAGGGGCAAGTTCGTCATCACTATAATGTACACAGAAAAACTGCAGGTCACAAACACAAAGACTGTAATCCACACGCGTGTCCTGTACTGACTCCTGGGTACCTCCCGTGTTCACTCCCGGGTACCTCCTGTACTGACTCCCGGGTACCTCCTGTGTTCACTCCCGGGTACCTCCTGTATTTACTTCCGGGTACATCCTGATATTCCTCACCTGTCCAGCTCTAAGTCACAGCCCTTGCCTGCAGCTACACCTTGTTCTGCTGCTGCTGAGGTCACCGGTGTGGCTGGTCGCTCAGGTGAACTCGTGTCCTTGTGCTCAGGACACTGGTTAGCCTGCAGTTTGGGCCTACAGGAAAGAGATTGAGCGATTCTGTGCTCTAACAAGACTACCAGGCTTACACAGCAGAGCAGAAGGCACATTCAAAGCACAGACATCACCTGTCAGAAGAGACGGTGTCTCCTGAAAGTACACCATCGTCAGATAGGGGTTCCATCATGGAGCGCAGCTCCCTGGTTTCCTCATCCTGTTCATACTGGGACAGAGAAGCATAAATCTGCTTATAACACAACATGTACACAGTAATGTTATGGCTTTTACGGTTTGAAAACATACACCATCACATTGAAAAGGAAAAAAAGGAAACATTCCAGTCTATCACATATCTGGAAGTTTAGTCATGTCAACTGGACTTCTTTCTCGTTTACACAGAAACAATTCACCTTTTACCAAAATGCTTCTTCAGTCTGCCGTTCTTCAGTCTATCATATACCTAAAAAGTAAACAACTACACAATCAGCACGTACCTCAAACTTAAGCGTAGACCCAGGAGCATCTAACCGGGAGCTGAGGCTCTCACCCACAACCATGCCTATCCGCCGTATCCTGGGCACAGCACTGTCCAGGTGGCACTGCATTCCTCCCAGCATGCACTGTAACAGCTCTGAGAGGGAAAAGCGATAAGCCTCGAGGTCATCTTCAGGGCAGTCTTTGCTGCTTGCTGGTACCGCGCTGACGAGAACAGCCCAGAACGCGGCACGCAGCTGTTGCACTGCGACTGACCGGCACGCTGCTCCTGCAGCTCCGTGTCGCTCAGTAGTCCCACGCAGAGCAGCAGGCACCGGCTCACGTACAGCTGCTGCTCCAGAGGCGTGTGTTTCACCGCACTGCTGTTGGACCAGGCCTGGCACAGCGACCGCAGCACCTGTGCGATCACATGCGCACAGGGAAACAGCCTTACAACAGCACTCTGATACAAACGCACAGTGTATGTATACTACAGAAACCACAAGTATGTTACATGTGCACAGCATTTATGTCTGACCTGAATAAGCAGAGGTCGACGATCTCTGTCCTGAGCCAGGTAACCAAGGAGAGTGCGCAGGACACGGTTCTTAAGTAAAAGGAGAATCAAGTCACACGTGAATCCGTGGTACCATTTAAGGTAACCATCTTAACCATGTTACAGTAATATGACTAAAACACAGGAAATTATCTACCCAAGGCAGGTAACTGATCACAAGGCAGTGGTTATTAAAAACAATCAGTTGTCTTTCTTCAAGTATCTTGGTGTCCATTTAAATAATCTTCTTTGCTGGAAGACAAATACTGATGACTCTTGGAGAAGACTGCAGAAGCAACTTCATTTTCTCAGGTGATTAAAAGCTGTATGGAGTGAGTAGCCAGATAAAGCTGATGTTTTATCAAGCAGTCTTGAAAAGCACAGTCAGATATCGCATTACAGCTTTGTTCAGCAACCCAACAGTCCAGCTGAAAAATAGATTGGCAAGCATGCATAGGAAAGCCATGAAAACCATAGGATTGAAGAAACATGGATCCATATGAACTTATATAAGATTATATGAGACAAAAAACAAGTACCAAAAATCAGGACAGACCATCAACACCCAATTTTTTGTGTATGATTTGTTGCCCTCAGGCATAATATTTAGGATGTTAAGTGCAAATTAAATCGTCTGAAGCTGTCATTTGTCCCAACCTCAATTAAGTTGCTGAATCAAAACACAAATATTTAAGCATACAGATTCCTGACACTATACATGTGAAGTATAAACTGTATTATTTGATAGCATGGCATTGTTTAATGTTTTTAGTATATTGTATAATGTTTCCTGTGCATATGTAATGCATTAAACTGTAGCACAATGCTCAAGACAAATTTCCCTTCAAGGACAATAAAGTTTATCTTAACCTTAATACCAGAGGATTAGATTCTTTAAAGAATTGCCAAATGCTGCTCTTTGATCATGTGACAAGAAAAAAAGAGAACCTCATACCTCACCTCATACTTGTACTGCAAGAGAAGGAGCTTATGACTGACAACAAACTGGGCCTTCTTGTTCTTGACAACCAAATTGCCCATTATTCTAGACAATGCCGCAGGCCTGGACAAAAGGCAAAGAGAGAAGGAGCCTTAGCAATACAGCAAGGCTGACACATCTGCACCATTGGCAGGCTCACCACTCACCCCTCCACTGATTTCACCAGGCCGGTGACTACACTGTCCATCCAGCGCTCTGGAACGTCCTCCAACAGTCGCCAGCACACCCGCTGCCAGATCATGTCGGATCGCGTGTTCGCAGACAGTCTTGGTGCTAACTCGCTAAACATAACATCTGTTTGAAAATCACAAACGTACATAAGGAATAGCTGGTGCACAATGGAACACACAGAAAAGTTAACACAGATTTAGTATATTGTATATATAGTTTACCATAGTATATAAATATATACTTGCCATTATGCCCCTGCACACAGGACTTCCCTAGCAGCTGTGCTACAAAACTCAGGTTGCAATCCTTCCCCTCTATATGGAAACAAAAATAATCCAGATGTATCAGAAAAGTTATGTGAAGTCTGAGGTTATGCAACACTTCACACAAAAAAGACAAAAAAAAGAGCACATACAGTCCTACCTCTTAGTGCCTTACAAGTTTTCTCAAGCACAGAATGAATCTCTCTGGCCAGCAAAGAGTAGTACTGGGCTGGAAGAAACACTGATCTGTTGTATGGATGCAAGCGGTTGGCAGTTACGTCAGGTAATGACACTAAGCGTGCCAGGAGTGCCTCTCTGAGCTGAGGGGACTCGAGGGAGTTGGACCACAGGCACCGAGACCACAGCAAGGCCGTCAGATGACCAGTCTCAAGGTACTGCTCCAGAACATCCACCACCTTGTCCCGACCCGAACTTTGGCTAAGGGTCATAAAAACAAAAAGTTAATGACAATTTTCCAAAAATGTCAGTATGCCAGTCTTCTAGCACTGTAGTCCCCAGAAACTCACCTTAGAGTGCTAATAGAGTCCATAAGTACCAGCAACGCTTGGTCTGATGGACCCCTAAGGAAAAATACATCCCACAATTCACAGCGCTGAGACCTTGTGAAACTCTGCAACCAATCAGCTTGAAGGTTTCCAACGAGGAATTTGAGAATCCTGGTGTAATGTGCTCGATTAAACTCTTCCCTCAAACTCGCAGAGATATTATTTTGGGAGTCATCACATAGGTATCTGGACAGTCTGAAAAGAGTGCCTGTCACCTCCTCGGTGTCCTGTGATGCAGACAGCACTTGGATACACTGATTTACTTCCAGTCGCAGTTCTGTTTCTGAACTTGACATCTCCATCATAGTAAAGTGCTGTTGGACATACTACTTTGGTGTTTGTTTCTGGGTGTGAATTTAATAAAAATAAAACTTTATTTTAAAACATCCTGCATTTTGTACAACCATGAAAGATACAACTAAGTAAGTCAGATGTCCTGTTGCAACTTAAAGAATCAAACTTAATGACCGTAGTAGTCTTTGTATATAGTTGTCTGTACAACATGTACATTATAATTAGCCCACTAATCTGTTTTTTTTTTTTTTTTGCTGAAATTACTAAGCAACCAAAAGCGGATGAATATTCTGTTTTAAAACCCACATGGCTCAAAAAATTGAGACCCTCAATCTGGCCAGCTGCACTACCATTTCGCGTAAAGAGTAAACAAAAGTTTCTCACAGTTTTTACACTTTCGCGATACGATTAATATTAAACTGACTTATGAAAGGAGCCAACAGTAAAATACATCTAGATAGCACTATCGTTTTCAAGTAACTTTAGATGAGAACTGTAGTGTTTATCTTTAATGTAAACGAATGTCTAACAGTGAATTACTGCATCAATGTATACGGTAAAAAAAAAAAGTAACATCCGCAAATAACACAATGACAGGCCATACATTCAAATAATATCCTATTCAAACAAGTTGACGATACACAACATTTCTTGCCGCCATGTCTGTGGCCATAAGAGTGCAGCGGATAAATACGTCCGTGCTACAAACGTACTTGTAGATCGCAATAGTTCCTGCGGGTAACTACGAAACGAGGTTATAAGTAATTAATGTAGTAATTACTATTCAGGATTTTTTAAAATGCCGGTATAATTATGGTTATGTCGTTTATTTTAATATTCGTGACCAAAAGAAAAAAGGGCACGCTTATTTTTTTATACAATTGGTTTCGTATATTTTTTAATAATAATACATTTTTAGAAGAATATTTTCTATTGTTGCCTTTAAAGACAGGCCCACATTCAACAATAGTCTTACACAGCTCTGCTGTTCAAAGGAAGGCTTGATGGATTGTTGTCTCTGAATAAAAACACGCTAATTTACGCACCTTGAACATACAGTATTATTTCATTGTCAAACTTTGCAGTTTGGTTAAATTACGCATACGCTCCGGCATTCACAAAACCAAATTGTAATACGTTTAAAAAGTAACTTTATTTTTTTTGTAGCAAAATTAGTATACATAATTTGCACTTTTTTTCCCTTTGCATAGTTTCTATATTTTTTTTTATACTAACTCAACAAATTACAATATGCTACTGTAATTTATGAATTTTGAGTATTACAAAACATCACGTCCAGGGACAGTTAAGGATGGCATTGTCCATACCCCACCAAATACGCCTTGGCCACCCTAACTGGCATTGACTGCAAAATTGTGAAAACAGTTCATAAGATCATTATGTTATCAGCTGTATAAAAACACATTTTTAGTATGTTGTAGAACAGTATGTCAGCTAATACAATTTCAACAATTTTAATTATTGTCCCCCATTCTGAACATACCCTATCTACACGGGGATTCCCTTCCTACCTCTTCAGGAACTATTCCTGTGTCTCCATTATCACCATGTACACAATATTCACATAGTTTACAGATACTCTGGAACAACTGAAAACCCAAGTGGCTCCTTCAGTCACATCAAACCAGGTTATACTCATAAAGCACACGTCAACAGAAAGGAGGCAGTACTAGAGCACCAGTAAACTGCATGCACACACACAATTTGAACTCAACCATAGATGGGGGCTAGATGATTTGTTGTGTCATAGAATTGCCCATACAACAGTACATTTTGAAAGTATTCAAAACAAAAATGAATTTGTCACACTAATGTACATTATACTATGCTTTTAACACTTAATTTTAATATTTCCTTGTTCCAAATAGACAATTTCCCATTGCAATTCAAAATATTGTTTTAGCTTGCCACATTCTAATAACTGTTAATACCGTGACCTGCTAGCTGAGTGTTCAATTGGGGTTCAAATTGGGGTTCCTGGGGTTCAATTCTTGCCTTGGGTCTGTGTGTTTGCATGTTCTCCCTTTGCTTGGTGGGTTTTTTTCTGGTTTCTCAGGTTTCCTCTCACAGTCCAAAGATATGTGGGTTAGGTTGACTGGCATCTCCAAAATTGCCCTGTGTGCATGTGTCCTGTGGTGGGCTGGTACCCCATCCTGGGCACTACCTGCCCTGTGCCACATGTGCTCTGGGATGGGCTCCAGGCTTCCCTGTTACCCTTAACAGAATAAGCGGTTTAAATGATGACTGACTGAACAGTGGATGCTTTGTGCATCCCTTTCTGCAAAGCAAACATACGTGTGAAAGTTAAGCTGTAATGTGTCACAAGTGAAGGTTTTTTTTTTTTTTTTTTTTTTTTAAAAAGAGGCATACATCTTGCCTGAATGCCAGTGCTTATTCTGCTTGATGATGATGATGGTGGGGGGAGGAAGACTTGTGAATCACATCCAGTTACAATGCACAAATACTTACACCCAATAAATACCAGGAGGCCAGAATCATTATTTCCTGAACTTTTTTTAATCCTTTTTACAGTGACTTGGAAAGTCTATAATTCTCCAAACAATAATGATTACATCTTTCAGAGAATTTTTCAAAAGAAACAGTAACATACAGCAGTACACAATACTGATCTTTTAATAATACAGTATCCTCCACGATTAGAATAAACTTAAGGTGACATTACAATTGTCTTTTATAATCTTAATTTTAATGTCTTTACCTTAGTGAGCCATTAGTGCAGCACCCAATAGTGACATCCCTTACATAGACCCAGCTCTCTTTGGACATTTGGAAGCTAGAATTAGAGCAGAAGTCTTACAAAAGATAATGATTCATATTCACATTTAAACTTCATTACAATGATTAATCGACAAGCCTACACATTGCTCATCCTACCATATTTAGACCAATAAGAGGCTGTCCTCAGTGAGGCTCTATGCAAGACTAGAAAACAAAAACCTTAGGTAGGAGGAATTTGTGTGGCCTTGAAAAAAAACAAATTAGAGACCACCAGCTCATCTTCGCGATTTCCACCGATCAGTTCAGTCTGTGCATCCCACTTCTTAAGTGTGAATGTGTCAGAAAAAGTACCAAAATACAAAGAGCAAAAAAACGAGTTCTTGTCATTAGTGTATTTCTACAATACAAGCTGCTCACTGTTAAGTCTGTGACCATGTGAACTATGCCAGATCAGAATTTGATACATGGCTTATATTAATTAATATCATGCTTTGGCAATTTTTTTTTTTAAGTAGGTAAAGATATTTCCATACAAGGGCTTGTAAAGTGCATAATAAAGGCCAATTTTAGTAAACAACAACAACCCTGCAGAGAAAACATTACAGGAATATAATGCAGCTGTTTCTTCTGGTATTAAACATCACAAGTTGTTTTTGTGTTATGGATTACATTATGAACGCCTTGCAGCATATAGCATTTCATATAGTACTGTAAAATACTGATTGATGGCATAGCTGTTGTACTGAGCATTATATTTTTGTCAGTGTCACAGCATATATGACCTTGTTAACCCCCATAGTACGAAGACCACAAACAGCTGACGGTGTATCAAGCCTCAGCCTAATAAGGTCTGTACTGTACTTGTTTCTAAACCCAACAGTGAGCAGCTACAAATATAAAACTAACTGGAAATCACAGAGAAAGTCTTAAAAGCACTAGCTGAGCTAATTACAATTGTGACTTCAGTGCACAGTGCTAATCCACCAACTTCCCAAAGAATGACACTGGGTGGAATAACATGCCTAACATCATGCATTTCCAGCAAATTAGGCAAATTTAACCTTGTGAATCTGGAAAATGCTGAACTGCTTCATGAATGACAATTTTTGTCCAGCCACTGGCAAAAACAGCTTTAAGGAAAGTGGAATGCATGAAACTGTATGAGCGCTATCTTAACATGACATAACAGGATAGGGGGTGAAGATAAAACCCCTATACAGAGAGGGTTCATTCACTGAATGTGCCGTTCACCTTCTTACTATAAAAATACCAACAAGTCTACCAGTTAGAAAAAAGAAGTTTACATGTAGAGTCATTTACATCCAAGGCCAATCTCTTTGTGTTTTTAAGCTCTAAATAAAGTTGCGAATGTTTAGGTGCAGGAATGAGGCTGCACTAATCAGCCAGCAGCACAGCCACGTGGAAACACTGTTACACATCCTTGCAGTCGTCGTATCTTCAGTCAGAATGCCTCCACCACAAGTCGTCATGAGCTCCGCCCAGGCCAGCCTGTCTTGACCTCGTTAGTGAAGGCCCAGGTGAAACGGAGAGCCCCCAGTGGCAACTCCAGCCATCAGTTCATTCATGCTCCGAAATTTATTTCCGTCTCAGGCCCACCATGTGTCCAGCTCCTTTGTGGTTATTGCTTTTGAACAGCCGAGCGTTCTTTGAGGTGCTCTCTCCTGTCAAGTTTCTAATGCCTGGGTCAGAAGAATTAAAAGCTTAAGAGATCCACAAAGCCTGTGGGTTTGACAAGGTTCCTTGCAGCGACATAGCATAGATTTAATTAATTTACTCAACACTGCTACAGAAAAACGCAGCGCATCAAGCACTTACAAGCTGCTTTCTTTATGACACAGCACAAGGAACTTGCTTTATTTAGGAAAAAAAGACCAATAATTTTTTTTATAAAAATAATTTGGCATTAAATTTCTGAAACAGGCTTGATTTGACTATGGAGATTCACAGAAGGTCTCATTGTGAACATAACTCATTCAATATTTATATGCACATGTCACGGCCCTGTGCATTAGATATGCATTGTTCTCCGAAAAATCATCCTTCAGGACTCATCTATACTGGGAATGGTGATTTGCTACAATGGGCAAACGAACATTATATCAGACACACCGAGGCTAAACTACTCAAATATTGCCATTGCTCAGATGTTCTTGTTTAATGGGTCTGCTTTCTTTTGACTGTTAGATTTAAGAAATTGGTGCTTTTGGGATCCATCACCACCACCCTGCTTACAGAACAGTATAAAAAATCCAGTCTTCCAGAAATAGTTGGAGGTGATTTGTTAAAGATGACCTGGCCTTAAAATTGTCACAACTGCTGCCATCAAAGAGCATATCATAGGCTGTTAGCTTCCCCTAGTGGCCAACAGTGTTTCTGCCACACTGAGGTGTACAGTGGACAGTCTTCCCCTCCCACACGGCTCCTGACAGACCTCTGACACTCTCAGACTTAATACAACGGAAATGACAGCTATTGGCATAATGGCCACAGACACAGTCAAAGACTTGATCACCCATCCACACACACACTCACTCACTCAAGAACACCTCAGCACACAATGACCCTCAGGGCACCTACTGGTAATCTCCTTTTCCTACCTACTGCAAGTACCCCTCACTTGGGTTCCAGGACAAAATTTGTCAGAACAAAATACAACAAATAAATAAGCAAATAAATAAACCCGGGTGACAAAACACACTAAACTTAATTCCGCACTGAAAGCCTGCATACAGAAAAGGCAGCCCTCCCAGATCATGCTTTCTGTCTACACAGTGCTACTTCACTTGGACAGCTGCTTCCTTCATCACACAGCCAGTGCATCATCGTTTAGCATTTAGTCTTTAGCACACTGCAGGGAAGCAATTTCACCCTGACTGCCAAGCCAAGCTCCAGCCTTCCACTGTCCCATTCATCTTAATAATCCTTGAGAAAGCAAAAAACACATTTTATAGACAGTAAAAAAAAAAAAAAAAAAAAAGGACAAATTGCACATCCATGTAGGTGTCGGGCATGTTTCTATGGAGACCACAGTTCAGTCAGGTGGAACTAAAACACAGAACAGTTGAAAAATTATGGTCCAGCTACAGGCAGCAATAATAATGACCTTCTTACACAGCTCCGAAGTGACTGTACGTGTCTGACTATTCAGTAAAAAGTGACATTTAAATGTACAATCAGCTAGCTCTGAACACAGGCCAGATGGAATGCCTACTAATAAGATAGTGATGACTGTGGCAAAAGATGTCAGCACCAAAACAATTTCCTACAATAGGGCATTACACTTAACCTACAAGGGGCAGTCAGCAAGGTGGTGCCTATAGGAAGGGGCAGTTACAAATTGTACTCAGTCAAGCTGAAGGCACGCCAAGCAGGAGACAGCGTGCAAACCCCGGTCCCTCCAGCCCTACTGTTGGGAAGTCACAGGAACCAAAAGGTGCTAACTGAACACACACACACACACACACACACACACACACACACACACAAAGATGTGTTCCACTGACAGACCAGTTATCAGCAAACCTAAAACCTTGATCAACACTAGATTCTCACAGTCCATTTTCATGTGTCAAGTGAGTTTTCTGTTTCAGAACATGGGTGGGTCCACCCATGATGTCTTTCTCCCAATGGGATGAAGACCACAGTTCCAGGCAAGAGGGAATATGGGAGGCCAGGGGAAGGGAGCGTAGCTGTTACTTCACTTCCAGGATAGAGGGATTGGACTCCATGATGGCGACAATGATGCGATCAATGTAGTCCTGCAGTCTGTAGTTGATCTCCTCTTGCTTGTGAATCGCTTCCATTAGCTTAAAATCAAGCAGCACAAACAAAATCCATTACAAAATTCTCATGCTGACAGACAGCTAAGATATGGTAAACAAAAGGAATTATAGTCATGTCATATTGTTAGGAGGCACCAAGAATGCACATGTTACTACACACAAAATCTGAAGGATATGCGTCGTGAACTCCTGTTTGACCATCTTTTAAGATGCTACTGTATTTAATGACTATTGATAAACAATACAGGTATCTTCCCACCTCATCCCTAGACACAGAGCTGATCTCTGCAGCAAGCGACTCGGAGAAGGAGGTCGAGAACAGGTTTTTGGCCCCCTGGATGCTGAGGTTGATGATCTGCCCATTGAGCTCGTCATTCTGCTCCTTGAGGATGCGGTTCTCCTACAGGGGAGAGAGGTAGGTCAACAGTGTGATGGCACATGAGTGGGAGGTGCCGATGAGGCACTCCGGGCTATCCCCTGCTGCTCAGGTCACACGCAGGGCTACCTGCTTGAGCCTGCGGATCTCTTGCTCCAGCTCAGCCTCCCGCGTGCGGCTCTGGTACTCCTGCAGCCCCGCACTTGGTGAGCGCCCACTCTTTGCTTCCACCTCCAGTTTGTAGAGCTGCAGGTGCTCCAGCTGCTTGCGCAGGTCCTCAATAAGCTGTGCACAAAACAAACGGTCCTGTTTAAAGCCCGCTCCTGCCCAGAGCCCGTCTGCTGTTTGTCTTTGGTGGTGTACACGCAGGACTCATTTACTTTCCGACACCCCATATTGCCCACAAACGCATCATCTTGTCTCAATATCGGCATCAGGCGTGGCACAAAGATGCAGGCCTTTTGTTATGTAAAGCGGGACATTACATGACCATCTCCAAGGCAACGAGGTGGCTTGCATCTCACCTCCTGCATGCACTCCTTCTCCTTCTGGTGTTTGTGGCACTCGTGGGAGAGCTTGTCAGCCATCTTCTTGCGCGACTCCATCTCCACGCCCAGCCTGTGTGTCACGTCCTCCACCTCATCCTGCAACTTCCTCTTCTCCTGCAGTAGCCAGGCAGAGGTGATAAGACAACAAAGCTGAGCTCTGCAGACTGGTTATGCAAATAACCTGTTATAAAAATAGTTTATAAAACATATTTGACCATAATTATTTGTTTACTTTTTAACACTTTTTTGTTGTATGAAGAGACCCAGACTTTAATCGCAGTCTGGTGAGAAGAATTTCACCAAGAACTTGATGCCATTGGAAAGAAGTCAAAGTATTTGCGAAAATAGCACACCGTATTATTATTGCATACTATTTATTTAATATACCTTATATAACAGTGCTGGTCACTGCCTGTACCATTTTTACCTTGCCACTGGGGTAAAATAAAAAAAAAAAAAAAAAAAAAAAAAAAAAAGTAGTACTACTGACTTTGGTACTGGTCTGAAATACTAAAAGTTCAGTACCTGGTGCACCCTCTGAGCAATATATAGTAAAGCTGAAAGAAAATGAATGAACACAACAGCGTCTACCAAATTTATCCTAATTAATGCACCCACTCTTATAGACATGCCACCACCCGATAAGCCAGGGAGGCTAATACAGTACGAAACACGCTAAAGTGCACCCCTTCTATGCGATTAAAGAGGTGACATAGAGACATGATCAATGCATAGAAGTGTGGATTTGAAGAAAATGAATGTGTAAATGCAGTGAATGATACGCATTTTCTACATGTAAAAATCATTTAATTAACACGAAAATGCTACATTCTTTGGACAAAATCCGCTTCTGAATCCCAAATTGATTTACCATGCATTGCACCGGCATCAACTGTAAAACATGACAAGTGAAGTTCTGATATTATCAGTAGTTTTACAATACACGCACCTTGAATTTTGTCTGACAATGAAGTTAATCAAGTACAGACGCCACTCTACTTATGAACATCTGACTTGCAAACCTTCATAGAAACGAACAAAGGCTGTTGAAAGTTCAATTTCTGTTTGGAGAAAGGAGCTGGGGAGCCGCAGCTAAATTTTACATGCACGGCTCTCCAGTCGGGTACGGTGTTTGGCTGCTACATACGCTGGGCAGCACTCCATCATCCGCCATCTTATCCCCCTTTTTCAGTTAGCTTGCGGACAGTAAACATGTACGCCGGGGTGCTCTAAAATCTATTGTGATTTATCGCGAATTATCCAGTGCATCCCGTATCCATGGTTGGTGAAAAGCGTCAAGCTAGTGATGTTAGTTGTAGTGCTAAAAACTAACAAGTTTTCAATGGAAACAAAGGTGGCGAAAATTATTATTATAATAATGTTATTACTACTACAATTCATTAACAATTTATGCTTTTTTTGTTCTTTTTATTGTGTTTTTAAGACAAACTTTTTATATTTTAACATAACTTTATTATATAACTAACACGCTGTAGGAATGTTTGGTTGTGTTACCATGAAACCAAACTCAAACCGACTGCCCCTTTCAGGAAGGCGACAGTTTATTCTATATGGGCTACTCATCAGATGCTCTTTTTTCTTCGCTGTTGACTAAAAAGTCCTCATTTTCGTGTTGGTTGACAAAACTATTGCCTCCTGCGTTTATTTTTCCCTTAAAACCCCTACAGTAGGATCATAGGTAAAGTGTTCATACAAATTACGAACTTACGAACAATTCACCTTATGAACGACCTCTCGGAACGCAGCTCATTCATTAGTTGAGGAGTCTCTGTCCAATAATAAGGTCTTTAATCGTTTTTAAGTTGTTGTTAATGGGAATTAAATTTTTCGATTTTTTTTAAAGAACGTAGAAGAATGTTAGACTTTTAAGTAACAATTTTTGTTTAAAGGTTTTTAAAAACTTCGTAATTAGCACATTTAGGCGTCAAATAGACGCACCCTGCACACAACTTGTAACATGGCCGGGCGCATTAATTAGGATAAATATGGTAAGTGACAGCCTGAACACAGACAGACTACACTGTCTACTCATCAGTTAATACGTACGCTTATAAACTCTTTAAAAGCTTTCACTTTTACCTCTGAATTATGGTAGAACATATTTTCATATTAGAAGGGAAAATCCTGTGAAACAATCAAATCAATCAATGTGTTTAAAGTGTTACAATCTGGTAATTGAAGAAATGCTGACTTGCCTTATGAAGTAAAAAATATATAGCATTATTTACCACGACAATGCATGACAACAAAACAGCTACCCAGGGTTTCTCAGACAGAACCAGGGCATATTTCTGTTGGCTACCATGGTGGAGCGGGCGGAGCAACGGTGCTCACCTCATCCAACCGCTCAATGTTGGCACGGAGGCAGGGCACACACGAGCGCAGCTCGCCGTTCTCCTCGTCGAGCTCGCGCAATCTGGATAAACAGAGGAGACCCAGTGTGTCAGAGCAGATTCCCTCACATCCAGGAGGATTGCAGTTGACCTGCTTCATCACTAACACGCTACAGCTACTTCAATAGATTACTGCGCATTATGAAGTAAACGCATACACTACAGAGATACATCTGAATCAGCATTTCATTCACACATGTATTATATTAAATGGTGATACTGTTTCCAGTTCAAATAATGAAAAAAGCCAATATAGGTCAAACAAGTCTATGCTTATTTCACAAACACTGGTCAGCACTGATGTCAACCACTAGAGGGCAGCAGGCTTTGCACAAAGCCTGAGCATTGCTGTTAACTATGGGAGCTTGTAGCCACCTTGGACACCTGAAAGCAGTGAACAGAAGACTGAAGATGGACCTGCTCTGAAGGTTCTCCATCTCAATGCCTCGCTCCCGCTCCAGCTTGGACATGGCATCCTTCTGACGTCTCATCTCCAGTTGCAGAGCCTCCTCTGTGCGCGCCTCCTGCTCTTTCAGCTGCTCCTCCAGTGCATTGGCCCTGTGCACCAGATGCAGGTTCTCCTGCCGCAAGCGGGAGTGCAGCTCCTCATTGGCCGTGGAGTCCTTCTCCAGCTCAGACACACGTTTCTCCAGGAACATCACCTGTGGGAGCAAGGACAGTAATTCTCTAGTAGTTTGGTTTTCACATGTAACATTAACCCACTGACTGTATTTATACTGCACTGTGGGATAATAAAAAATAACAAACAAACAAATAAATAAATAAAAACCCGCACCTTGTCAGTGATGTCCGTATCAGCCAGGTCCAGGATGTCCCGGGACAGGTCGTCCATGCTGCTTGCAGTCAGGGTGCTGCTCTGGAGTAGGTGTCTGTGAGCCAGGAGTGGAGAAGGGATATTTTGACACAATTATCAAAGGATCAGCCATGTTGCTCCACCCCAGAACCACTCCTGCACATAGTGTACCATGCAACTATTCAACTACGGCACCCTCAGCCTTGCACATAGTGTACCATGCGACTCTTGTGGTGTACTGTAGGTGGTTGTGGTGGGATCAGCCAGTTCCCCACTGAGACAGCTGATAAGGCTGAACACAGTACCTCCAGCTTCCCTGACATACAATCTGGCTAATCCCCCGACTCAGCATAAACACGAACTATAAACTGCCACACTGTCTCATCTCCAGGCTGCTTATCTTTACATTCTGAGACTCGAATGCCTTCTTGAGTCTCCTGTCTCCCCTTCTGCTCCGCACGTCACTTCCTCAGAAGAGATGTTCACATTAAACATACCTTGCCGCCTTCTTGCTGGACAGTCTCTTGCTGGTGCTGTGGTGGAGGAGGGAGAGAAAAAACACAGGATGCTGTGGTCAGGAAAAGTGAAGGAGGGAGGAAACAGAAAGCGGCCCAGCAAGCCTTCCCCAAAAGCCCGCCATCCTCCAACATAGCCTGGCCAACAAAAGTGAAGATCAGGGGTGCTGCTGGCGGGGGCTCAAAGGAAGAGGCTGGACACACATGCATGCATGCGTGCACACAAACACACGGATAGCAAAACACACACCAGCACTGCATGCAGGGGAGACCTTAAACAGGGCCACCAGTCACATCAAAATGGACAGCATCTACTCACAGGTCCAGCAGCACTGCAGTTCACACAAAACCCAATTTAACTGCCTACCTTGTTAAATAAATGTGGGCATTTAGTGTACAAGAAAAAAATAAAAAAAACTAACTATAGCCACACTAACTTTTACACCTGAGAGATAAACCAGTCACCTTGTATGATCAGTGAGTGGGGTAGTGACCCGAGTATCAGATAAGATTGGAGAACTACTTCACCAAGAAGGGGGTGCTCAAACTCCACTTCTGTTAAACAGTTAAAGCACTTTGTCCAAACTGATCTCAAAATATTACAAGTTGTATACTATATACATACATACTGTGTGTGTGTGTGTGTGTGTGTATTTATATATATGGTACATACACACCCTATATTATATACATATAAACAGAGAAAATGTGATCCCTTTAAAATCTTCTGTGTTACACAGTGCTGCAGGTAAACATGGAGGTAAAATGCAGTAACACAGCAAAACTGAAGAACCATTTCAGAATCAGCTGCCTGTTAATATTACACACATCTAACATTCTAAGATTACTCACCCATAGGCACAGACTGTAAAGGAGAACAGGAGAACTGCAAGTTGCCTGTTTCTAAGGAAACGCCTACTGGGAGCAGCTGTAGCTCATAACTAGAGGATGGCAGCCAGCTTGGGTTTGAGAAGCGCCATGAAAGAAATGCTGATACCAACACAAGCAGGATAGAGGCACACGGACACACAGAACCACGGGGCGTGGGGGGTGGGGTAGGGGAACAACATGCGTTACCTATTCATCTCAAGGAAATTGAGGCGTGTGGAGAGGTCCTCCAGGCGGCTAATCTGTTTGTGACACTGGCTACAGTAAAAGTCAAGCACCTCCTCCCTGAGAAAGCTCTGAAAGCTGGCAGGGAAGGGGTCAGCGCTGGGGAGACCAAGAGACGAGGAGAAGGAGCAGGGAGTGAGGAGGAGGAGAGAGACAGGAGAGAGGCTCAGTGCAGTTCATTCTACACACGTGTTCTCACAGGGAACAAGTGAGCAAGGGTTAAAGGTCAGGGGTGGTTGATGTAACATACAAGTGCAGGCAACTGATGTGCGGTATCTAAAGCCACTGAAGACATTTATAATATTTACAGCTACAGATAATGTGCTGTGCATTAAAAGTTCTTTAGGACAAAGGCCCTTGAAAGTGAAAGCTAGTGAGGCATATGAATAAGTCAGCCAATTTGCTATAAAGGTATGGGGCTGGATTTGTTAAAATCAATTTATTCACCATCACTTTCAATGGAAACTGAATGAGTAAACAGACACAAAACCGAAGCTGAATTTCACCTCGTGGCCATTTGAAAAGGCTGAGGTGTGTGAGCAATGTTGACAAAAGTGACATCAGGCACATTCAGCAGTGGTCAGAAACCCCTTTTTAAAATAAAAGCTGTCTGACCACTTCCTCATTTTCGCATCACAGTACAGGGTCAAGTACAGGTATATTTTAGAACTTTAACCTGCTGGGTAGTTTTGTTTTATGAGTATGCAAAAGAAACCATGGAGTTTCAACTCTCCTCCAAAGTGCTTATATTTTCATTAACCTGTATTATTGCCTCTTTAGAAAAACTTCTCCCCCCACCCCTCCTAAAAAAAAAAAAAAAAAAGCAGCAGCGCACAAACTGGTTCTGGGTAGCCATTAGCACATCTCCCTGGCTCTCTCCACAGCCTTTCATCAGCATATATTTACTTAAAGAACATACATCTGCAATGCTGGTGCAGAGAGCATTATTTACCTGCAAAAAAGCACCAACTGTCAAAAGGCTGTAATTACTATACCGTTATGAGAATTAGCATGAGACCTTACAGTAATATCCTGGTTTAAGTGACTAATGTATTACATTTAAGAAGCTTCTGCTGGCTCGATTTACTTTTCAGCGGTCTTTGTAAGCAGTATACTCCTTCCTAATTTACTGAATGGCAACAGTAGTTAGCATTTAACTTTGTCAATGGACTCTTTAGGAAGAGAAGCCCAAAGTTAGTGACTGGTAAGGTAGGTCCCTGCTGCTGTAGGGCTGCTCTGCTGAGCCGTCGCTTGTTGTTTGTTGTCCATATCGCTCTAGTCTTTGAAGTTAACAATTTTTAAAAATATGCAACCAAAACTAGTTCTTGCTTATGGAAAACCTGCATGCTTTTACATAAACAGGAGGAAGATGCTGGAAAAATAAGTCATTTTCCAGTCTGTTCAGAAGACAGGACATTAAGGGTCACTACAAATGGAGGGAAGGGATGGAAACTCAGTTATTCTGGTAAAGGTTACAGGGTGAGGAGTTAGTGATTTAATGCCCTGGCTGAATGGCTTCAGGAGGTTGCTTGATAATATTATACAAAGGGAATTAAGCATTAACCTAGCAAGCAAAATCTAAATTGGAAAAAAATAAAATAAAACTAAAATAACAAAAAGTGGAGCAGGAGACAGAGGAGAAAAAGAAAGAAAAAATGATAAGTGTGGAAAAGGATGTGGCAGCAAGTTAAGAGTCAGAGGCAGGTGAAAGGTCCCAACCGGCCTTGTGCTGGGCACACAACAACCTAGCAGCACAAACATATCTGTAGTTAAAGCTATATAGAGGAGTGAGCCCCCTCAGTCATCTCTGTGATAAGTCTGCTGAGCTGTTTACCATACTGAGGGAGCTGGCCCCGTGTTTAACACTGAGTCAGCGCCTTATCGCTCATGAGGTTAGACGCCGTTGCTTCCCCCCGCTCACATTTCAAGATTACACATGTAACAAGACACCACGGGCAAGGTTGGGCGGGCACAACATCTCAAAATCATATCTTTGGGAAACTCTCCATCCTCCAATAGCCACTTAAGTCTCATACAGTGAAACAGCAGGTGAAGAACACAGCTGATTTCCGGTTGTCATTAATTCAACACAAGTATCTTTTACCATGAGGCCACCTGTGCACACAGGGCATGATCATAGCTCAAAAATGTTGCACAAAATGCACCAAAGAGGCCAGAAACAGTAATAAGCCCCTTTGTTTTAGACTGAAATAGGCCAGGCTCTTACTGGTACAAGTTACTAGGGAAATGTTTATTGTTGTGGTGTAATTAAGAGACCTAGTTACTAATAACAAAATACAATCTGCCTGAAAAATCCCTTAATATGATAATTTCCCCATTCAAATCTGATTGAAACTTTAAAAAGCTCTGTTTTCAGTGAAAGCACAAACTCAATGTGACCGGAACTAATGAGAGATTAAGGCAAGTCTTCTTCATGTTCTGCTTCCTAAAGACAAGCGAGTCAGTGTGGGTGTGGCCTGCTCATTACCCAAACCCTGACATATACCTGGGTGACAGCAGCAGAGTGGAGCTGTGGCCTTGGCCTCCTGGACTACCCTCTGCCTCCATGCCATCAGGGACGTCCAGAAGGAGTTCTGAGTCGTGACCTTCTCCAAAGTCCTCAAAGTGCTCCTCCTCCCCACTGATCACTGTCACCAGGGAGTGGCTGTTGAGCTCTGAAGCCAGGGAGAGACTAGAAGAGAGACAGAGAGGAAAGAAGCTCAGATCTCCATAGGCTGCAGGACACACAGGCCCTACTATGCCCACTATCAGGAGCTTTAACCACCTTATAAAACTGGCACACAAAAAGGGCATGCCTGTTATTAAAAAAAAAAAAAAACATCCAGTAAAGGTTGACGGTGCCACTCTGATGACCTGTAAATGCCAATCAGTCCTTCATTATTTAAAAGATTTCACAGTGCTAATTGTTAAACTGCTTAGCATTGGGGAAATCACATTTTCATTCCTCATCCCAGGTTCATGGAAGACTAAAATAAAATTGTCGTTCAGATAAGCTGGTGGTTCTGGTTTGTATTGCAAGACGTAGCCAGCAGAGCAAACTGTATGCACAGCACTATCTGGAAAAATCTGCCTGTGCAGTTCACTCTACTAAAAATCTTTGTGACCCATAAAGTAATGTTTCCAATTAGATTAATCCTTCCCATTTGTATTAGACGTCCGTTTATATGAATTACATTATTACCCCAAATCAGAAGTAATGAACTTGGAAAATGAAATGCAAAATGGAGTGATCCCGCCACTAATTTTTCATTTGTTTACCTAGCAAGCAATCAGTGTGGTCTGCTAATCATACATACAATATATAAATGTATTGGGTAAACAAAAAGAGCACAAATACAGCTGACTTTATCTATGTCGATAACAATGCTGGAACAGAAGATGAAACCAGAACAACAGAAACACTTCCAGCTCCGAGAGAGATCAGTGAACACAGAAAAAGTAGCAGAAGAAATACTACAAGATAAATGATATATTATTCACTTTTCTTCTCTGGTAATTTGAATATTTAACATCATAGCAAATCAAAAATTGTATTTAGTGCCAATTCTGATCACTCAACATATTCCAAAAGCGTTTTCTGTAAAAACAAACAATACACCTTCTCCTTGTTCAGCAACTGAGGTCTGTTCCAACAGCCAGGTTGTTAACAAAAACAGTTGCTAAGTGAAAATGACAACAGCCTAGGCATGACTGTGACTCTACTTACAAATTTACTTCAATCTTCCATACTCAATTTCTTCTACAATTTATCCTCCATGAAGCACACATTTAACACATTTTGTACAACCTACTTCAAAGATCTCTCTAATGATATTTGGTCATAAATGTGCATACTGGTTGGAATTGTTTTTTTTTTTTTTGTAAATGATCACTAATTGAGGTAGTTGCTAAATGAGAAGTGAATGTATTGCGACAATGACCTAATGCTGCCAGCTAGCTTTTAACCACAATGGCCTGTTCTTAACACAACGTCTGTTCTCATTAACTTTGCATATTTGGACTATGTCCCCTTCAGTCTTCAAGGACTGTGATTGAGAAGCACTACTCTAGGTGATCTCCAACTAGCCCATTATATGGCATGACCCTTACTTCCTTAAACCCTGTGGGGTAAGACACGTTTTGTTTGACTGTGCAATATTTCACTACATACTTTATTATGGATGTACAGGACTACCACGTGAATCGCTATATCTTTAAACCAAGTGTTTACTGTTCCTCATTAAACTACCTGTATCATACATTGAAAACTACTTTAAATGAATACTTGTTCAACATCCACTGCCAAAAGCTGGCTCATCATATATTTTTGTTACATTTTAGCAGCACATTCTGTGCCTCCTATAACAGCTTGCCTACAAATTAAGCTGTGGTTAAAATATGCCAGAATTTGTGCACAACACAGAATCTGGTGGCCATCCACTGAATTTGGACCTGTGCCTTAAAGTCTCATGCTGACGGCCAGTGTTGTATCGACACAAACACGCTACCTTGCATCTCAATTACAAAGGTTAATTATCCAGAAAAAAAAGTCAAATGTTTATGGAGTTTAATAATTGGATAAACAGCTTTTGTATTAAAAAAAAAAAAAAAAAAAACACTTTTGGTTTTCCTAGAAATTAGAAACTCATTTAAAGTTACAAAAATCTGCTTCTGATTTGTTTGTATTCATGTTCTTTCATTTCTGCCTGTTTAAAGTTATATTTAAACCTACCACAGGTCCTGCTCATAAAACAAATTTGCAAGCAATATAATTACAAACACAAAGCATCATAACTGTATCACTATCAATTGGAATAAAAAGAGGAATGGCTGCTGAGTTAAAGGCATGTATAGCCAACACAGTCAGCAGACATTCAGCAGTACTGCTGTGAAAACATACAAAACCATACAACACTTACAGGACATGGTAGGCTTATAAACAAATATGTCGGCTCAGCTTATCACACTGAATGTAACTGGTGGTTCACATCACTGTTGAGGTAAAGAAAACTGAAGGGGGGGGGCCAAATGTTTTTTTCTTTTTTTTTTTTTATAAAACAACTGTTTTCCATGGTAACCTGTCAATATGCTTACATCCTCCACAGACTGCAGCAATGACAAAAAGTCAGTACATGTACAAATATTAAAGCAATAAATCTCTCCCCACCCTCCACAGAGTTCACAAATCCTGCTGTGAAGCCACACGCACAATATTACTTCTGTAACTGTCTCTACTTCTGTAGCCCAAGTTATACACCTTCAGAGGGAAGAAAAGCAGTGAAAAGTGTAGACAGAGCTGAAAACATGTAACAAAGCTATACAAAGTAGCTCGCCAAGCATATCCACAAGTTAAATGACATTTTTGGTTGTACTGAACTAGTGACAACGTGCGGCTTTAATACAGACCGTCCCATAAGCAGGCTGTATACCCTGTCTGACATATTTACTATGAGAACAATCTCACCATGCCAAACTATTTCTAAAACTTACCCACAATTCAGCCCTTCACAGGTGGCCACATCTGTGGCAAAGGGCTCAGGTGAGGAAGGCGAACGCATCCTCTGCTGCTTCCTAGACCTTCCAGTCCCAGCACCCTTGTGAGACCCACAGTCTCCAAAAGATCAGGCCTCTCCAAGACCACCAAAAAGTCCTGGGCTTCCCTTCCAAGTGGCAACTACAAAACACCCAAAGCTACTGTTTTGTCCAAGTCGCATGAGAGTGAGAATACGACTGGCAGAGATTCTGAAGGCTAATCAGATTTATCGTAGGTGGGAGGGAAAAAAAAACAGGAGCTGCTGCGACTCCATCCTGGAAGGGGCCGTAGTACGGGTGTGGGCGCTTCTAATCTGACAAGCATAAACACAGTGAAGTCTGATAGCCCAATTCTGCAGCCCTGAGCTACAAGAACCAAAGATTGTGATTACCTCTCAACAGTGAACAAAAATGGTGACACACTCCACTCTTAAGTGAGAGCTGTGTAACCCCACATCACAAGGCATGTTCAGTGCAACACTATGGAGCCATTCCTCTAGTCACTTTCATTTTACCATTATAATGTAACAGGGAGATGACTTTTCTCACAGTTTACACAGCAAAAAGCTCAGCTGTGTGATCTCATTTCTGAACGAAGAAGAGAACTCCTATCTGCATTTGCTTCTCAAAGCATTCTGCTCTCCAGTGAAGACGTGCCCCTTAAAGATGGAGTATGACGGAGCTTATTCTCCATCTCTAAGTCCCATCAGAAGCGTTTGTTGGTGGGGAGTTGTGTGCCATTACAGATTCCACAGAAATGCACTTAAGGAAACTCTGAGAAACAGAAAGCAGTGTACCAAAGGTTTAAAATTAACATGAGGGTAGAAGAATACTGCAATGAAAGTCAGTATGAGAAGCACCACTGCTTGTTGCCTGCCTCCAGAATCTGCTCCACTGATTCCTACCAGGTCTCACTAAACATGACACAGCCTGACAGTTCACTGACTACTGCTACGGCTTCGGACATTTCTGCATAAAAAAAACTCCCTGATGAATTTGCCAGTAGGCTGCTTACTTTGTAACT
>JABJVR010000077.1:8634695-8655702 GCA_025773905.1 Chitala chitala
ACAATTTAACTTAAAATAATTTTTTTTGGTTCCATTTCTTGAATTTTTTTTAATATATAGTAACTTTTTTAAAATTGGTTGGTCAAAACAATAATATTTTTTGTAATTAAAAAAAAAAAAAAAAAAAAAAAAAAAAAGTGTGACAGCTTCAATTGAAAATCAAATCAAATTAGAGGAAAAAAAATCATGTTATTAACTAATGTTTTTGGTAATTAAATGCTTAATGCTTGGGCTATACATTTTCTTACCAAAGTAAAGTAATCTAGGTAAAGATCGTAACGTAATGACTAAACTGCAAAGATCTGAACTAGCAGTCAAATTACCCAATGTACATAGCACAAAATGACATTTTGATGGGAGGGAGTGACTTTTTCCCCATACACTGTGGGCATGGAGCAGGTTGTACAGTAATCAGATGTGTGAGGAGGACACCATTGTAGGAGCGTTAGAGGAGTCTCCAAACTGGCTGGGTCAATAGCTGGCCAGTCTAGGACCAGACTCCTTGACTCAGGAGAACCCATTGTGGAGTTAATCCTTCCAAATCAGGCCAACTTCTGGTAAATAGAGGCTGTGGGATTGACAGTAAAGGTAATGGGATAGGATCAGTCACTGCACCCAACTCACAAAGTAGAGGGGGCAACCGTGTCAATGTAACTGCTCTAGAATCCAGATGGAATTGCCCCATGAACCACTACTGCCACAATTCTGGGGGCCTCTCCTGGGAATTCACAACTGAACAGGATACAAACTCTGCATAAATCTGCCTGCTATAAAGTGATCTACAATGACTTCATTATATCATAGGTAACCTATGATCACACAATTGTATCTGATACCTCATTAAACCCATGATGTGGAAAGGCAAGTTACTACCAAGATGACAGATACCTAGTGTCCTCAATGAACTAAAATCCACAAGTTAAAGTGCTGGAAAATGTGTTTGCACACTACATTAAAATTTCAGTGCTTGGCAATGATTGTAAAAACAGATGCGTAGTCCTCAAGGACATTGATCACAAACTACAGTAGATTTGGACTGCTACGGTTTGCTTTACCTTACTACCATTAGCACACATGTACAAGAAAACACCATGGGAAGAGAGTTTAATTTTCATACAAAGTAATAATACTGATAAACACTGAAAAGCATGTTAATCTAAATCATTTTGCAAATTTGTTAAAACCGCAGTGTCTAATTTTGCATAAAGATATTGTTTAAGCATCCACCATCAAAATTATTAATATGGCCCTTTCACAACATCATGGCAAACGTGATCATCTAGTTTAAACCAGAAACAATGCAGTGCCAATCAAGTACAGCCAGGCTGATTAACAATCATACTACCCATCTTTCGAAACATTCGCTGTTGGAAACAGATGCAGATAACTTTTTTATTAACAGGATTTAGTAATTACAGTAGAACTAAGCACCTCTTCATGACATTAATGCAACTGTGTTGCCAGTCAGATAACACGCACAAGTGTATGCTCATCAGCCCTCTGAGCTCTGGAACTTTCCACATCTCTCCTCAGACCCTTTAACAAAAACAACAAAACGAAAGCTAATGAAACTGCAAGTGTGAAAGCTAGTCTACAATGCAAAAAAAAAGAACTAGTGATGGAAAATTAAAGTGAGACTCTAGAAATACAAAAAAGAAAAGCCGTTCCTACCACTGCATTAGATTTACTGAATCATTACCTTGTAGTAAAATCAGCTGCATGAACGTTGCTATTTAACGTACAACCATTTCATTAGACTTTTTTGAGTGCGGTGATTAAAAATGCACCTGAAGTGGACTTTTTACAGTCTTTATTCTCCTGTTACATTTTGAGTATGTGCTCCGCACACGTCATTCTTTGACACTACCATGTTGACACCTGATCCAAGTACGACCAGCATTGTAATGACCTGCTTAGCGAACACGAAGAGAATGTTCTAAGCAGCAGGGAAAAGAATAGTGTGTTTAACTATAATTTGACAAAATTGTGCCATGGCGTGACCCGAACGTAGACTATGCTTCATCTCCTATGGATCTTTTTGTCCCCTCCCATTTGAAACGAGGTCTTTGTCTGGTTTCCAACCTAACGGTACAGCTCTGGCTCTGCCCACATAGCACACTGATACACACCTCGGTGTAGGAAACGAGAGAACACAGAGAAGGAAAAAAGCAACCCGAGTAACTAAGTATGAACTGTACTGTGCTTTCAATTAACTGTGGAATCTGAGGTGCAACCCTGTACGTGAATGTCAGGAGCTGTAAAGGCAGGCTGACCATCTCTTCACAGAGCCCTTTCTGAATACAAGCACATGTGGTTGCAGCAAAACAAACATTTGGGTACCCATTACTTTCACTTTACTGTGTACTCAGTCTGTGAGTCAGATCTCAAAATCTGTCTAACAGTAGCAGCTTGAGTAAGAGGGGGTTACACAAAAACCATGATGCAACACCCACTAAATTAATCATCCAATACCATTAGAACAGAGGCACAAACTCTCTAATTCTGTTACCAAAGCATTTAATGTCTGTATGTAGCATTTCAAAGGTATCCCAAAACATTTAAAATAAAACCATAATTCAATCTTAAACATCCTGATGTTATCACTATTGCAGTGAGCATTACCTTTACCTTAAAATAAAATTCTCTGTAACTGTGTCTGCTGCAGTTTTGAGAACTGTTAAAATTGTGTCATTTATGTTTTTATACAATGATTCACCAACATAAAATACCTATTCCACACTACCTGAAGGCTCACCTAAAGTCATGGTCAAAGGATTTAATAATGACAAGCAGCCAAACAAAAATGATAATCAGAGTAGCAATTTCATAAGTAGAAAATGTTTGTTAAAAACTAAATCAACATTTAAGGTTTTATAAACCATAGATATACTGCATGGCTCCATCATGAATCTGATGGTGCTCCGTGCATTTGTCGAAGCAGAACTTTAAAAAGGGGACCTTACTAAGCACAGTTAAAAAAATAATAAATAAAAAATAAAACCTGCAGAGCCTGATAATGCATTATTTATGTCCACTTCTTGATCCAGCACAAATTAATTAAATTACACCTTTGTAAGGATACATTAGAACAGTATGGCCCCTTTAGGATTTGACCACACAATCTCAATACCACAGGTCCACTTGAGCATTATATTAATTACTAATAGCAGCTAAAGCTTACAGCGTAAGCATAGCAACATTTTAACAAAGTGGGGGAGTTGGGGGGACAATCCATAAAATGACCCTCTAGTAAAATAGCTGGAGATGTCTGCTCTAAATATACGAATGTATATATAAAAGTCAGGCACATAGTCAGCAAGTTTACACAGGACTGTACTGTGAATACACAGGTCCAAAGTTCAGCATATTGTACAATTTATGATGCTTCATGCAACAGTCCATCTGTCCTTTGTTTTCCCCCCAACATTTACAGAAACAAAAAAGAAAAGATTAAGAGTTTGAAGCAAAATCCAACATACCAATTACATAAGAAATCCAACTGCTCATGATTAAGAGACCAGACTAACCAGAAAACCAAAGTTACAAGCAAACACAAGATGGCTGGCAAATATAGTAGGCCTATATCAGGGGATAACATAACAGAACACTATTACTTCACTATCTCAAATCAGGAAAACAACTTTTACACCATGGTTTTCAGTACAGCCAATAATGGCACATAAAAAAAAAAAAAAAAAAACCTAACTTTGTCCCAATTATATACATGTATTACATACTGGGCATTGCCGTCTTGCCTTCTTGAAAGCCCATAATAAAACACAGGCTAATCAATGGCAGGCACAAATAGGGCATCACAGGGCACACACAGAACCACCCTGAAAGGAAAAGGGTACTGAAGTGTATGACTGCACACATGCACACTGTTAATCTCCAAAACTACAGGAAAAGTTACAAACAACAACCACAGATATTCAGACCTGCAGCCCTGTAACCAGGAGTCACCACATCATTCTCACAAGAACGTGGACAAGAGGCTCACTGACTCGCTCAGCTCACTAGCAATGCACTTATGAAGTATGAACGGGCGAGAAAACAAGAACTGAAAGGATGCGTTGTTCTGTTCAGCTCCCATTTCAAGGGCCATCAGCGAGGCAGATGGAGCTGACAGGCTTCATCTGAACAAAATCTGAGTAAAATGTAGACTTAAGGTTGGTGAAGAGGTGGAGAAACAACAGCCTCCCTTGTTGTTCTTACAAGGTTATTTTTAAATGCAGATGACAGGGGATTATTATGTTTGGCATGGAGATTTGTACAGACATTTCAACCTTACTCTGTGTGTTGTGAAACATATTTTAAACACAGCAATACTATCCAAACATAAAACTCAGTACGTTACTAAAGACATTCCAAAGTTAATACTGCAGGGAAAAAAATTAAATGATCTCACCTGCTCTGCTCCATATACAGTAGCAAACTGCACAAACTCCTCAATTCGAACAAATCCATCACCATCTTGATCCAGAGCATCAAATACAGCTTTCAAAGGTGATATGTCTTCATCACCTGATGACACACTGCCTCTTATAGGCAGAGCTGTTGGGACCCTGACCTCTGGAAGAGATAACCTGTCGATGGTCTCTTTAGTCCGCAAAGAGACTGCAGAAGAATCATATGACACCTCGGTTAAATGGTCCAGTTTTCGAAAATCATCATCCTTGGAAACCTCAAAGTCCACATCAAGTTTTAGGCCAGGAAGTGTTTTGCATTCTGCCTCCTCAGATCTTTTGGAGTCCCTGTCAATTTTAACATCACGCATTGAATCAACAGTCAAGGTGAAGTCCAAAAGGAGATCTTTATCTACGTTCTGTTCTGTTAAACACACAACATCCTCGTCTGCCATTAAATCCCCAGAAACGTTCTGATCCGGTCCCTGGCTTCTAAATGGGTCAACCACACATGAGGCATCTCCGTCAGATGAGGGGCTGGTAACCTGCAGGTCTGATGGTGGATGGAACAAAAAGGAGGGTTCCACAGGTAAACAAATATCCACCGTCTCTCCTGACACGTCCTGCTCCAATACTTCTACTTCCACACTTAAAATGTCATTTGTGCAGAAGTGCAACTCTTCGCTCACAAGGTTGAGATCAACACATTCCTCAGTGAGAAGGAGCACATCACTCTTCTGAGCCTCCAGTGCTTTCTGACAGACAAGTGGGGTAGTGAGGAGAGAGGGAGAATTGGTGCAGCTCTCAGGTGAAGCCTCCTGGGTAGAGTTACACAGTGTGTGTGAATCCCTCTTCAACTCATCGAAGGAACCTTTGTCCTCAGGTTCACATGACACCCTCTCTCCACCTTGTGACACAGGACTAGGATTACTGTGTTCAGACTCAAGCAGAAGAGAGGATTCTTTAATGGCACCCAGCAAATCAACCTCACTGAGAGGGGAGGTGGAAGAGGATGCATTATCATGATATGACTCTTCCAATAAAATTAAATCTTTACATTTACAATCCAAGACCTGGGAAGAAAGTTGTGACTGACAGGCAACATTCTCAACATTAGCAAGTTCATCAGGAGCATTATGCATGATCTGAAGCTCAGACTGTGCATTCTGTTGGAAAGCCAACTCCTGGACTGAAATATCCTCTTTGTTAGACTCATCATTGTCAGAAAAAACAAAGATTGGAGAAGCTTCATCAACATTATGGTCTTTAGCAACAATGGGAAAGTTTGCCACCTCTACAGGTGCATTGCTGGGGCAGTCTGAAGACTGGGAAGAGTGCTCAGTCCACTGTATCACAGTACATTCTGACCCTTTATCCCATGCTAATATCTGGTCCACAGGAGAGTAGCCAGAGCTCTGAAAAATATCATTGAGTTTTAAGGCGTTCTCTTGAAGAATTTCATCCAAACTGAATGATACCAGCTCTGTTTCAGGTTCTCGGAAATTCAGGCCTGGCTCTGAACTGTCTTTGCTTCCCTTGGACAGAGTGCTGCCTTCATCTGAATCCAGGAGTAGAAATCCCAGAGATGGCTTCTGCTCCAACTCCCACTCGGAATGCCCACTAGGGCTGGACAGGAGGACTTGTTCCATTTATTTATATATTTAATTTAAATAAGTTATGTTCTAAGTTTCTTGAAAGTAAAACGATGGAAGGTCCCTTAAATTATGCACAGATGTCCAATTCTACCAAAAGGAAAGTGTAAGAGCGTTCATTAGACACAAACGTATCCCAAAAGCTATTCGAGCACATTGTTGCGATGATTACAAACACACCTGTTTAACCTGCTTCACAATCAACTGTTTTATTCTCTGACACTTTCATGTTAGGCATAACAAAGATAGCTCCTTTACAAACGCATTCCAAACCACGTACTTCCTGTGAGGTCTGACTTAAATTTACGTTATCGAAATCTGGATTGTGTCACAACGAAAAGATTTAAGTGTATTAACATTAATTCAATCATAGTTAAACAAAGCCGGCTGAACATTATATATACTTTAATGGATCTGAATTTAAATACAACCTCCGTCTAAATTTGCTTATCAACATTTTAAAATGCTAGTGAATAGGTATTATAACCCCTTCTACTGACTAAAATTAATTTAAGCGCCGTTTTTTTCCACCGCTACCTGAACGTTTTCCAACCGTTAAACAGCGTCACGCGGACGACCCACGTAATTTCGTCACACATTCGTCGTCGCAAGCCTCAACAATAACACTATAAGACAATAACACGCTGCCATTATTCCCTAATAGCGGTATGTTGCACGGCTATCGGAAGTGAGGATAAATCAGTCACCTGGGATGTATAACTAGGCATCCAAGCCAATCACTAAACGAATATACTCAGTTTCAGATTTTCCCCCTCATTTAAATTTAAAAACAATCTGGGCTGGTGCGGGCAATCGTAAAAAAAAATCTTAAAATAAACGGATGTCAATGTAAGATCCTAGTATGGAGTTCTGAAATTAGCCACAGTCTTACCAACTCACCAGATAGCCCTCCAAGATGGCAAACTAACAAACGCGTATCAGAGATTTTAAAAAAAATTTAACGTCAAAATAAAGCCATTTTTACAAAACTGATGTTGAGCAATCTAAAGCGTTAGATTGTGTTACCATAACGTATGCTGTGAGACTTTCCAGATTTAGCTAGCTAATTAAATCAGTGAAATGTCTTCTATACTCCTATAAATTTCATGTAATCAGTCGTACATTTCTTGTTGTATACAAGTATGTTATCTACCTGTGTGATCATGATTTTAAGTGCAATGTTGAATAAAAGATTTTTAAATTTTACTAATTCAGTCCTTTGCGTCGTAAAGGCGAGTGAACGGCAAGCATCCTTCGTGCCGAAACCAAAGACAATTTCCTTTCCTTCATAACTGGCCTTTACCTTTTCGTAGCAGCATCGGGAGAAAACAGAAAAGCACACAATTCCCACTTTCTCTTCTTCGGCAGGTCATTGTAATGTTTGTCACAAGAATCCAGATTTTTAGCCTTTTTGAAAGCACCCCCCAACTGAAGACAAATAATCCACCTGTGTTAACTACCTCATTTTGAGTTATCCATTTAGCCAGTCTATTGATTGTCTGTATCTCCTAGCCGTCAGTTCAGTACGATTCTCATACAGTCCTTCCCGTCAAGGATGACCATTTTGATGCTGTCGTTCAAGGTGAAAACGCCGATGTCCCCGTTTATATTCGTGCCATGTTCAGCTCCATAGGCCGATTCAGCTCTCCTACTACTCGCATCAGCAGCTGATCTGCCATCGCACCAGCCGCATACAGCACTGACGTCAGTAGTTCACAACGCGCACGCGCAAAGGGCACGCCGCAGTCCGCCGACACAAAATCTCAAATGTCAATATATCCAATGCCTGATAAACCAGGAATCTAAACGGATCGCATGTTATCTAATACCATTAAAATATTGTAAAAATTCTGCGGACTAAAGCAGTATTGCATCAACAAATACATAAATAAATAAATAAATATCAAATATGATTTGCAGTAATAATGATGCATTTAAATATAACATTAAACGAGTATACAACTTCCGTACTGAAATATAATACATGGTCTGCTAGACATGAGTAAATTATTGTACCAGAGTAACATAAAAATAAACTGCAGATTATAAAATTCAGATGTTACCGTATGCTTTGGTGCCCTCGTCTGGTTAGGCAATATAACAAAGTTAAGTTTTTATTAGTTAAGATAATGTATTGGGTTGACTACAAGGGATGATTTTGCTTGTTTAGTTTTTGTTCCAGGTGTCTGCGGTTGAAATTTTCAGTGGAACAGTAACTTGAAAAGCAGAGAATAATTTAGTTCTGACGTTTATAATCGACGAGCAAGAGTTTATACAGCGCCGAAGATCGTAAAAAAACCTCATTCCTCAAAACAGATCAAGGTCAAATGCATACGGAATTTTATATCTGGATCTGGTTATCCGGGATCTGGTTAGATGATCTGGTGAACACGATGTACATTGTGAACTTGTCAAAATGTATTTCTGGGCGTTTTTAGATATGCTTTTTCTTTGAGAGTTTTGTGTTTTGTTATATTGTATACAAAAATTAAAGTTTTCAGTTTTTGATACCAGATACTAAAAACTGGAAATCTCCAACTGTTGCACCTTTGCCATATGAAATAGACACGTTCATCCATGCTTTTCATGTATATATGCCACACAGGCAACACTACAGTTTAGACAGACATTTGGGTGTCTTTAAAATCAAAATAGACATTCATTCACAAATTTTAGTTGTTTATTCTGGACAGTGTGATGACAGGATGGGGGGACAGGGTCAGGAGCCCATTGGAAGGGTTATTAAAACAGCCTCTTAATAGGGCCATTAACTTAAAAGGTAAATGTAAATGAAGTACTTTTTGATTTATCACTTGGAACCAAATGCCATAGTTTGATTAAATAAAATGAGTTTCAGCAAACACACCATACACATCAATACCTTACCTTCATAAAGTTTAAAAGAATATCAAAAGGACCTAATGTGATATCAGCTCTTTACTGTACTGTGTGTTGTTTGACCTTTATTTAAATGTGTGTTTGAACTCAAATAAATACCAAGAACTTCTGGAGAAGAATCTTTCTTTTTTTGCCAGGGGGCTGCAGCTTGGATCAAAGCTGACCTTTCATTTGGATAATGATCTTAGAAATACATCAAAACAAACCTTCTTGCTGACTGACCATAAACTTAATACTGAACTATGGTAGTTCATCTCAGTTTTTGGTTATAGATCCAATATAACGTTTGTGATGTGACCTGGAAAAAAATCTTTCCACAAAAAAGTATGAAGATTCCACATACAGAAATTCTTCCAAGAAAGTTTCTGGTCACATAAAACAAAATAGAACTGGTGTTACCCTTGCCAAAAGAGAAATACAGTTTTAAAAATACAGCGTTAAAAAAATAAAAATAAAACTAAAACACCAAATAACAGAAATACATTTGAACATATGTGGGTCACTTGGAAAAACATGCTCATAGTGTTATTGCACTATACCACTGTACTATTACTGAAGTATATAATTGTCCAAATTTTTTCTTAACAGGAAATATAGTGCAATATATTATTTTTTGCAAATCTTTTGCAGGGTATTAAAATTTAAATTGTATTATTCTCAACTGCTGCTCACTACAAAAGCCATAATACAACGATCTTGATTCATGGGTACTACTGAATTACTACCCATGGGGCCAGGTAATCATTTCCTTTACTTCTCCACATCTCTTAAAAGGACACTATATTTTAATACTCTATGAAATTGTACTGTGAACAGATTTGCAGTGCATTACACACTGAAGACTGATGCTTTAGAATTTGATTTGATCTGTGATCAAGAGCACAGAATGAGGAATGTACTCTCTGAACCTTCATATATAGAGTAAAACTAAGGAACATTTGGCATTTTCAGGCTCAAACACAAGAAATTGATTTATATTTAGAACTCAAAATTTTTTTCTAAACAGGTAAACCCCATTAACCAAATTGATATTGTAGAAAGACAAAATACCTGTGTTCTCCTCCCAACTAGCTAGATAAATGTCTTATTGTGCTGAACTGGTACCTACCAATACAGTAACTTTTCAGTCTTGTGACAAACATTGCTAGTAAAACACTATGCATGCAAAACATAAATACATTCACCTTAGGTGCTTACCTTTTGTTCAACATGTTATTTTTAATATTTTAGTTTCTGATTGTTTCTATTAATCCCATTCAACTGAGCAATGAATACACATGTTGACCTGTTCAATTTCCTAAAATATAATTGCGGTGGACCAAAAGTGGCTTTCTTTCATTCATTTTTCCTTAATTTGCTCAGCTAACTCTTTAATCCAAAATCACTATGGCAAATTAAAAATTTATACACAAAATGTATTCATTTATCTACCCACACATTATATCATGCTGAATCTTTAGTATATTTTCATTCATGATCAATTTTTAAATCTCAAATTTTTTACAGCACAGTGTATTACAAAACAACAGAAAAATTACCATAACTGCAGGGTGTTGTTTGACAGTATACATTTTTCAATTAATTTCTTACGTGTTGCAACGGTCCTGTCTCAATAAATCAATCACCGTTACAACAGTAATCACACAACAGTTACTTCTTAATGCATTTGGAATGTACTTGGAACAATACAGATTTAAGTTTTGCTGTTACAAGTTACTGTCTGCAACAGAACCCACTTTTAATATGGTGCTTTTAATACAATGTCAGTAAATTAGTCAATTCTCATGGGCAGTCAGCATGGAAACTACTCCAATAACCATGACTGTTGAACTGCTTATGACCACATAGCCTTGCACATAGATTTGACATACAGTTTCCCTTTAGTAATGTACATACAAAAATACAAGAATTATATTCAATCAGATAAAAAAAAAAATTAACATGTGCGATGAAGGTCCCTGTTTCATCCCTTTAAGTCTCCTACTTTTCTGTCCTTGCTGTAGATGACCAGTAGTCTGGAATGATACAATAACAACACAGAGTTAGAATATGTCTGAGTATGAGACAGGCTCAAAATAACAATAAACTAACAGTCTTTTTGCATTTTTTACACACATCAAATCTGACCACACATTTATTAAACTCACATTTGTGAGAGTAACATGTTTAGTATTAAAAATGACACCCTCCAACTTAGCAGTGGTTCTGCATTTAAATCTGTCCCCTGTCCTGCCTCACCCATTCTAACTCTCCTCTCCTACACACCTGGGTTGTAAGTGGACTCAGAGTTTAGCAGATTGGGAGGAAGCTATACCCAGGAGTGTGGGCAGACTGTTAGCAGAGGTGAGCCAGTTCCCTCCATCCGCCACCAGGCAGGCGCCTGTCACATATGAGGAAGCCTGGCTGGCCAGGAACAGGACACAATGGGCCATCTCAGTTTTATTTCCAGTTCTCAGCAAGGGGACAGTCTCAAACAAGCCACTGCTTTGTGCTGCAAGGCCACCTGGAGAAAAGGTGGATGGGGGGGGGGGGCATGGGTGGAGGAAAAGTCACCATCATCATCATCATCATCATCATCATCGGGTAACTGGGCTCATACAAATTCCCAGTAAGCATCCCTGTGCATGTCAGTGGAACTCACTGAAGCTAGAGCACAACTGCTGATCAGAAGTAGAGCCGACACTATCAAAATTTGAAAGACAAAAACTGTCACCTAGTCTGCGGTAGCCCTCTGTCCCCGAGATGGGCCCAGGCGCCAAGCTGTTGACTCGCACTCTGTTTGGACCCCACTCCACAGCTAGATGTCTAGTCATGGCATCTGTGTGGCAGATAGGGAATCAGTACGTAATGAACACCTGTCTGGAAGAACAGCAGACATCTTAACACACCAGCATCGCCAGCATGGGGCACAACACCATTTCTCACCAACAGCAGCTTTGGCAGAGCCAGCATGCACCTGCAGAGCCTGGCCCCTAAGGCCCAGAGTAGCTGTGATGTTAACAATGCACCCCCCGTGATCCTAGGCACAGAATAAAAGACAGAAATCCTTAATTACACTCTTCAACACACTGACATACAATTAAGGAAATTACTGACACTTTAAAATTACAGTACAACAGCAACTCCAAAAGTTCTCTTATTACCATAATGACACCTCTTTAGTATTACTGTCTGAACAGCTGCTTTGTTTGTGCGGTATACAATCAAATACAATGGGATATGCATCAAACGCTAGCCGAAGCACAGCACAGTACCTTGAGCCACTTTTCATAAACCACTTTGCTTGTGTTAAATGTTCCCATGGTATCAATTTCCATCACAGTCTTGAAGGCATTGAAAGACAGCGATGTGGCAGGGCACAGAAAATTACCTGCAGCATCTAGCTTTTAAAAAAATGCATTACAGTAACTTGTATGTGTACATTACTGATTTTTAACCATTCATGCCATCCAGAAAATACTGTTAATTCATTTAACTTGTAGCAGAAATCTACAAACAGGGAAGTGTTAATATGAAGAATAAAATAAAACACAAAAACAAAAAAAACTAACAGGCTAGATTTCTTTTTGTGGATAAAAGGCCAACCAGAAGAAAACACAAGGCTTTTGGTCAATTAATTTGAAATGAAAAGTTGAAGTAAATTAAAGGGATTTAATGAGGCATGCATGACACACAAATTGGGGGAAAATGTACTAACCATCTAATAACATGTTAAAGGGAGAGAGAAAACAATGAGAGGTTATACAGTTCTGATGTGACTGTAAGATGCATCTTTCACTCCAGCAAGATGGTGACCATGGTGAATTAATGAGATGCTGATAAGATGGCTGGGTTGCGTTTAATGGAGCCCTTAGGATACAAATGTCATTCATTCCTTACAATCCACATTACCTTCTTTAGTAAGTAATGAAGTCTATGCAGTCTTCTAAGTAAACAATTTTATAGCTACAACACTAATTACATGATGTAAGTGTGGAGACTAGCAGTTAATACACAGACCTGATGCTTAAGAAAAGGAATTAGACTGACTCTGACAATTTAAATTTCACTATATGTACAGAGTAAGGCATTCATTCCAGTGAGAGAGAGCAGGCCACATATATACAGACACCCAGATATAAAGGACAAAACAAACAGCTGTCAGTTAAGGCCAGCAAATTGTCCAAAAAGCATAAATAAATGGAAGCAGAAAAGGACATATCAACATTTACATTGAAGGTAATTATTACTGTAAGTAACCATAAGACGCATGTTCTGAATGGTCTGAGGGAAGGCAGGGATACGGACTGTTAATAAGGATATTGATTCTCCCAAATTCCTTTAGTGTTTCCTCTACGGCTGCCACAATGGTCTCTGGTTGTCGCACATCCATGGCTAGAGGAAGGCAGTGTCTTCCTGTGGCGGCTATCAGCTTCTTAGCAGCCTGGGAACACACACATGCCGCCGATGTGCTCTTTAGGCTCACTGTTGCATTCAACATCTTAATGCAACATAACACACACACATATATATGTACATACACACACACACACACATATATACATACATATACACACACATACATATATACATATACACACACACATATATACACACACATATACACATACATGTGCATATATATGTGTGTGTGTGTGTGTGTGTGTGTGTATATATATATATATATATATATATATACACACACATATATATATGCACATGTATTCATGCATGTGTACAAGAAGGGGGATATTATAAAAGTGCAAATGTTATGCTTATGTCTTTGTATACACTGTATCACATATTTAGCCCCTCAAGGACTACGAGTAACTAAGATTCTGTCATACTACTAATAATTAGGCATGAGGCCGAAGGCTGACAACACATGTGAAGCAGAGTCATACTTACTGTTAAAGGTTCCAGTGCTGTTATCATGAAATATTAGCACTCTTGGAATGCCACTTGTCTAATCAAATCAAACCAAATTCATCAGTCGAAAGTAACTGTTGTATAAACTGTAATATAATACATGAGCAAATGTGCATGAGAAGTTGAATCCTGAGTACAAACTAAAGTGGGATTTTGATTCTGTTTTGTTATTAATGTGTGGTAATGTACCTCTGTGAGCTTCTCCTGGTTTCTGCTTCCTATCACTGTATCACAGCCATGTCTGTAAACAAAAGAAAGACCAGTTGCACTACAAACTCCAGCGTTGGATCATTGTTTAAGTGCATGCCGAATACTCCAAAACCGTTTTACCTCATTAGGACTTCTGCAGTCCGAAATCCAATTCCTGACCCTCCACCAGTAATGAAAGCCACTTTGTCCCTATAATTCAACCATAGCGCAGCTGACACAAATATCGTCGACTTTTATGTTGTTTACGTTGACAGTTCAGAGCACGTCCACAACGAATGAAATACCCACTTAAGCAAATCCGGGCTGTAAATATGGGTGTACGTTGTCAGGCAGTCGTCCGTCTCAACATCTTCAGGTACACCAGCATGCAGAGTTTCTTCTGCCATTCTGTCTGCAGTCCGATTTCAGTGCTTCTTTCCGAATGCTCTCTAGCTTTTGTGGAAGACAGCACGTGACATTGTTTCTGTTAAGTCGTATCATCATAGTAGGCTATATTCTTCACGGTTGTGTAATCAAAACTGTTGTGTGATGTGCTATTGTGTATTCATAGCCAGCAGCTTTGAATTGGAGGTGATGACTACCAAAATATTTCTACGAAATTGTCGTTTACAGTTTCTAACTTGTATGGGCAAAGCTGCTCCGCAATTGATTAAAACCAAGACAGCAATGCATAAATGTAACACCCGGTATAAATATTTGTCAGGAAGATTTCGCAAAACGCATTAACGTTCGGTATAAGTTCATACTTGCTGCCTTGTAGCTGACAGAGTAGTTTGACCATTAGTTGTTGAGAAATTAGGCGACCTTTGAGTACTGAGCGAGTAAGCACACATTTCTGTACTACAATCATGTCCCCCATTTCCTTTCAATCGGTATTGTGGGAGTTGTAGTTATAGTAATTACCTATTAGCAACGAATACACGTTGACCTTACTGTTACGAAGCAGACATGTCAGTTTGTGTTATGACGGCAATGAATCGTACCATCATTGTAACAGCTTTACAATAATTTCAGACAATATACGCATTTAATTTTACGCCCATATGCGATAATATGTATGTGTGTGTGTGTGAATTAATGTAATTTTAGGTACACACCATTGACAGACATCTTCAAAGGTCAAAAATAATAAAAAAAAAATCCCAAATAATTTTTTCTCTGAATTATTATAAGCTATTACTAATGATATATTCATTCACATACCTGTACTCAGTTCATTGCCCAGAACTGCTTGTCCACTGCTTGTCCACAAGCCTCAAGCTAAAATTCAGAATATACGATTTACGCTATAATGTGTCTTGCATATGTAAACTTAAAGGGAAATGACAATTATTTTTTTTACAACAATCTATTATATAATTCTTTAATATTATGACTGCAGACTTCCTAAAAAGGACCCACCTGTAATATATGTATACACCTTTATGTGGTGGACTTGTTTCACACACGATACAATACCTGGACACAGACCATTAAGCAATGGGCAAAGCTTATTTCTGCACTTATTAATCCTGTTTATGACCCGAAACCAAAAATAGTGGACCCCACTTTTCTAAGTCAAAAGTAACTTGTGAGGTGGAAATTTAACAGTTTCTACTGTGTTGAGTCTATAGGCAGACTAGTAATCTAGACATTCTGTCAAATGCCAGAGCAGCAGGCCGACTCTGTGTGTGGATGGCCTTCAGACCATAAAACATCCTAACCATCAAATACAGAATAGGTTTAAAGCACACATGTGCCAGACATTTTGTTTGTAAATGGACTGCCCAGCACCCCCCACCCTCCAGATTGGGATTCCAGAACTCCAGGGCTGTTTTGAAGTCATTGTCCATCACAGGTTGAGATAGGGAATACATATTAGGTTTTTCCCAGAGTTTTATAGTTTAAAATGCAAATTTATGGCTATGCTGAAAAATCATAATGTATAAATATGTCAGAAATTATAACTTACAAAAAATGAAGCAGCCATACACATTAAAACTTAGTTTTTCATACATAGGACTTACAAAAAAATTGACATTTTTTTTTTTGGCCTAAACAATTTTATTAAAAACCACAGTAATGTGAATTAATGGAGTTCACATCTATACAAAGATTTTTAAGCAGAACAAAACACAACAATGTACAACACAGCCACTTTCTACACAGTACTGGCTGAATACTGCTCATGGCCTGGCCCACGTATCTGAGGATGCAACCGAGCACAGCGCTTGAAGTCATGGACAAAGGCTCGGTTCAGGGCGGTGGGGGGTTTGCCCATATCTGTGTACACAGTGGTAGAGGTAATGTCGATATGGCACAAGAGAAGTGCATGTGAGGGACTCCCACCCTACACTCTTAGGTGGTACATGCTAGAATGGTGCTGGCAGTCCCAGTCTGTCAGCTCTCTCTGGTCAAACCACAGTCGAATCTCCCGCTGAGCTCCTTCCACAGAGTCACTGGCGTGGACCACGTTTCTGAAATGACCAGAGGGCAGGGAGCGGTAACATAACCATACAAAAGCGTGTTTTTTATTGCATTTACACTGCAAAAATATCATGTAATTGTTTTCAGGCATTTAAGATAATTTGAAAATTGTGCAAAATTAGTTAAAATAAGTAAACACAATGTATGACTGACAATCAACTTTCAATTACCAAAGTAACTTTTACTATCTTACAATTAAAAGTTTTAAACAAACGGCTCAACATTTTTCAGTAATTTGTGAACAACCGATGCCACCTTGTGGAACAAAGAAGAAATACAGTCAAAATGCAGCTTCAGTAAGTGAAAACTGCATTTTTCAGTATTGGTATTTTTAAATGAAATAGTGTATTTTTAAATGCAATACTGGAAACTCAAACTCAAAAGTTAGTGTTGGCTTTTATATTTTTAAAATACATTTAAGGATATTTATGATTTTATATGTTAATGGTTTACAATTTAACCATATAAGTAGCTCCCAATAATCCTGTATAGCAATGCAATGGCACTGTTTGAGTAAGAGAATATTTCTGTTCAAGACATCCAAACAACCACTGGTATTGACTCACCGGCTGATGTGAATGCTGAAATCACCCCTAATGGTGCCAGGAAGAGCCTCCACTGGGTTGGTGTCCCCCACCATCTTTCGAGTGGTACACACAACGTTATATCCTTCCCACACCTGAAGTGTCAGAGAGACAACACAATGGTAGATGTGTACAGGAAGAGCACCACACCCACAATATGAAAAACTGGCAGCACATGCATGTTAACTGCAACATATTTATTAGAACAGTGACATACAATCTCTAAAAGGTAAAAAGTAAGACTTCTGACAGAATGTGGAGTAGAACCATTTCTGTTGCTTGGCCTGCCTTTTGTGTGAAAGGTTCTAGCATGAGGAAACTTAAAATTCTTGTGAACTGAAAAACAGCTGGCCATGTTGTTGTGGGAACTTTTTTTCTTACCAATCAAAAGGTAAAATAATAATTTAAAAAACTGATACAGTGTGTTGCTATGCAGCGTGTTGCATCACCTATACCAGCAGTCTCTCTTGTGTTTTCCATCGTTACTGAGCCTTGGTGATGTGACCATATACGCTTTAATAGGTTAGGCTATCTTACTTCAAGGTTCTACATCCTAAATAAAAGCTACTGTTATACTTAGTGCATATTATTTCAAGCGCAGCCGTGGAGACGCTCACCATGACAACCACGGGCCCAGATGTCATGTAATGCAACAGTAAGGGATAAAAGGGCTTCTTCCTGAGGTCGCAGTAATGCTGGGACAAAAGCTCTTCAGGAGCCTGAGGGAACGTCAAAGAGCTCAAGCAGAGGCAGCAGAAGTAAACCAGGCAACTACTCTGGTGCCATTTAAGTGCCTCATCATCACCAACACCACATAAATCTTTGCTTTAGCTTCTTAACCAACCATCACCATCTTCAGGCCCACCAGCTTGAAGCCCCTCTGCTCAAATCGCTGAATTATTTGCCCCACGAGACGTCGCTGCACCCCATCAGGCTTGACTGCTATCAGCGTACGCTCCTTTGCACCTCCTGCAACTGAAACTGACACATAATAATTAATTCAGCAAGCATGTTTAGAAAGTAAACAGCTGTGAAATAATTTTCACTAGAATTAGCAAATATGCTAAACGTATTTATAGGAGCAACTGTTATAATCATTTTTATCATCACAGATATACAATGATTTGGACAAACATACTCACAGACAATGAGTCAGTCATTGAAATCTGTGCATCCGATACATTTTTTACATCATTCGGAATGGCCGAAACCTACCTCAGAGTTATGCTCGTCAACCCAAGCTATGCACTTCAGCTGTCCATGAGCTGAGCTGGCATCCTTACTATTTACACCATGAGTCACACATGTTGCTCACGTGCCTCTCCTGGCACAAGTAACACTGTTATTTTTGGCATGTCCAAAACTCAATACTTGTACTCACCATTTATACAATTTTTGCATAACATTGATGTTGAACACGTAAATCTGTGATTGTCCAGGAATACAAAAAAAAATTAACCTTGTTCAGTCTTATGGCTGCCATATGTCTGGCTGGTCATCTAAAGAGGCATTTTCATGTTCTTTAAATTCTAGGTTCAGGTTTTTAAAAGTAAGTACACTCTTGACCTGAAATAATGGAAAATTTACCAGGAAAAAAATGAGTGATAACCACAAAAACAGACTAAATTTTAAATGCAATTAAAAAGAGAGACATTACCTACAGTACTAAAAATATTAGACCTTCATTTCAGATTAAAGGTCAATATGATATTCAGATGTCTAAATCAAGGTTAACTGGGGACACAAAGACATAGGTCAATCAGATTACATTACTACTATAATACCATAGGTTCTAATAACGAGAAGGGTAGTATTCCAGATGTCACAAAGACAATTATCAGTATACAATAAGTAGTAACATATGTCAGGAATGCAGCCTTTGTGTAATAAACAATTAGCAATTACTAGCTAAGTGTTGATATACGTGATCTTATAACATTAACCAAAAATACTGTGAAAGAAAATGTGTACCTCCAAAGACCAGGACCAAGAGTGGGGCCATTCAAAGACGTATCCTCTTACTGCCAGTACTCCTCTCAAAGCACCCTCTTACAGTACAATAAATACTCACTACTCACAGACCCCATGAGAATGTAATAGTGTCTCAGCCTGCAGTTCTAGGAGCTGTTTGGTTGGTACTATGAAAATTCAGGTGATGCTGGTTTGACTGACGCATTTTCTTTCATAGTATTTTTGGTTTGGTATAAGATCACGTGCATCAACATATAGCTAGTAAAAATATAACAGAACGAATACTGAAATTTCAACAAAACGATTCACTACAACTTAAAATTTACAACTGTCTCAAAATGTAGTCACAGGTCGAAATCTGACGTGTAAAATACTTGAATGCACGGCTGCGAAGTAAGATAACAAAGTTCACAGATCGTGTGTATGCAGCTAATCAGAAATGCACTACAACGTTACGAATATACGAGTGCATGAACACAAACCTGCGGTACCGCATCTCCTTGAACCCACGTTGCGGTTCCGACAGGGGGGGTTGATGAAAGTCCCAGCTTGTATACTGACGACTTTCTCCTGTTGCGGACCGCTCACGGTCCACTGCCCCAGCGTAAACGACCTAATAAAGCAGCGCTGGAACAGCACCATTATCAGCTGTGCCGCTGAGTTTAGGGGGTAAAACCCAAATGCTGCTTGGATCCAAGGTTTGTTAGTTTGTATCGAGTTGTGTCCTGTCTGTAAAGCGGCTAAACAGTACTTTTCAGAATTTAGTGCGAATAACAAAACCGAACTTCCAACAATCATACCACTCCAAGTCAACTTTAATGAGTGTTTCGAGGTTTTAATCTGCTGTGGCTCCACCTCGAAGGGTCAGAATACTTTTCAGAGGGTGGGTAATTCACTGCGGAGGTCCCGGGTTAATTTAAATTGGCGAACTAAAGGTCCCACGGGAACTACGCATGCGTGCGTGTTTTTTACGTTTGGTCACGTAGGCCTTTTGGTTTATACCATAGATATACCGCGCATCCAATGGTCCTGTCTTAGCTCGGCACGGCGAACAAGTCAAGGCGTCCGGTGGTGGCAAAAAGCTGCTGGAATTCTTAGTTACACTTTGTATAATAACAACAACAGCAACAATATTATTATTAATTCAAGTTATTGAATACACGGAAAATGTATAAAATATTCATGAATTACTTACACATGAAATATGACTGATCTTCCAGCTGAGTAGCGGTTTGAACAGCCTGCAGCACAACATGATTTTACCATCTCATCTGCCAATTTGACAGGTTTCTGCCACTACCGGAAATGAATACTCATTTACCTTCTCAAAGCAGACCATGTACAGTCTAGCTATTATTTATGTGGGTTAAACCCTCATGGGGCAACATAGGTCAATCAAGTGGAGGTCATCATTAGGGAGACGAAAATTACAAAAGGCCTGGTTTGCTTCTTTGTCACCTCGTGGAATTAATTACTTTGCCATATTTGTGGATGTGCTAAAATAAAACATTTAACATGGTTTGACTCGTTTCTCAACCTGAAATCTCAAAACAACTTAGCAACCTACCCAAACCATTGTCACAGAAAGATGTTGCATAAATTCCTTTGAAACTTGGAAGTTATGAGTTTATGTCAGGGTTAAATTCCACAGCGTTTATATTTTATAAAGTCGTGAATTGATAATAGCTGATTTTGAACTGAAAACTATTTAAAAAATAGTCTAATGTGTCAAGCTAATCTGACACTTTATCATAGAAACAAAAATGTCAGGTTCATGATCTGCTGTTTGAGAGCAGGAGTTGACAGCTCAACACTGCACAAAAATTGGTTGTGCTCACTGTTACCAACTTCAGTTATACTGCATGCTTTTTCTCCACTGTTACCAACTTCAGTCATACTGCATGCTTTTTCT
>JABJVR010000077.1:8655802-8687854 GCA_025773905.1 Chitala chitala
ATTCTGTCTCTCACTGTTCAAATAAACCTACCATTGAAATTATAGACTGATCATTTCTTTGTTAGTGGGCAAACTTAAAAAATCAGCAGGGGTTCAAATAATTTTGTCCCTAACTGTATACTAACTACATGCTCAGACCACTGGCGCTTGAAAGCATTACCAAGTAGTGTTACACAGACCTTACAAATTTGCACATCAGAAAGCTACATTTATCATTATAAAATACGTTCTGTACGCCTTATGTGATATTAAATGTATATAAAGTATGTATAACAAGGTTTGACTGTTAAGGATACAAATGTTGTTAGAGCCAATGAAAGTGCACAGCTAAAAAAATGTCTGATGGTCCACCAGTTAATATAATCTTTTCACAAGTTTGTTCTAAATTGCATGTTTTTGCAACTATTAAAGTGAAAACCTTTACTGTTTTGAAATTATTCATGGATAGGTCTTATGTTGCCTTTGAGAGCACCCTTTGGGTGATGGCGATTATATGTTTTTGAAAAATATGATATCAAGACAACTCCTGCTTTGTAGAGTGTAAAACACAGACATAAAGCAACTGCAAGGCTGACTGGCTTGTGTTGTCCAAGCTGAGCAACAAATCTGACGTGATAACAAAGAAGGGCACATCTATTATTAAACCAGGGCCGTTGTAAGGCCATTTAATAATCTGTTCAATAAAAGAGAGGGAAAGCGGTGAGGGAGGAGTGGAGTTAGACGGGGCGCTCTATTTGCTGAAGCGAGAATGCACTGTTGATGGAGTGGTCATGCGTGTCCTCATGCACAGCTGCTGCACGTGAGCATGAGCAGAGCGCTGTTGTGTCGTAGCAGCTGTCTTGGCCGTGGCCTGTGTTTGTGCCTGACTGCCTGATTTTACCTTTGTGCTCCTGCAGGGGGCAGTACCCTCACCTGAACACTGCCCCTGTCTCAGTCACTATGGAGGCTCAAGTTTCAGATGTTCAGCAGATGGGATCTCCAAGCCCATACCTTGCACATCATAGAGTGACTCTGCTTGGCCTGCAGGGAGGGTGGGCTTGGGAGTTCGGCCTGTTCTGTCAGCAGGGGCCTTGGAGTGTATCGACCATGATGTTTTTAAGTTTTGGACCTCTACGTTTCTAATTCCCCACATTATTGATTTCTGTTTCCTAGAAGCTTTTCCTCTCAAAGCAAGAGTTATGTTTCAAAAGGCAGTTTCTTAACTCAGTGTTTTGCTTTAGCCCTGGGACACAACAAAATGTTCTACTAGTCATGCGTATCAGTTAATTAATTTTTTTGTTTAGTTGGTCTCTGTTTGAACAATCCAATCTCACTTCTCTTTGTGCTGTTAATCAGTTAATTGGCATGTCTTCTCCCCTCACTTATATCCTGGAGCAGTATGGTTCAGGTTAGGGATTATCCACCTGACTTTCACTTATTTAACCTAGAATTTCCTCCAGACATATCCTGGCAGGTAGCACAATCCATTCTGTGTAACATGGTTGTCAGTAGGTGCTCCCTTTATTTAAATACGAGTTGGCAAAGTGAACAACTTTTTAAATTAATAGTGGAGACTATATGTTGTTCTCTTTATGTTATAGTGACACCCACAACTGTGGTCATGCAAGCCAAGCACACACCAAGACAGACTTTGTCAGAGCTATTCTCTGGCTCAGAGTGTTCCACTGCATGATATTATGAAGGGGGTGGAGGGCGTTGCATGAGCGACAGAAATCACACGTTCCGCTCGTATTAGAGCGTTCGTGCCTCCTGGTGCTTGTTTTGGAGTGCCTTAGGACTTGTCCTTGTCTCAGCATCGAGTGCTTGCAGGCGCAGTCTCAGCAGACCGGGGCAGGAACAAATATCGCTGATGGGGACTCACCTCAGGTCAGACCATTTTCCCCATAAAAGGGCAGTAAACAGTTTGAGAGGCAGCGTGTCACAATTTTCACAGACAAGGCACGTTGTAAAGATAAGTCAGCAGGGAGTCGCATGCGCACCTCGGATGGCTGACTCACATTAATGGAATAAGGAACATTGTCAGGCCTTATAACAGCAGACTGACCTCTCATCTGAGACAAAGAATCTGTGGCATTAACAGCATCACACGTCTGAGCAAACAAAAAATGCTACAAAGCTTAGCATATGTCTGAAATTCATAATAAAGTACTAGCAACTGTGTTTTTAGTAGGCTGAAGACGCACATGGACCAATTCTTTATCAGCTGCATGACCAGAGATTCACTTAAATCATCATATTTACAGAATATCATCCATATCAAAGAATAAAAATTGCTGGATGCATAAAATATTTTTAGCCTTTCAAATTCAGCCCCACCCCACATGTGATCTGCCTGAACTAGCAGTGCACAAATGAAGACTGCTGGTTGGTCTCTGGGGTAGCACTCACACTTAAAATGAGGACACTGTTTTCCAAAACACAGGACAATGTGCAAGCTATTACATGTTAAAAAACAAACAATCTTTAATTTGTGAAAAATTATGCCTTCAATTTCACTTTCATGCTGTACATTATGTACAACTGTTGTTTCTTTTTTATTATATGGTAAACAGAAAACAGTATTATAATTAGTAATGCTATGTTCAATCTCTGTACTGGAGAGAAAGCAGAAGAACCTTTAGGTATTCATTCTGTGAAGACAAGGCTCAGCATGGGTGACTGTCACCAGGGCCAAACGTGCCATTTCTCTGTCCCCCTCTGGATCCAACTAACTCAATATAGAAACACGTGTGACAGACGGGGCACTCCCACATAGCTGAATCCCACCTGCAAATAGAATATAGGAACAGTTAATGAAAAGCTGAGCCAGTGCCAGATACCTGAATCCCACCTGCAAACAGAATGTAGGAACAGGTAAGGAAAAGCTGAGCCAGTGCCAAACACCTGAATCACACCTGCAAACAGTATATAGGAACAGTTAATGAAAAGCTGAGCCAGTGCCAGACACCAACGGCATATAGAAAATATAGGAACAGGTAAGGACAAGCTGAGCTAGTCCCAACTGTGACAGAAAACGGTGTGTGTAGAATAGTTATTTACACTGACACTTAATCTCCCTTTCAAAAGGCAGCTTTGCTCGATACTGAAAAGATGCAGATGAACCGTAGGACTGGTTGACTTCACAGGGGAAAACATAAACTGAATGTAATCGCATTACATTTTTAACAGTGTGAGGCAAATAGGACATCTGTTGTTTTTGTTTAATGGGCCAAAGCATGTTTCCTGACTAGGAAATCTAAATCATCTGAAATCATTATTACCACGCAAAGTAAAACGTCACAGGGCACTTAAAAGCTGTCTAAGAGTGGGTTTTCCTAATTTGAGAGTGTCCGTGCAGTTGTTATTTACTAACACCTTTCAGCTCTGACAGGGTAAAGTACTTTTCATGCAGCAAGGGTACATGCATCTATGATTACCGTGATGACAACTTCCTCAGTCATTTTAGTGGGTGATACAGAAGGGCTAGTTTTTAATACAGTAAGCACCTGTGGTAGTTATTATTTTTGAAGAGAATATGTTTTATAAAGGCATTTGAGTTTTGTTTAATGTATGTAGTATTTACCATCCCACTGGTAAATTCTAGATATTGTATGTAGTATTTACCATTACCCTGTGAGGAATTTCATTTAATTAACCTGCATTTGTTACATAAAGCCTGTTTCTCCCTTTAATTTTTACTACAATTAAGTTGTTTCTGCAGTAAATTGCCAACATCTGTCTCAGGGCCTTGAGAATTCAAGCTGCATATTCTGCACACTCCACATCTTTAGTTTTAATTTGTCATCACAGACATGAACATTTATTGCAATAATCACAATGATAGCAAAAATTACACACATTACGTATCCTGGCTATGTGCAAGGCGTATGTAAATTTATGTACAGAATTATATCAACAGCAGTGGGAGAATTTATTTTTAAAATGCATAGCACAACTGCTAAGTTAGGTCTTGGTTTGATTAGTACTTCTGATGCTGTGTAACATCACATCATTTAAGATGTTGAAAAAACTGAAAATATCTTGTTAAAAAAATGTCAATTTTTAGAGCTGGCATTTTCGGATGTTATTTTTTCGCAATTTGCATTGTAATGTTGACAATGACCCAGATTGTTTCATATTTTGAATTTTTAGTTGCAAACTGTACAACACCAGTCATTCTGAAACTCCAGCAAGATTAAGGGGAGAAATTAGGTAAGATTAGCAAATTTTTTATGTGACCTTTCTGTATGAATTAAGTACGTTTTTTCGGAAATGTGTCACTTCAAAGCTAAATGTTTGGACATTGTGCCCCATCCAGTTTGCCTGAGACTGTTTTTGTTTTCACAGTATTCAGTGGACATTCATTTTCTGAGTGCAACACTTTAAAAAAATTATGGTGAGAAAGCAACCCTTTAACTGTATGATTACACTTTTAAAATCAATCACAGAGTACAATGCTAACAATGGTAAAAAAAAAACTACTCAAGTGGTTCTCAAGAAGTGGTTCCCAGTTCTGTGAAAAGTTAAACTTTGGTCCAGCCCTGAAAAGTCCAATGTCTGAAAAAATTGATAAAAAAAGTTTTTTTTTTTTTTTTTTTTTTTTAAACGATAAGTTTGCTTGTGGTTATATTCGCTAACAGAATAACAATGGTGTTCCCATGTCAAAATGCCTACTTTCTTTTCTGTAGACACCCCAGTCTTGCTAATTAGAGTGTCTTCAGACAGGTGGTGCTGAGAAATTGCTATCAGCTCTGAAAAGGTCATAAAGCCTTTTGGGAGAAATAGCATAGCCGGAGGTACCAACATATTTTTGGTGACTTGTAATAAACCTGTAGGCACAGATATGATCTCGTAAGTGCTCCTTCTGTCCAAACAAAGTCACTGCCAGAGCAAAGCCAACTTTGGACTGACACCACTAACAGACTACAGCGAAACAGTCAGGTTCTGTGACAGTGTAGCCATAGTCAGGAAGGGTTCAGCCACAGAGGCACTCTGGAGTCCCAGGGAAGGTTCTGCTCATCAGTACAGTTAAGACAGTTTGGAAGTAAGATTAGCAGGTGCTAAAGCCTGAGACTGGCCCATCTGAGCCTAGTCTTCTCACTGTCCTCGTGGATGATCAGATTGCAGATGACCAGCTCTGTCTGAGCCAGACAGATACTTTCATTAAAAAACAGTGGGACAAAAGTGTGAAATAAAATCCAGTTACTATGACTAAGATAATATGAATGCTCTGGAATTTGTGATTCAGTCTTATTTTTGCAGAAGAGGCTATTAATTACAATGCAGGAATTATGGAATGGAAACTGAACATTATATCTTTATTGTAAATTTTACTACTGCTATTTTAGGACTAGGAAGCAATAATGAACAGAGGCTTTGAAATATGGCTTCGTGTCTTTCATTAGGCTACACAGACGCCAAAGTTTCCCAGCGGTCCATGTTATTTTGGTCATCATATGTACTTTGTCGGTCGGTTACAGCTTGTTCTGTTATGATGCGCTCACTGCAGCTGGGATGCAGAGGAAAGGAAAGACAGTGTTGTGTCGCTATAGTGATGGGTCTGGTGGACCGGCCCACAGAGACGGAGGGACAGGCCTTCCTCTCTCCACTTCCTCCACAGCATGTAGTCACTACCAATTGCCTTTTCTTTTTTCGTAACAAAATTAAGTCTCTTTCGGCATCGCTTTACAGGACCCTGCAGAAATGCTTTTTCAAAGGGCCAACCGATTGTTCGATATGTGAGAGAGCTGTTTAGTTGTTGTCCTGTTAGTCTGTCATTGCTGCTGGACGCTAATGTGCTTTTCAAATTTGGCATATTTAAGGCTTGCACTGCTACACTTTGCTTTATTGATCGTGCAGCCCTGTTTTTTTTCCTGCTTTTTCTCCACTCCTGTACTGTAAAAAAAGGGCTTGAGTGGTGCTTTATCTCTCTGCGCTTCTTTCTTGTGGGTTGTTTGAAATTCAATCAAACCTCCTTTCTCTATGAATTTTCCATTTGCTTTCATACGGCTAGTAACCTAGCAACCTGACAAAAATGGGCAACTCCTAATTGGTAAGCTTTGTTTTTTTAATACTGGGGAAAGGACAGAATTCCAGGAAGAAGAGGACAAGTGAGCCCCAGTCTGCGTGAACTCCAGTCCTGACGGAGACAGTGAGACGGTGTCTGCTGAGGCTGTGCATGGGACACGTGTTCAGCGCCGGGCCTAACGTGGAGAGACTGTGAATCCACAGCATGGGAGGCAGTGCGTTCTTGCTTTCTGAAGCTCACACACGATCACGTGTACATGCATGCAAGCGCATGGCCTTTATGCACATGATGTATGGAAGAAATCTTGTCCCGATGAATTTAGTTTGTGACAAAGGATGAAATCCACTGAGCCTCTTGAACAACTACTGCTATCGACAATTTTAAATGGTGAAAAAGGAAACACCTGTTATTAAGAATTTTTATATTTTTGTGTTACAGTGCCTGTTTATAAACAATTTTTAGTTTTCCTATGACTATCTATAATTTCTATAGATTTAATGTCACATGTTGCATGAATGATACAATGTTTCAGATTCAAGGCTGAACCAAGCACACATAAGGACAAACAGGTGTTGGACACACAGTCTGTAACTGATAACAAAGTGTAACAAGATATATACAATATAATGAAGATTCCACTTATGGAAGCGTGCTTTTGCTGTATAGCCCCATGTGCTGTGTATGCCTGTGTGTTGTCAGCTGTGCAGACCCCTCACAATACCCCAGTGTGCACTGCCTCTCTTTTCCAGTGAATTTCAGCTGCGCTCCTAATCCCAGGCTGCCATCTGTTTTGTGGCAGAGCTGGCCGGGGCGTGGCAGCCATACCCTGTGCCCCCAAGCTGCTGCCAGACAGGCTTGTCATGCCTTGCTGTCCTGCCTTCTTACACATAAATGTGCCAAAGGTCAAAGTTGAAGATGAGCCGTGTTGCTCGTGCACAGCCGTGCGATTTCATGCTAATGAACCTTACTTCCCTTGAATATGTGCACCTCAAATAAGCATTTATTAAAAATCAAATCAGTGGCTAGGTACCAAGATGAAGGGAGAAAATTAAAAGTGTTTTATATTAAACAGCCCAGGGGAAATATGATGCAACAAAGGGTACTGTACTGTGAAATTATTTTGAGTCTGTCCTGCCCAAGCCAATTCCAGAGTCACTGTAGGTTAATAAATAGGAATATGCAAATAAGAGTCTCAGTATGTTTGAGCATCAAAGGGAAACGCATGGGAAGCTGATGTCACAGTAATAATATGGAAGTAAAGTATTTAAAAAATATATAATATAAAACTTGTTAACACCAAGAATGGAATTGCTAAATGAGGGAAAATGTCAGTAAGTTGTCATTTTATGACAGAAAAATGCATATTTATCTGCCTCTGTTAATTGTGACCCATAAGAACGAAAGTGGGAAAAAGTGTTTTCTGGCTGTAAAGATGTAGTTTACACTTTATGGATAGACCTGAAACATTTCCTCTCACCTGTTTTATCAAATGCTCACCGCTCCCTTTCGTGGTCAATATTATTGTGGTCATGTGTTCTACATGTTTTTTTCATAGTCTGATTGAAAACAGCTGTTAACCAACAAGGCTTATAGGCAGGATCATAGATAAATTCATGCATTTGATGAACCAATACATTTGTGATAAAATGGTTTTACAAAATAAGAGGTAATTGAAGACCTAAAGAGATTAATGAAAAGCAATTGTTGTACAAATTGTGAACATGAACATGTGCCATCCAGAGCAGGGTTTGTGGTGAGATTAAAGAAATCACAAACAAAATAAAAAAAATTTAAAAGTAACACTTAAAAAAGGCTAATTACAAAACTAACAAGTTTTTTACTGGAAGAGAGATGGAGATTTCCTCTAAGGGGGTACTGCTGAGGTTCCTTACATTAAAGATGCACCATTGCTTAACAGAGCACTCTGTCCTTGGGAGTAATGATGCTCTGAAATGAGAAAGAGATCATAATGACAATTCCGCTCTTGATCTCCGGTGCGGGGCGGAAATAAGTTAGTCCATTAATCTGTTAGACTGGAATGAGTCTAAGTCTGAAATCTGATTATTACTTTTTAGAAAGTAACCGTCAGGTTTCCTGGAGCAGGTTTGAGATGCCTTGACTGCTCACACCTGCTCTTACTCTTTTACTGAAAATTGGTGTGAGGTACAGCGTTTGTCTTCCGGCTGCTGAGCCTCAGTGGCCCTGCTTTGCTGTTCTGAGCAGAGTGTCATGTAGGATAGGATTTTGCTCCTGTCCTTCTGTCATCTCTATGCTTTTAGTTTGCAATTTGTCTGTGAAGATTCTCAGTCATCCAGGTCATGGTTACCTCAGGTTTTGTTTAATGGCAACTGGACTTGCTTGAAAATCTTGAAGATGATTCACCTCTCATCCAAAAAGCTTCTTCTAAAGCTGAAGAACCGTTCTCATTTCAGAGCATTATGTTATTACTCCCAAGGAACGATAATTGAGATAGGTGTTCGGTTTGGTAATTTGAGAAGGACAATCAATAACTTAAATGATAACATTTAATTATCACATGGCAGAATAAAGCAGGCATTGTAAAAAAAAAAAAAAATTAACCAACTTTCCCGCGACTCTGTATTGGATAAGCGGTATAGAGAATGGATGGATGGATGGATGGATTGATGAATCAACTTTTAATGCACACCATCTGTGTGAAAGTCAAGGTTCCATAGAAATCTCACATCAGTTACATTGATACTGTCGTTAAGTTGAATTTATCGAGGTGTGAAGCGGGCATGAAGCACTTGTGGTTTGTCACAATTCCACCTGCTAAAAGAGGCTTTGGAAAAACAAAGAAGACGAGGGAAGTCACAGTTCACTGCACAGAGGACTGGAGTAATGACGGCGTTTATTGGTGTTGTGATGCTGGATGAGTACATGGTGTACCCGCGTGCAGAGGTGAACCAGTCCATTGTCTCTTGTGTCACTCAGTAGCAGGACTGTTCTCTACTTTATGAATGCTCTGGTTAAACCTGCATATCTTTACAGGTGGTTTGGATCAGTAGTCACTCACCAGAATGTGCTGAGCCTTCAGTGATTGTTTTATTTGTAATATTCCCTGAACGTAGGTGTGGAATTGAGAACTCTAACCTGTAAATTTGTGTTTTAAGATATGAGTATTATATTTGCACACTTAATGCTTCAAAATTATTGCTACTCACTAGCAATAATATAAATATTAATATAAATATTCAGTGATTTTTTTATGTGTGGCATTATCACAGAACTGTTTATGAGAGTTATATTTGACAGTGTGGCTGACAAACTGCCTGTAACACAGTTAGGTAGTGAGAGCTTTTCCCTTGTGAACCCCACTGTTTTGATTGGCAATATGAGAACCTTTTTTTTTTTAGAAAATGTTGTCTTTCATCATGCTTGTTTTTTTCTGTGTGCAGTGACAGTACAGTTTTTTTTTCATTTGTGAAAGGACTGTAGTTATATATAACTTAGAGACTTTTTCATTACTTACTAGGCATACAGTATATTGAGTCTTCAGTCTTCAATGTTACTGGGTCAAAGTTTCTTTCACAAAGAGGGTTTGAATTCATAGCACCGGTGAAGTCCTCTTGTACAGGGAGCTCTCATGTCAAAAACAATGTCAAGTGGCTATTTAACAGAGACTGCCTGGCATCTATTTGTTTACTCGTTCACTGGTATCTTTGAGGACGACAGTAATGGACGTGTTTAACCGGCTGAAAGATACAGACACGGCACTGTAGCCCAGAAGCTCTGGTTCAAATTAAGCCACATGCATGTCATGTAAGGGGTGAGCTACCTGGTGCAGTTCTGAAGCTGTTCCCATTGGCTTTAGGGCTCTCAGCAGACACATACATCGGTTCCATAGGTATCGTCAGTGTTCCTGCAGTTTTTTTGTTTTTTCTTTTTTTTGGCAATCTGCACTGTGGAGTAGGTGAAATTATTTTTATTTATGGGTGCAGAGCTTGTCTGGGAGGTTGTAGTTCTCCTGCAGGCCTTAAGGAAGGTAAAACTCATCAAATCATGTCTTCAGAAAGGGTTGCTTCTAATTTACAAACACACCAGTGATTCAACAGACAACAATATTAAACAACAGTAGAAAGCATTCAGGTCCCTTGATTTCATAAGAATATCTGGCACCCAGTGTTGTTGCCTGCAAGGTTGTATGACGGCCTGTCAGTCCTTCACTTGTTCAGAGGAAACACTGTCACATTGAGAACTTCCTTTAATTAAGGTGTAATTCACAACTGAACCACACATGCTTGAGCTATGAAAGTGTGGCTGTGACACAATTCCAAGTTCTGGTGCATCGGGGACTTGGGACGGGCCTGCTAACTCCTGCCAAAGTGACCTCTGCAGAACAATGACACCAAGTTTTAAATCTGGAAGCCCCTGGTGAAAGGTAACCAGATTCATCAACCGTGTTTCACTTCACCACTTTTAAATGGAAAAGACAAATTTGCAAGAAAAGCATACGTTTTTATTTGTATAAGCAATCTGGCACTTTTAAACTAGCCCTAAAGGGTTGGGAAAGGACAGGCTATGAAAGGAGTTGGAAAAAAGATTTATATTGAATGCTTTCTGCTCCCCCTTCAGCACAGAAGGACCGAAAGATAAATACTGGCAATTTCTGTTTTGATTGAGAATGAAAGATTGAACAGGTGATGGCCATTTCATAGAGACTCAGAAGCGGGTAATAAGTCACAAGGAGGACATATTTTCCTTCACGCTGTGAACAGAACAAAGAGAATGGTGAGGCCTTCTGCTTAGCCTTCTGCACTGCCCTTGACCTTAAAATCACGCTCACCTTCTATGCTCAGGCCTTCACTTTTATACACTGGGGTCTGTGAGATTTCTGTTGGATCTGCAGTCGAGAGCATCGGAAAGTTCTGAAACCTCACACGTCTCTCCACACACACTTCGTCCATTCTCTTTAAAGCTCAGTCATGACATTCAACCCCCATTCAAGTCTTAAAATCACAGATACATGAATTCTGAATATCTATTTGGCAGCAGAGTCTTCCTCTTTAAAAAATTGCGTAACTAGTTTTGTTGTTTAAAAAGCACTTCCACATTTGATAACCAATGCTAACCACGTAACTGTGCCGAGGCGCAAACCCTCGGCCTAATCAAAACCCGTTCAGCTGTTTTATGATCTCATAGGAATTGTCCGTAATGTTTCCAAAATGTTTTCAGAACAGATGTAAGTGGTGGGTGTCAGTTTGTGAAGACACACGTTTACGCAGAGTTGTGCTTGGGTTCGTACAGCTGTTGTTCCATGTGTTACAGTCAGCCATGCAGGAAAAAGGAGACGTTTTTGAAGGCGGCGCTTTTGCCTTTTGTGTTTGCAGTGTGTAATGAGATTAAGCCTTATGTGGAAGCATATAGTGTTCATCTGCTGAAAATGTCATGCAGCGAATCTGTGGGAGAGTCCAAGAAGTGATGTATACGCTGTTAAAGGTTGCCTTATGTATCGATTTAGTTTCAGAACGTCACACTATTTTTAAACACTGGAAATGGGTCGCTTACATTTTTCTTATAAATAAAGTCTGACTCATGCTGACTGGTTGTGGTCTGAGAAAACAATGTTTGATTGAAGTGCGTGCAGCTCATGGATGGCGGTGTGCTCACCCTGTTACGACAGCATTAAATCTGCTGAATTGTGCTGGTATCTGTTTTTGATAGCAGGATAAATGAGTTTTACATGCTTGCAATGATGGTGCCGCTTAAACTGTTCAGAGAGTAGCTGCTACATGCATGTTTTCGTTAAACGTTTTCTTGTTATGTCTTTGCTGAATTTGTTGTAGAGCTTATTAGTATCTAATCCTTTCCTCCTCCCCTTTACTTTGTCACTGCTATACATGCAATTTAATCTCTTATCAGTAGCAGGTGATGTTACATTATAGGCCAGTGGTATGTATAGTTGCATGCTCAGCATCACAAAATGTCTGGTACCTGTTGTCCATTCCGCAGCGCCAAGGTGAGCCTGTACCCTGCTAAAGGAGGAGGGTGCCCCGGTGGGTCGCCCGTGGACAAGATGGGCTGCTGCAGGGTGCCTGTGGAGGACATGCAGGCCCTGGCCATCAACTCGCTCTCCAGCGCTGACATCCACAAGCACTATGAATATATCCGTGAGCTGGGCAAGGGCACCTACGGCAAGGTGGACCTGGTGGCTCACCGAACACAAGGTAATCGCAGCAGCTGCAGCCACAGCATGAATCCAACCTTCAGATGAAGCGCCATAGTGAAATAGATGTTTGATCAGAAAGTGTTGTGTCATGGCACGTGTGTAAAAAACGTTGCCTGTGGATGCAGTAACACTGGCAGAGTGTCACACATGTTCCCTAGTTATGCACAGGTAAATATAACCACACCTCACCCACAAGTGGAATTCCAACAGGAGCGTGTAGTGACAGGAGAGATCGTGTGTTGATGGGCGAAGCAATAAGATCACGTACGCAGCCGATGGGAGTCGGGGAGAGGAGATGTCACACAGCGTTAGCTCACGGGCCCCTTTTCCGCGGCTTCTCTGCGAACAGCTGCACACTTCATTAGTGGCTGCAAATAATCCACAGACGGCCAGAGCTACCGCTGATGGGGGAGGGAACATGACAGCATTTACACGAATCCCACCCCTCCCCTCCACACCACCTTTCCGAGAATCAGACCTTACCGAAGAATTCGTGAGGGAGAGGAGATTTAACGATTTGCACAGCTTTCGATTTCCTGTAAGGATTTCTCCAAGAAAAGCACAGCGCGTTGCATAATGGGTAGGAAGAAGTGTTGCGCTTAGGGACATTGACTGGTAGCACAAAGATTGCCAAAGTTTTGTTCAAATCCCTACACAGACCCCTGCTGTAGCGCCTAAGAAAAAGGTAGTCAAACTCAGACAAATAGCCCACTGTACAGTATATTTGCAAAATTCATTTGGAATGCTTCCTGTCTTTAATTTTGATTTTGTTGCCGCTGTTTTGTTTTTGCATGTGCACGTGCGCATGTCTGTCTGTGTGTGTGTTTGTGCGTGTGTGCGTGTGTGTGTGTCTGTGCGCACGTCTTCTTTCCCAGGTACTAAGTTGGCCTTGAAGTTCGTCAATAAGAACAAGACAAAGATGAAGAGTTTCCTGAGAGAGTACAGCATCACGAGCAACCTCAGCAGCAGCCCCTTCATCATCAACGTGCTGGATGTGCTCTTCGAGACCGAGGACAGCTACGTTTTCGGCCAGGAGTACGCGCCTGCTGGAGATCTGTTTGACATTATCCCACCACAGGTAGATCCTTATCATCCAACATCTGCCGAGTGACATGTCAGTGTTAGAGCTCTTTCCTTCACAATTCTACAGTCATCTTAACCTTTTTCAAGATGTTTTTGGGCAGAACGACTATGTACTGAATTTCCTTATAATTGGGATCTAGGGATTTGGGGAGCTAAATGCAAATGTCAAAAGATGTGCTGTCTAATACCTTCTTGCTAAATATCCTGGTTCCCCATTAATTATTTGCTAAAGGCTGGAGGTTTTAATGAGTTCAGCTGGTATGTTATCTGTAGGGATGCAATGGTTCCCTGAAAAAAGGCTAACCGTTCAGTTTGGAATCCATGGTTCGGTGCACGTAGCCAAATTGCAGTAATGATGATGATTACGTTTAGTAATTTTAGTCATTTTGATGTCTACTTTAAAATGTTTTTGAGATCAACTAATGTAGCTGCACAAACAGATGTAAATGCATTTTCTGTTTGGACGTCAACCACATGAGAGCTGCAGCTAATGAATAGCTAGTTAATGCTTTACAAGTCGTTCCCTAAGTTGAATACAAACCTCAGCAAATGAAAATCAGGTCTCTTAAACTGCAGTACAAGCCAAACCAGGAGATTTTCGAACCGTCGCATCCCTAGTTATCGGTATACATAAGATACATTAGGTGGGTGTGGTATATGGTAAAATGTAATTAGTTGACTTTCCTCAGAAAAAGCATGGAAACAGGTTAACTTAAAAATTCGGAACATCATCTTGAAAACACTTTATTAAATAAAGCACTTAGACTTTTTAAGGCAATCGGTTTCTGTGCTTTTTCTGAGTAAAATCAGCTATTAATATTTTACAGTGTATATGGATCAGGATTGGCAGTTTCAGTAGACCACTGTGCTGTAATGTGACTCAAAGACAGCAGTAAGAGTGAGTGTGTGCTTGCTTGGCACTGCTGTAGGTGGGCCTGCCGGAGGAGATGGTGAAGCGCTGTATTCAGCAGCTGGGCCTGGCACTGGACTTCATGCACAGCAAGAGCCTCGTGCACCGTGACGTCAAACCCGAAAATGTGTTGCTCTTTGACCTTGAGTGCCGGCGTGTCAAGCTAGCTGATTTCGGCATGACGCGGCGGGTGGGCTGCAGGGTGAAGCGCATCAGCGGGACCATCCCGTACACAGCGCCCGAGGTGTGCCAGGCCAGCCGTGCCGACGGCTTTCTGGTCGACTGCAGCCTGGACGTGTGGGCCTTCGGAGTCCTCATCTTCTGCATGCTGACCGGCAACTTCCCATGGGAGGCGGCCCTACCCTCCGATGCCTTCTACGAGGAGTTCTGGCGCTGGCAGCGGGGCTCCTGCCGGCCAGGCGTATTCCCGTCGCAGTGGCGCCGCTTCACGGATGACGCCCTGCGCATGTTCCAGCGGTTGCTCGCTATCGAGCCCGAGAAGCGCTGTGTGGTCAAGGACGTGTTCCACTTCATCAAATACGAGCTAATGAGCAGCCTGCGCAGGCGCACCTCCTGCAGGAACAAGCGGGGTGAGCGCGGTGTGCCAGCTGGCGGCCCAGGCTCTTCTGGGGCACGCGCAGCGCACAGACACCCCGAGCCCTCCACTCCACCCTCTGGCACCTGCCTTCGACCAGCGCCGCTCAAGCGCAGTGTCCCGTCTGATCCCAGCTCTGCCCGACCTGACTCCAGCCTGCACCAGCCATCCGGGGCACAGGAGAAAGGGAAGGGACAGGTGGTCATGGCCACAGCCATCGAGATTTGTGTGTGACAGGGGAGGAATGATAGCGGACTGGAGCTCTTGATTGTCTGCCGAGAAAAGCCACCATCGCATTCCTGCTGCTGCCGCCCCTGCAGCTGGAACCCTTTGCAGTGCCAGCCCTTGTAGTCTCACCCTCATATCACCAGTAGCAGCACAGTAATCACTCAAAAATGACAAAGGAAACCTTTTTCATAATTTACATTAAAGAGTTTTAGTTTTTCAGCGATAGATGGAGAAAGTGTGTATTTGCAGGATTTTAAACTGGGTTATGTTGGATCTGAAATTCAGTATTTTATTGGACAAGTGTCAACGGGGCTCTGTCTCTCAAGTATCATAACAACTAGGATGTGACGCACTACAATACCAGTTTTAAAAGTGCAGGTGCAGGATCGGTACACGGATATTTTTTTTGTTGCTGTTTTGCATTTTGTGCCCTGAATCTTAACCTTCATTAATTTTCTGCAAGGTGCTGCAATAAGGGAAGAAACCAGCAGTCAGCTGAAGACATCAGTAACAGTTTATAGGAAAGTAAATTTTCTCTGCCTGTGTGTCCCCTGAAGAGAGGCCCTGATTCGTCTGCTGATGTTTCTCTGCTTTCCAAGAGGGCCGGTGATCTCAAGGCCACACCAGACTTCTCTTGTCCTCCGACTCCAGGCCTGCTGCCGACTGGAGACAGAGCTCAGTAAGAAGAGACTCGATACAAACTGTTCAGAAACTCCCAGTGAAACGGCAGGACATGAAGTTGTCGCCCAAAAGTAGCACACAAACCGGGGCGTCTTTTTAAACGTGTTTCAAACTGTGTCTCGTGTGTGCGTGAACAGGGCTGGGACTACGGCGTCTGACTCTGTGACGATGTATCAGAAATCTCAGGACTGCACTCAGGGGCAGACTTCCTGTTTTGAGGTTTTTCTACTTAAGCCTTTTGAAGCTCTACCTTTATTTAATTACTGTCTGAAAGCGGAAGTGTGGCAGCGGCTCCCGCATGCCTCTCAGCTCGCAGGAAGCCTCGTTGTGAGAGAAATGTTGCCTTTGAAGTGGTGCTGAAGGTCCACATCTTCCAACGTAGGAGAAAAGCGTCAGTCCGAGTTATTACAAGCAAACAGTGGAAGCTAAGCTGTGGAACACTTAATTATTATTTTTTCATTTAAAAGAAGACCCGTGTGTGTGTGTGCATGTGTGAGTGACTGTGAAATATTAGAAATAAATACTAAAGCACAAGACATTAGAATAAGGAATGGTGTTGCACAGAGTTGCCATTGTTTTACATCATCGGCTCCTACCCCTCCTCCTCTGCTTCCTCTGGCAGCACATTGAGCTGGCGCATGCGCATGTGTGTTTCTGTGTGTGAGTGTGTGTGTGTGCTCACTCAGCAGCTCCAGCTCCCCCCAATATCAAGTGTTTGCTATGTGCTGCCCAGCTCTTCTAGGCTACGCCGCTGTACTGGCCTTATGGAATTTTCCACATTTTTATTTACATGTCATAATTGGGCTCTTTTACTTTTCGTCTTTCCCTTCTCAGATTTTACCTAGAAGTGTTTACTTCTGAGGACAAACAGCGTCGGCGTGGTTTGCTGCAGTGTCATACCTCAGAATATGTGTGTATAAATTATTTGTCATTTGTTACTGACGTTTATAATTTGTAATAACCGAATGCTCGTCGACCAACTTTCATTTACCTTTTGGCAACTCTCCAGCTCAGTAGCAGAGACTGAAACTCGTTCCAGCATGAACTGGAATGATATTTTTAAGCACCTTGCCCAGTGCAGGCTGTCTGATTTATTGTGTTTTTAGAAGTAGAAGATATAGGTAGATAGAAGGGGAAGGGTGGTTTTGCTGGGGGACTACGGGATTGCACTGTATGTAGCAAAAAGTAAGACAACATTTGAACATTACCACACACATTGTACTAAAACTGCAGAACATATAGTTATTTTTTTTAATAGGGAGAAACAGCACGAAAACGTAATGCTGTGGTTAGACAAAGAGCAACCGGAATTAATGCACATCGATGTTACCCTGTCAGTCTTGGATTGCTAAAACAGCCGGCTCATCTGAGCTGCTCCAGAGCTGCAAAGATCATTAGCTCATCCCATCACGGTTCAAATCACTTCACTCAGTGTTCAATCAGCAGTTCTTCAGTACGGTCAGACGCCCTCTGCAACTTTACCTCGAAGAGCTTTTTGGCAAGATCGTTCGAGACGCAAGTCGCCTTCTTGGCCCCCGCTTCAGAACACGCTCGGCAGCGGCGCCCGTTTGTCCATTTCAGCCTCGGGCGGCTGCATAGGAGCTGGGTAACGATGGCGAAGGCTGCAACAACAGATCACATAATGCGCGTCCGCCGTGCAAAGACGTCCTGTCACGTGCGATCTTGTGCCTCTCAATCATTGCTGTGTCGTGATCTGCATAGATCTCACGAGAGACGAGGGTTTGTGTGTCCCCCAGCCTCACGTTAATTTCATTTAATAATTAATTAGTCTTGTGTGGCTTCATCTCTTCTGGGTGTCTGTGGCTTCATATTGTGCCATCACCGGTATTGTCGTTTTCTAATCAGGCTCAAGCTCTTGTCCAATCATGCTCACAGACAGTTTTAGGAATAGTTACTCTTTCTGCCTTAGACAGTTATGTTTTTAAATAGTGCAATAAAGTAGCTAACAGACGTAGTTGAACTATGCCACTGTTTACCTCAGTTGTCCTAACCGTACCAGCTCTGCTTGATTCTCCTTTGTACACATATTTATGATGTATAAAACGGACATTTAATGCCGTTCCTGCATATTAAAAATATCTAAGTCTCTTAGCGTAAGAATTCGAATTTGTGTACTGTATTTGAATATACGTGTCATCTTTCCCTGATTGTATTGTCATGATATCCTTCAGAAGAAAAAAGTCCAGAATTAAAACTGATATGTCTGGTGTAGGTTTCGTTGTTTTCTTTTTAACAAGGGTGAATTACCAAAGAAGTGTTACAGTTTACGCTCTGTTTCACATCTCCTGTGTGTTAAGGGAAGCGTGTGCCTGTGTTAAGGTGCATGGCGGACACACCAGAGCAACCCTTGCATTTTGGATGCCTGAGAGAAGTTTGACTGCAACCTCGTGGTCCTTACAAACCATGATCACACCCTCAATGTCACTCATAGCAGCTCATATTCTACACATGTCAGACACACAATCACTTGAGGCATGTCATTTGTCCACAGTGCACCCATGCTAAATGTTAAGGTGCCTTGTGGAAGTAATAGTAGTTTTTGTATATGTCAGGTTTCATTGTAAGACATACACTACCAGTCAAATATAAGGACACACCCAATTAAGTGTTTGTTTAAAGAGGATTGGAGAGTGAAGATATAACAGGTGCTCAGCAGATGTGGGAATGCCCTCAACACTGTCGGTAAAGCACCCCAGTGTGTTGAGAGAATAGCCAGAGTTTGGAAAGCCATAGACACGAGGTTGGTTTTTTGAAGAATTAAAAAAAAGATAGGATTTTTAACACCTCTTTTTTCACTTTATAATTCAGTTGTTTTGTAGGTTTAATGTTTTCATTATAACTCTAAAAGGTAGAAAATTGTGAAAACAAGATGCGTCCAAATGTTTAATTAGTGGTTACTATACGCTACTATTCAAATCGCTAAACAAAAGTCACTGAGCATGGTTTTATAACTTGTCTCTGACATTGTTGCCACATCCTCAAACCTGGTTTTGGCCACTAAAAATTCTTTAAAAACAAATCGTATTGCATCCCTTTCCCAGAACTTCAGATAAGGTCAACACTTTGAAAATTGATCTTGCATATGAGTACAGCTGAAGAATTGATTTTGGTCTCTTAGTAAGGTATCAATGTCAGCACACTCTCTTTAGTAACTTGAACCTGTTCTTCTAGTGTTATCCTGCAAACAAGTGCAGACAATTTTCTAAGAGGCTTTGTGCATTTCCATCCACAGTGTGAAACAGAAAGTCTCCAAGAGTCCTTAAGGGTATGACTTGTAAGAGAACAGTTTTCCCAATGTCTGCCTTCTGCCTTTAACCAATGTCTTTTCCAAAGTGCAATGAAGCAATAACATGTTTCCAATTATCACTGTCTGCTGTGCAAGATTTTACTTCAGCTTGTGTAAGATTTACAACCATTTTTCATGTCACTTGCTGGGTCACCGAAAAAATAACGTTACAGGTGCAAGCTCTGGGGGTCCTGGCCAAGCTACGTATTTTTTTTATCGCAGCAAGTGTATTAAGTATTAGGTTTGCAAGCTTATAATAAGAATGCTAATTAGACTTTTTATCATAAGCATAGATTTAGGGGGGCATGTCCCCCCAGTGTTTGGGGATGAGTGAACCGATCACCATGCATTCTAAATACTTCAATCATATAATGGATGACTGACCATAGTATTTATTTTATTGGCACTTTGTTGAGAAAAAGCTTTATGTTACAGCAGATAATCTACCAATATTTCTGCACGCTCACTAATGACTGTGAATACTCTCGATTTCTTTCTGCTTATGCAATATAAAGCCTATCAAAACATCAGCAGTTTTCCACAACGTGTCTCTATAGATGCCCATGTTTAGCAAACATTTGATAATCAATGCAGGTAAACGGGTCATCACACAATCATTCACTGATCACATCCATGTATAATGGTTTGTTCCTAATATTTCTGCCAGTGTATCCTGAAAGCCAGGCATACCCAGAATGTGCTACAAGAATAAAAGTCATTTCCTGGATGAAAAGCAATGTACTGAGACCTATGCAATATATGCACAGATCATATACAAAACTGATTTTACAGCTAATGTGATGGTGTCAGACAGACTTCAATAAACCACAGGGAATTTAAAACTGAAAGGAAAAATGGCATAAAGTGATGGCATGAATCAACAGGTTTGATCGGTGCTTCTTAATTAAATCAAAATCAAATTAAACAAACCCTTTTTTACAGCCCTTGAACAACAACAACCACTATTTAAGGGTTATGAGGGGTACTTGCGTGATCCATTTTTTGCTCTATAGGGTCAACATTGACAAAGCACTGTTGATTTTGCACCAAACCCTGTGACACAGGGTCAGTTCTTTACAAATCCACAAGTACATTGGTTTACAAGGATTATTAACCACTGATGATTTGAGAGGCATTTTAGCACATACGTTCTGCAAACGTGAATTACTGCTCAGAGCATCGTGAAGTGTTTTAAAGCATTAGAGCAAGGCTTATAACAACATCCAGCACAGCATGTTTCAAGTTGTCTTTTTAGATGACATGTACTTAAATAATCAAGCTACCATCTGAAAAATATATAAACACATAGACAATTTCTTCTCTGTCCTGTGATTGGTAATGGACAGCCATTGGCTGAAATAATCAGACTAATCACCCTATGGTTAATTTTCCTGATTTAGATCAGCATTTAAAATAAGAAAGCCACTTTTTCTGGAACAGCTCCTCAGAAAATGTGAGGATCACACATAAGCCAGGTACACAGTCCATCGGATACCAGCTGATGATTTAGCATCATCTTGCAGGGGGCACAACAGACTGCTTTCCAGCCCAGAGCTGCTGTCAGCTCGCTCACTACTTCAGAAGACCTTGCCATTTAAACCATATCAAGTTTTACTGCTCTGACATCACAGCCGGCATAACTCCTAAATCACCTTGAACTTTGCTCACTGGGAGTGGTCAGTCATCCATCTATTCCAATATTTACAAAAAGCTTATACAATGTTTATGAGCATTCATTCCCAGAATTACAATTGCTTCAGACTAATCTTTTAAAGTATTCCCTAATTTTGGTTATGGCCACGGTAACACAAAACTGATCCCAGGACTAGAGGTAATTTAGAGACCCTATGAGATGTGTAGAGAATAACCTAAAAATAAGTTCAAGGAAAAAAATGCCCAAAAGCCAAAATTTGGAATTTGCTCAGAGGAGGTGGATGTGAAGCCAGCTGTCCGGATCGGACACACATTCGCACCACCCGCTGAGTCATTGTACAGTCCACCTGAGGGCTGCTTTCATTTAATTTCCTGTTTTAATCTCAGACGTGCTTTTCAGCAGTTTGGCAGGTCTTTGGGCTGAAATAGAGCCTGTATAAAGTGTCCTGCAGTTTTAAGTTTTTGTTTTTGTTTATTTAGTTTTTTTTTTTTTTTAACAGGCATTAATTCCTTGGTGCTAAATGGACTGTGACGCATCGCGAGAGCAGGTGTAGACTAATTAGATAAGTGGAAACAATTCGAGGGCTTGTAGAGTAGTGACAATGTGAAAACGTCAACTTTTTAACGTTGAGATGCTGCACTGAGCGAAGCGACTGTTAACTGCTCGCCTACAACAGAAACTCAACTCTTGTTCCTGAAACAGCCAGGAAGTGAGCTCAGGTAGGAAAAATTGAACAGATTAGCAAGAGCATCTTGCTAACATCGGAGCTCATTCCACAGTTTGTGAACCTAAGGACTATGTTGACTGTAAATGGCTCATTGTGAAACTGTACATTTCTGAAAATCAGTTTAATCACCTGCTGTCAGTAGGAGCTTTTAGAGGTAGGACTCAATGCTTTTCCCCTCACAGTGACAGACTCTTTTGTCCTCTCTAAAAGCTCTTTCAGTTCTTCCTCCATGAAAAGCCACACACTGGCAGCAGGGTTAGGTTTACACACAATATGCTATGGAAAGTGCCAGAACTTCCCTGGGCATCACAGAGGGTGTCTGATCCCACATCTCCTTAATGTGACTACATGTTTATGTTTGTGAAGTATAATTTTGAAAAACCCATACTGGGGCTATATGGCTCACTATAGTATTCCCTCTGTCAGAAACAAAAAAGTAGAATCTGGACGCTTCATAACGGATTTTATACAGATCATCTAAGAGTGACACAAATGACACCCAGTCTCGCAGGGTTCCTGAACAAGGTTGGATCAGTAGCATTAAATCTCTTCATTGTTGAAGGAAGTAACCGAAGAGTAGATATGATCCAAATACCAAAAAAAAAAAATCTTGAAGAAAGCTGTCAAGGGCAACCCACTGAGAATTACATCGTTGTTGTGACTGTTGAGAAAAGACATGGCCACACATGTAATGAAAATACTATAGATGGTGCTATGTTATCAGTTGGCATATCAAACAACATTGCATTTCCATACTGAGTGTATCAGAACAAAGAAAAAGATGATATCTGTTGTAGCAGCCTTTATTGTCATTCAAGTAAGCAGAAGACTGGATTCTGCCAACACACACATATTAAATATTTAAAGGACCACAATGGCCATTTTTTTTCCTTTGTTCAATCCAAGGTCTCACACCACAGTCAGAAGCTACTGACTGAAGGACTCTTCTCAATCAGACAAAGATGCAGAAAGCCTTAACAAGCTCGATTCTGCTATCATCTGCAATCTCGCCTTCTGGTTTAAAATATGTGAAGTACTGTGTTATTAACAACCTTAAAAACCTCCTTATTGTCTCATGTGATTGGTATTAGATCTTGTACACATTCCAGTTTGATGCAAAAATTAAAATTCTGAGCACTTTGCCTTTCTTTACGTTTTTAATGTCACTGCGCATGTGCAAAGTGACATATTTATGTTCCTGAACATACAATATAAATAATTACTCAGAGAAGAAAATTGTGTGCGGACAAGTACTACTCTGACATATAAGAAGTTCTGTACGCCTGCCCTATGTTAGCACCTTTTTCCACACTGAAGATTAAATCTCTGTGTCTCCTGAAGCTTCCAGGACAAGTGCTGGCGTCTGAGGGTGCAGAGCACTGATGGGTGCAGATTGAGAAAGTGCAACCTTTAACTGGGTGAGAAAATCCACCTTACCTATGAGGGAAGGGTGTCAAATGACTGTTCCACTGGTATTCCAGGCAGAAAGAGTGAACTCATACGGTCTAATGACTCTCCTAGGGTTCCCATCAGTGCCCACAGCTACATCAATCTGTGACGTCAGCTTTGTGTTATTAGATCCCTCTGTCCTCTGCTGAAATGCACTCATGGATCGGGGCCAGTGCCTTGCTGCCTGCTGCCATTACCATAGCAACACACTGAGAGCAGCCTGATTACCAGAACTCCAAAATCACACCAGCTTGGAAAGCCTCTCACCCAATATGCTCACGGCATGCTAACGTCCACGGTTGTGCAGACATGGGTTTATATACATGCAGCAAGAGAACGGAGTCAGCCACGGCATGGCCGAGTGAATTAGTCAAGGAAAGGTCTCTCCTGCGAACAACGGGGTTGCATGAGGACAGAGCCGTAGTGCACCGTCAGCTCAGAGGTTCCATTATCAATCCACATGCAGAGCAGGTTGCGTTTCCCACGAAGTGATTGACCAACTGGGACAAATATGTTCCCAGAGAAAAGCCGTGAGCAGCCTGGCAGGGGCCACACGCCTTGGCATGGGAGCTTGGCTGCTCTGGTGGAGCAGGTGGAGAGCGCAGCACAAAGCCCAGGGCACACACTGCTGCGATATCTGTAATCTCACTTAATAAACTCCACTCCTGGGAGCAGTGGCTCTGCTGCCTTGCTTTCCCAGCAGTTTGCTTTGAAGCTCAGACCTCCACGGTTCCAGGTCAGCCTTGGCCCCTAGTGACTGTCACTTAACCTTTCCATTGTTCAATATTTACTATTGCACATAACTTGTTGTGCCCTTTTGTTCTGGTTTTGAATTGATAATTGTTTGGGTTGTCAAAAATTTCATTTAAAAAGCCAACATTATTTCTGTGGTTGACACAAACTCAAAAAACATTTATGGTTGGAATAAATCTACATTTTTGCACATTTTAACAAGAGCTTAAAAACCAGTAAAACATAAATTACATAATGTTAGTTATAAATTTGTGGTAATTACAAAAAAAAACAACTTATTAGAACAAGAGTGCCCCTGTGGATCAGCCTTCTAATACTGTTGATTGTACCGTTATTGAACTGAGTGCAGACACCCCCCAATGGTGCATCTTACTCCTAATTGCCAGCAGTGTCCCTAATTACCCTGAGACACATTGGTATAATGATGAGATATAATGATTACAGTTGTTTGACAAAATGCTTATTAGCTGTTAATGCTCTAAGGAAGAACATTTCACATTTCATGTTGGTGCTGTTGTAATTTTTCAAAGCACAAGGGTTTCACTACAACCTGGACTGTTAACGTTACCAAGAAAAGTGACACAGTGTGTTCGTGGAAATGTCCAACACTGCTTTTTAGTCACCCGCTCCCCTTTGCTCACCACGCCTACCGTTCACTCACAACCATTAACAACGGCTTGTCAGGAGTGAGTAACGGCACTGCCACATGCACAGAAATGGGCACAGAGAGGCAAAATAAATGCCAATGAATAGATAATAGGAGACAACAAGATTGCAGGTCCAAATATACCTAAATAGACCAACAAAATCATAAAAACAGCTGTTAAAAATAAGCCTTTTATGTCATCATATTAAAGCATTAATGCAACACACTTTTCGCACAGTATGAAGTAACAAGTGAACTGCATGGCCTTTCTCTGAGAGCAGCCTGGAAATCCCAGAATTCCCAGATCCCAGAAATCCGAGATAACTTGCAATCAATGTCAACTGTGCTCCCAAAACTCGCCTGGGCACCAAACCATACAGCTACATCCATAGGCAAGTCAAAAAAGGGGAAACAACAAAGTTACCATAACACCCAAATCACTGACAGCGCACGTACACTGGCACGTCCATGTGCTTATAGAAGACTTTTAAAAATAACACATTCAGTAAATTTATACAGTGGTACAGTACTAAATCTGCTGCCATGCATGTTTTCTGTTTCTCTGACCTGTAAAGTTCTGAGGAACTAGATACCTTTCAAAATCTAAACTTAACTATGGAAAACATACAGAGGCAGACATTTCATCTGTGTTTTATTTAAAAAATATCTTCTAAATAACTTTATTCAAATGATCTGAAAGTAGCAGAAAATAATGTTAGCCATAAACATCGCAATTTCAGTTGCATCAAAAACAATTACATTTACATCTGATTAGGACTGGAAGCTGCTGCTGCAAGAAATGAAAGCCGTTAAGATATCACAGACATGTACTTCACAAAGTGTGTATTTTGAACCACAGGAAAGACGACGGTGACTCAGTCACATCACAGTCTGTAACCATAAATCATACTGACTGGATTCTCTGTGCTGTCAATCCCAGTTGTACCTTTTCCATTTTTACTTAAAAATTTTCCTCTGTTCCTAAGACGAGAGTCAAAGGGCTGACATTTGAAACAGCGTATCTATCGATCGGCGCTCTTATGAAGAAACGTTTAATGTGGCAAAAAAGCGGTACCCCCCTTTGCAATAACCGTCAGCGAGATGAACCGTGAAGCCTTCATGTTTCCAGAGCTGGTCCTCCATCATTTCAGTTAGTCACAGGATATGACTACCTTTCACTTTTTAAGCACCGTATATATCAAATAATGTGCAGAATTATGTTTTACTGAGCAGTTTAACAAGTACTGATGTAGTGCTTGGAGTGTTTAGATACACTCAACATCTTTGTTACTTTATGCCTTTTCTTGTGTCTGTTATTAAATAACTTGTACTGATGATTATAAATGCAGAGCTTTGGAATATTATAAATTAAGGTTTTCTGACCAATACTAACCTCTGTTTTTTCACTTATCCAAAGAATTGTGTGACACTAATGTTGTGAACAGGCTGTCCCTTTGATTAATGATCAGTATCATCTTGTAACATAATACTTTTATTGTCTTGGAGGCCTGTGGTGATTAAATTTTCCCAAAATGCCTTTCAAATCTTAACAGTGGCAGAATGGAATTTTTCATGGGGTTAAGTTAGTTGTATAATCTGTTGCCAACTAACTGGAGATGGCATCTGACAGAGGTCTGCAATGTGTAAAAGTCAAATTTCACTTTACACATGAGAATTAAACTTTCTGCATTACTGTCCAGCTGTTGCTGACTCCATTCTAAGGGTAGAGATAACCTGGTTTATAACGAACACTATGTGTAATTAATGAAATGTCAAAATAAGGTAGCCTATTGAATCAGTCCTTCCAGGTGTCAGCCAATTAGAAAAAGATTTCATTTGACAGACAGACATATGAAATGTACACCCCCTGTTTTTTTCTTGCAGTCCATTATCAGAATCCTCAGAGCAAAACCTAACCTGCAGGAACACATGACTGTGTTTTGATAACTGAAAAGCCAAGACAAGGCCTTTATGCTCCCTTTATGATCTCACTATAATGTACAGGCTGTAAGGCTCCCTCTATATTTTGAAAAAAACTTCCAAATAAATAACATCCTATAACTACTCATCTTTTTAATTAGTGTCTAGCAATCAATATTTCAATATATCAATATATATGCAGCACAAAAAAGGAGACAACACAGTACATTTTAAATTGCTTTCCTGAAAGTGATTATAATACGTTTGAATTATACAGAAAATCAGGCTCATATTTAGTCTGACTTTCTCAGAGTTATTTTAGAAGTCAAGATAAGAAAACGTATGTTTTGTTTTTTCTGCGTATAGGTGTACAGGCGACCTAGGTTATGGAACATCTTAAGTACAGGATTCCAAACTGATCTGAATGTTTAAAACTAAATATTTAAAGTTCAACAAAACCTAATTGTTTTGTGTAACCTGAGCACACCATGTACAACAAGCCACTGTATGGCTGCTGGTGTTGCTAAACATGTCCGTGAGCTTCCTTTGTTTGCCAGAAAAGTTTAAACATCTATCCAGACGCATCTTCACTGTTCTCCTCCTCACATATCTAGATGCTGACCAGGGGGTGGACACCAGCAGAACTGAGGATGTGTGAACAAAGTCACCAGGCAGTTGATCTTGGACCTCCTAGTTTTTTCCCCTCCTCATTATGGATATTATATATTGAATTTAATCAAATTAGATGCAAATTGAATAGAATTGAACTAATTAAACACGAAAGTCATGATGAATGCTGAATTGTCATAAAAAAGTTCAGTGCCACTCGGGACTGAGTGCCTAAAGTATGTCATTTCTTTTGCACACAGAGAAGAAAATGCGTGGGAAGTACGAAAGTGAAATATCCAGCAAATTTTGAGGAGCCCTGTTTTTTCCACACAACACGCTGCCTCTCCTGATGTGTTTACGTTATTAATGTGTTTTGTATGCCCCCTGAGGCCTCCTATGTGCACGCCAGTTTGGGCTCTGACGTAGGAGCTTCATAGCCTGAGTTATTTTCGCTGCGCATCCAGTACTTTTGCCGTGAAGTGACTCACATCGTTTTTCAACTGGCTCACATTTGAGGAACTGCAGGAAATGCACCGGGAGGGGGTGTATCTAAACATCCTGAGCAGTTTATTTATCTATGTAGCCATTCTCTTCACTTGACAACCTTATGCAACCTTACAGATTATATAATATTGATGAATGATTTGCTTGGAAAAGACTTTACTGACAGAGTAAAAGTCTTATGAAGGGATTATCCCTAGCTGTGAGTAAGCAACACAGGAAGTATACAATGCAATATGAGACACAAGTGTTCCCATATACAATATTGTTTAAAGACGCGTCACTTTATGTGGTCTGAGTTTACATTCTCATAAATGGGGCAGTGTTCTGAGAAAAGTCTATGTAAACTGAAAGCAGAAGAAACAAACACAGTAATGCCAGGTGTCCCGGTTTGCCTAATCCACTGTAATCTGAACACTGCCAAGTGGTTCTTGGACAACAATCTTTGTGGGGCCATAAAACTATAGGTAAACTTCAGCAGTTGTGAGTCACCTACACTGCAAACTGAAGGCTCAAATGTATTCCTCTTCATTTGTTAGTAAGTGCCTAAAAAAGCAACAGCATTTTTTACTGACATTTGTTGAAGGTCTGCTGAAAACAAAGGTTTTTACCAAAACACAGTACAGGTACGGTATCTTTCAAAGATCTTAAATATGGCACTTACTTGTTCAGGCAGTTTAAGCACCACTGTGAAGGGCTTTGAGTATGTTCATGTCACTTGGTCTCATTCATTTACCAACTGCTGGTCTTGAACAGGGTGGTGGGGTGGGTTCACAAAGCAGGGTGCTAAACACCTGCTAAAGGCAATTTAGAGTGAGCAACATAGTGGTCTGGCACATAGCATTTCAGTCTTTCACGATCTATGTATGCAAGACATGTTCCACAGGCATGAATGATGTTTCCACCCATCTCAGGAAGTGGCCTGTAATGAGCTGTAGCCTCACTGGTCACATTCTGCCTCGTGGTATTGGTTCCTACAAAGTCACCATGCACCCAAGTTTGCAGGCCAATACTGAAAGTGGATAGTGCCAACGTCAAATTCCTGAGTCTACCTTCATTCCTTCAGCGGATTAATTGTATTGCCTCCATATTTATATGATTTTTTAAACTTTTTTGTTTTTTATTAATAAAACAAAAGGTCAAGCAGTAGTTGGGTAATGAAAATGAGACAGCCATAACTGTATGACCTTTAACAAGACAGCTATCAAAAATGGAACACAATCTTATTACAGAGAAGAAAATAACCAGAACGTGTTATTTAGCACATGAACATATGGCATAAAGGCTACATTTATCACATTTCTACATAAGGACAACATTTGCAGCTGTTTTCCTTTAAGAAGTGAAACAAGCAGCTGTGGTATTGTGATAGCCCAATCATGTGCTCTGCAGATTGTCTAAATGTGCAGGATCTTCAAAGGTTTTTATATTTCGTCTGTTCACTTTGCTGAATTATTATGGTAATAGTTTCTCATTTTGTTTTTGCATTGCATAGGACATTTATTTCATAATTCTGAGAGTGGATAATAACGTTTTCCCACATGCTTCAAACCTTCTGCAGCAAGACCATTAGCTTGGCATCACTTTTCTTATGTTTCAATAAAACTCAAATAAAATCACAGGATATGAAAAGAAATCAAACCTAAAAGCTTTCAATAAATTAAAGCGATTCTGTAATCAAAGAGTGGAGAAGTTCAACACTACAATAATAAGAAATACATAAGACACTACAATAATAAAAAATACATAAAATGTAACAATGGATTCTACATAAATAACGTGAACAGAATCATGATATAGCATGATAAGATATATAGCACAATGAAATAAAACAGCTCTAGCGAGGGTCTGTAGCCTCCTCTTGACCTATATCTTTACTTTCAGTACCTTATGACCTCCATGGGGCCAGAATTAGACATAAGGATAGGAAAGACTAGATGTAGACCTGAGAGTGGGTGGGCAAGCATAGGAATTGACATGTGGGCAAGGTTAAAGGTAGACTATGGCAGTGTGATGGTAACGAATAAAGAAGATGATGAAGGCCATACAATGATTTGATCAGCATTTCTTCTCCACTCTGTCCCTCACTCTTCAGACTACTGTGTTTTTTCCAAACAGAATCCATAATGTTACAACACACAATAGCCAGAGGAGATCTTCATTTGGGAAGTCTGGAGTTCACTGCCCAAGTCAGGACCTCCTCTTATTGAAGTACAGGTATGCTGAAGGAGGTCATCTGTACTCAGGAACATCACTAGTAAACAGCTAGGACCAGACCCAGAATAAATGGGAAATATGTCCTAGTCTCTGTGCCATATGTAAATGAGGATAAGTGTTAGGGCACTCATTCAGTGTTTATCCACAGTGAGTGCTCCTCCTGATTCCTATAGATACCATAGGACACCAGTTATGTAACAACCTAATGCAATGCAACTTAATAATTAAACAAAATTATATAGACCTCTCCGACATTCACTGTGACGACCTGACATCACAGGAAGTCACAAGTTAAGACAATGCTATATTAAATACGGTACATAAAATATTGAAAAAACTCTTGTGAATAACTTTAATATGAAATGTTAATCAATTGAAACATAACAGAAGGAGAAGCTAAAAATATTTATTGACTTTATAAAAAAATAATGAAAATGTCACTCCTGAACATGCACATTTTTTCCCATCAATGCATGGAAATTACAGGAATACATGACATTATCTTTGGTTCATTCTCCATGTGATTTCACATCAAATTCCATAAATGACAAGAGGACACTGATAATTGTAATGCCCGACATAGATACTGAAATATTATCCAAATGCTTGCTCAAAAAGTGACATAAACAAGGAAAAATCATGGTTATAAATCCAAGCAAAAGATTAATATATTTTTGAAATCAGTTTGAGAGGATACAGGAATGAGGATAGTATAGATTCAGTACAGGTATAGCACAGCATGTGGTGTGGCAGCACAGTGGCCAGTGCTATTGCTGGGTACCTCTGAGATCGGGGGTTTGCGTTGGCACTGCACAAGCCACTGTTGGTGTATGTCCAGTGCCATCTCCATTCCAAAGCCTGGATAAAACCCGAGGGTTGCAAGAGGATGGGCAGCTAGCATAAAAATCTGTGCCAACTAAATGTTATGATTGTTAACCAGATGTTGGTCAATTTGCTGTGGCAACCCCCTCACAGGGGGCAGCCAAAGTTGACTGGCCAAGAGAAGGAAAAGAACCACAGAGTGGTGCTAGAAAACCAGCACTGAGAATTGTCTATGGGTAACAATACGTCACAGGGAACTGTTGATATAGGAGAGAGGCATGATTAATTAAGTGGTATAAGGTATAAACAATATTCAGGACTTTGTGACTGTGACCAGGACCAGGTCTGCTGTGGTACAGAAAGAGGTGTGGTGTGATCAGTTGCAGGAATCACAACATTACTTAAAGCAGGAAAGGTAATTGGATATGTAGCTAGTTTATGTTATTGGTCAAAATGGTTTCCCTGGAACTGAGACCCCATCAAAATTCTGGCCCACCTTGGCCTTTAGAGGACAGGACCTAGCTCCACAGCTATTTAGCAATTTGTTTAGTTATAGTTTAGTTATAATTTGTTTAGTTTAGTCATCTTTTGGACTAATTAAGTATGCACAATAAAATTTTGTGAAAATTTTATTTTGGCTTTATAATTGATAGCTGATATAGACTTATTCTCTTAAATGCAGTCTGACTTGTATTGCTACACAAATGGCTTCACAAAAGGAAATTACATGTAAATCAAATTTATATTTTTGTCATTTTTTTGTTGTTTATTCAGCTGTCAGAACAATAGGGAAATCTGGTATCAAAATGTGATTTTGAAATCAAATTTTATTTTAATTTTATTTCATTTTATTTAAAGGTTGAGATGTCAATACAAATTTCTCATATGGTAATTTCAAATGAATGAAATATAAAAATTAATTGAAAGTGAGTTAAACCCGTGTTCTGAGGATTTCCTCCAGAAGAAAGTACACATATGACACTTTCCCAATGGAAGTTACCAATGGAAACAATGAGGCATTTATTTACAAATTTGTATCAGCATTAAACAACAAATTGACTGAAAATGTGTGTATATCACCAGCTATCTGTGCGTGTGCTGTGCATGAATCCATCACTTTGACTATGTTTGAGTGTATTTCCCATGAAAGGACCTGTAGAGCAAGATTTTAACTACCTTCAGAAATCATTATCAAAAATCAAAAGTGTTAGGCGTGTGAGCCAGAGTTTTCATTTCTGGGGAAATCAGATTGGCAGTTACTCATTCTCCTGGCACTGCATCTTGGCTTAATGACTGTTTTTTTGCACAGTAAAATACTTTGTGCCATAAAGTTCAGGATATAACACTCAGCTTCTCATTTAAACTATTAGTGAGCACTGGTGTACAAGCCTTGCCTTTGCTGTAGTTCAGTGCTTTGGTTCATTCCAAATGCATTTCTCTGGTTGAGATATAGGCTCTCCATTAGTTAGTATAGTTCCTTCAATGTCACTTTTTGAAAAACATGCATAATAACAACCTTTACTTGACATCATAATTTCAACCTCTCAGTGGGTTGTCCTGTGATTAAATGTGCTGTAAAAGTTTTGTTTTGTGACTTCATTACCCTTTTTGTTTTTAAGAAACACATTGTTTTGTAAATTATTTTAGTACAAAATGTGATTTAAACAACATTGTACAGTAGATAAGCAGCATTGAGACTACAGAAAGTGGTACAGGTACTACTCCAGGAAACTGTCCACGCTGAACAGACCTA
>JABJVR010000077.1:8699344-8718642 GCA_025773905.1 Chitala chitala
GCATGCGCTGACCCCGCTCTGTCATTTTATGTGGCCTACCACTTCATGGCTGAGTTGCTGTTGTTCCCAGTTGCTTCTACTTTGTTATAATACCACTGTCAGTTGACTATGGAATATTTAGTAGCGAGGAAATTTCACGGATGGATTTATTGTACAGGTGGCAACCTATCATGGTACCACGCTTGAATTCACTGAACTCCTGAGTGTGACCCATTTTTCACAAATGTTTGTAGAAGCAGTCTGCATGCCTAGGTGCTTGATTTTATAGACTTGTGGCCATGGAGGTGATTGGAACACCTGCATCCAATGATTTGGAGGGATTTACTTTTGGCAATGTAGTGTATTTGTTAATGTAATGTGGATTTAGCCCTTCAAGGTTGTGTCATGTCCAGGGCTGCTGTGTGCAGAAGCACTGCCTAACTGAGCAGCTCGAGCTGTCTGTTTCAGATGGTGGTTGTGTGGAACACACAGCAAGTAATCAGAGGAGGGGAGGTGACAGTTCTGGCTAAGGCTCACACAGACGTGGATGTGCAGGCTATGAAGATTGCCTTCTTTGATGACACAAGGTGTCTCTGCCACCCTCCACCCCCCGTCTGTTTCGCTCTGCATTTTTATGCAACTGATGATGTCCATTTTATTTATTTATTTTTTAATCTGTGGTGCTCCCTTTTCCTCAGGATGGTGTCCTGTGGCAGGGACAACATCCGGCTGTGGCGGGTGCGAAGCGGCGCTCTGCGATCCTGCCCTGTGAATCTGGGAGAGTACCACAGTCTGGAGTTCACCGACGTGGATTTTGAGCAAGGACACTTCACAGACAGGGAGCCTGAGGCTCGTACACTGTGAGCGCCCATTTCACGCACTCCTCTGGCTTTTTACATTCCACTCATACTGCTTAACTGCATTGGCATTAGTATGCTAACACCATCCACAGGACAGTGCACATGCACAAATATGACTCAGGAAATGTGTACATACATTAAACATTCCTTCCTCAGTATTTAATGTTTACAACATTAAACATGAAGAACAAAATTGCTGCCAGTACATAGTACGTTGTGGAGACTGGTAAGTAGGCAGTTTGTCCAGTCAAGCAGAGCTGACTGTTTAGTGTCAGTGTGTCAGGCCTGTGTACCTAATGCTCACTTGTGTGTCTCTGACAGTGTGTTGCCTGACGTTGTCGGACAGAGTCACAGCAGGCTTTATTGGCCTCATTATTACTTTAATTACATGGGTCAATGCTGAAAGGATTGACCCACCCTGCTGATGTATTGTATGAGCCCCTGTCCTTTTCTACGCTCGAACCCTCAGCTTTGCCAGCAGCAGGAGCGGGCACATCCTGGAGGTAGACTACCAGACGGTGACACTCAGGAATGTGCGGCGCCTTCTTCCGTCCCAGCAGGCGCACAGCCAGCGCAGGGAAAAGCAGACCTTCAGCAGCGGTGAGCCCACAAGTGCCCGCCAACTCTGTATGGGCACATGTCTTGGGGTCAGGGGCACTGAAATAGCATTTATTTACATGCCGTTGTCTGTATAGACATTCTGTAGTAAAGTATATTTAGAAATAATTTTCCGTTTATAATGAAGACTCATTACTGGGTGTTTGATGATGCAACATACATGGGTTGCGCACAGCTGTATGTTCAGGTCTTTAGTTTGTGGACATAGGCAGTCAGAAAGTAGTCTGTGTCCATTTTAATAATTAATCTAAGGTCTGTATTTACATTTACTTTAGTTTTCTGCTCATGTAGTGCCTTTCTGTGTTTAAAATACAAAAGGTAAACTCTAAAAGATTAAAAAACCTGTATGTAGTTTGAATCAGCTTGTTAATATTAGTTAGCAGTTACATCCTTGAAAATGAGGAAATAGCATTACTTGTAAGAATAGCAGTATATTGTTTCAAGATATGAAGACAGCTTTGTGAAGGACTGTGTAAGGCCTCATGCTGTGAAGACTGACTGGTGAAAGGTCATGCTGTCTACTGGGCCACACAGGGCCAGGGATTGCTATCAACAGCATCAGCATTTTGTCCACCTTCTGTGCCACTGGATCAGAGGACGGCTGCCTGCGTCTCTGGCCGTTGGACTTCTCTACTGTGCTGCTAGAGGCTGGTGAGTGATGGCAGTCCTGAGGCCCTCTGTACTGCTCTGTCTTAGATAGATGCCAGGCTTTTACCATTTGTGTAGTTAGTCCTTCCAGCACCTACAATGCACTTGTCTGCACATACCCCGAGATCTTCAAGCCGGAGTGTCCAGTTTGTAGCCACAGTGAATAGCTGTGATCCTCTGTTCTGTGCCCCTTAGAGCATGAGGGACCTGTGAGCCTGGTATCCATTAGCGAGGAGGGCTCTCGGGTCCTGGCAGCCACCTCGACCGGGAACCTGGGTTACCTGGATGTTAGCAGCCGCAGATACAGCACCTTGATGAGGTCTCACACCGACACGGTGCTGGGGTTCAGCGTGGACGGCATACGCAGACGCATTACGACCGCATCGCGTGACTCCAGCGTCCGCGTCTGGGACCTGGATTCTATGCAGCAGGTGGGTCAGCCAGCTAAACAGGAAGTCACTACATCATGTCCCCTTGTGAAAGGGTTTCACCTGTTGTCTACACTCTGTGGACATCACACTGACTTTTATTTTAGCTTGTAATAATAATAATTTTAATAAGGTGAGATTGTATTGAAACAATATTAAAGTGCTGACTGTTACACAATACAAATGTTATAGGTATACCTACATGAAAAAAGTAATAATAAAGGGTTAAATTCTTTATCTTAATTCACTTTTTTAAATTTTGAAATTTTAACAATAATATACATTTATGTTCATTAAGATCATTCTATAATTTGATATTAGTTTTTTATGAATAGCTAACTAATTAACATGCCTCGGTGTCTGTATTGACTTTACCGTTGAACTTGATGGTGCTGTTTTGCTCAGCCTCTTCTTAATGACCCAGCGCTGCAGCCACTAAGGAAATGCTGTCATTGCACACCCACAGCTGTATGACTTTGTGTCAGAGGATGCGCCCTGCTCCGTAGCCTTCCACCCAAGTCAGCAGGTGTTCTCCTGCGGCTCTGTGTCCGGTGTCGTCCGGGTGTTCAGCATCGCTAGCTCCAGCCTGCTGGCAGAACACAGGTGAGTGGTGTTCTGCCTGTCTCCTCTGTCTCCTGACAGACAAGGCTGACCTGAATGAAAAAGTACATAGTGTGCTATGAGCTGGAGTATTGGCCGCTGTGCTGTGCTTGCTGGAAGCTACCCCAGCACTGTAATGTGCTATGCTATTTTATGTTGAGCTACACTGAGCTGTACCATTCTGTACTGTTCTGTGCTTCCAGGCAGCATCGAGGGCAGGTGATTGGCCTGGCCTTTTCCCCCGATGGGGAGTGCATGTATAGCGCTTGTTCTTTGGGTTCCCTGGCACTGTACAACTCATCCCAGGAAGACTATCATATTGTCAGGGTCCTGGGTAAGCCTGTTCTTTTGAACTGTATGTATCTTTTTAATGTAAAGGATCCATTGACACAATTCTGCAGCTGTAACAACAGCTCCGGCAAAGGAACAAGAAGTAGTGCAACACCAAGGTGGGAATACAAAACACTTTCTGGTTATGTAGGAAATGGTAACAACATTGAACATTGAATTACACAGGTCTATCACAATACTTTAAGAGTTGCAAGAGCTATCTGTGTGTTTGCTTTCACAGCAGCAGACATGATCAAATTGTCAAACATTTTCTTACCATATGTTCCAATTAGACTGTGTGATATGTTTATCCTGTCTGTGCATTGCTTAACATTTCACCTTGGCATATACGGATTTATGATTTTGACTAGTTGAAAGATGACTCAGTTTCTGTAACCACATGGCTTTGAGGATCAGTGCTGACTGCAAGGCAAATCACAGATATAAATTATCGCACTTGTTCTAATGTATAGTGCCAAGATATAGACTGTTTATAGCTGACATTGGTGCTCACATGGACTAGCTTGTTTGGCAGGTCTTCAACATTAAATGTAGCAATAAACAAAGAGATGGGAAGAATTACAGCATGCTGTTCTTTATCAAAGAAAATAATCCGTCATAGGCTGGTGTAATGCAGTTGTAACAGAAAGCAGAGACTCTGTGCATTACTTGTTAACAAGGAAGTAATGTGTGTGGTTTTCCAGCACAGCATGTTGGCGCACTCAGACTTGTGGTCATATTTGTAACCTGGGGTGTTTCTGATGTCCAGGTATTGTAACCCCATATGAACCTGGCTGGAGTTAGTGTTGCCTTACATGGTCATGAAGGTGTGTTTCATAATGTTGTACGTGGCAGTAGCCCCACTACGGAAATGACTGGAATGTTTGTGTGCATACTTGTGGTTAGTGGGCCAGCATCCAAAATAGGTATTACTGTTCAAATTTAATTTTAGGGATGCTTTCTGCAGTAGCAAGGAACAGCAAAGAACTATTCTTTTTACTTTTCACCTAGATATGCTCTTCCATGGTACAGGGTGAATACGTTGTTTTTCAAAATTACCTTAGCACAAGAGTAACAAATCTAGGGTGTAATTACAATAAAAATTGTGTCCGCATTATAAAATTCGGTGAGCAACATTTTTTTTTTTTACGTAAACGTTTTTATGTACGTATAAAGAACACAGCATGATATGATATATTAAAGTGGCAATGATCTGTGTTAATACGAGTGTTTTATATGTTTTTATAGAACTATATATATTATTTAATAAGTTTTCATCTACACAGCTATTGGGTCCTTCACGCAAACATCTTACTTGAATAAGGAAGTATTGTTGGCTGCTTTATTGTATGGTTCAGATTTTCCACGTATGGCTGATGCAGATGCAGATGATGATCCAGATGCAGCGTTTCCTTAGTGACAAAAAGTAGCAGTTAGGATATCTCAGTTCTCTTCTACACAATCGCACCCATCTTGTCTGTCCCGTTTGGGGACTGCCATCTCCTCCATTCAGAGCTTAGCCTGCCTCTTTAGTGTGCTAAATCACATTAGCTGGTACATAGGTCTGAGGAACACATATCAGTGGCCTCCTATTTCCTTCCACACATGGGACATTGGTGATTCTTGTGCAGAATTAATGCATGTTTGAGAACATGGACCACCAGAACATCCTTAGTGTATTAGTATTGCAAAGCTCGGTATCAGACAGTGACGTTCATTCTCACTTGTACACCCCATAGAAAAACACATCGTTTCATTTCTATTGTGTAGCATTCTGTTTCCCAGCACAGTAATGTAAAGCTACAGTGTCAGTATTGAGATATCTGGCTACTCAGCTGAGATTCAGGGTTTACTTTCTCTAAAGGTAACGTGGTAGCACGGGGCAGTGATCGTGGTCCTGACGCACTGGCCGTGAGCAGTGATGGCCGCAGCCTGGCCTTTGTGGGGTCCACAGAGTACACTGTCACTTTGATGGATGCCCGAACTCTGGATGAGGTACCATCTTGTGTCTAAATGTTGCTATGACTACCATAACTCAGCGTTATACACCACAGCTGAGTTCCCACTCATGCTGTATCAGCACCAGATCCAAAGACTTTTTATTTTTTGTGTCCACTCAGCTGCTAAGGGTAGATGTGAGTATCCTAGACTTGGAGAGTACTTCTCTGGAGTCAGCTGTGAAGGTGTGCTTCCCACCAGCCTTCACGGAACACCTGCTCGTCACCACCTCCGCCAACAAGATCCTTTGGCTGAACTCCAGGACAGGCAGGCTGCTGAGAGAGGTAACCCATCGTGATGGGGTTAAGTCAGTGCCCTTAGAGACCCAGTGTCACAGTTCCAAGGTGGTATTCATGTCATGTGTACTTGGGTCCACTGTTTCTGATCCTCTGCCTTTGCATCAAATTTCTACTGAAGTGCCTGTGTGGAGCACTTCTTACTGTTGTAAAGGTACCTACCCTCTGACTGCCTGTCTGTCTGTACCTATCTGTCTGTGTTATCTAAGGTGTCCAAAGTGCACAAGCAGGAGTGCTCCTCGCTAGCCGTTAGTGAGGACAGGCGCTTCCTGCTTACAGCAGGGCACAAGGCTGTCAAGGTGTGGGACTACAATATGCAGCTGGATGTGAACTCGCAGGTTAGTGACGAGGCACCTTCTGCTGAGCAGCACTGAGGGAGCTCTGTCCTAATGGAATGTAGCACCAGTGACCGAACGTGTGTGAATTTTTTTAAATGTGCCATTACGATTAGGCAGTTTTATGCTTTGAATGTCATTGAAAGTATGTGATAAATTTATTTCCAAATTAACATGCAGTGCTGTTTATATCTTATTAATTTTATTAAGTGTGTTTGTTGAAGTTTATAAAATTTTAAAATGGAAAATATACAAGATACATCATGGTGCATTTCAAATTTACTTAATTTTACAGATGTGTTTTGTGTAAATGGAAGATGAAGCTGATTTCTTATGACTGTGCTATAGCTACAGCACGTTTTGTGTGGAGAGAGCACAGTGGACAGTGTGTATTTTCACATGATGATCCTGCAGCTCTGTTTTGTGTGGAGAAAGCACAGTGGACAGTGTGTATTTTCACCTGACGATCCTGCAGCTCTGTTTTGTGTGGAGAGAGCACAGTGGACACAAGGTTTTGTTTCCAGGTGTTCATCGGACATTCCGAGCCTATCCAGCAGGCAGCCTTTACCCCAGACCAACTGGGTGTTGTCACTGTGGGTGACGCCATCTACTGCTGGGACTTCCTAGCACATCCCCAGGAGTCAGTGATGGAAAGAAGGTAGGATGTTTCCAACGTTGGTCATACACACCATTTCCTCCTATTACTGCTTCCTGAAAACATATATATTTTATAAAAAAATTTCTTTCAGCTCTTCACCTATCTCAGCCCCTAAAAAATTAGGTGAGTATACATAGGCACAGATGGCTCATTGGTTTGTTTAGTATCTGTTTCCCTGGCAACCAGCAGCCAACAAATGAAATACTTCCGGTGGTTCACCCACTCAGCTGCTGCAGGCTGCTCAGAGACACACGTCAGCAGGACGATGCTGTCCAATGGGATGCCCAGACAGGCCGTGCCCCTCCCCTCTGCCTCTCCTCCCCGTCTGGACATCAGCTCTATCAGCAAGACGGGTCATGAAGGTGAGCCTCCTGCTGTCTGATCATGAGCGCAGTATGCTCAAAAAGTTTACGGTATGCCACAAATATCATGATAAATAAACAGTTAGCAATGTTACAAGCTAATTGCAAATTAATTTGTTACCCTTATGTTAAAATGTAACAATTAAAACAATATTAGAATTCCACTTTAACAAGTGCTTAACTTTTCATTGTTAATATGAATAAAATACAGTACATCTGTAATAAGTACAGTAATAAGTATGTTGTAAGTTGATATGGCTGTTTTTATTAGCATGATAGTTGATGTAAGATTAAGTATAACATTAGCTGGTAATGGTAAAGCAAGTTTTTCTGGAGTACAGCTTTACAAACCTTAAACCTGGAAATTATATAACTGTTCTTTCTTTTATATCTTCTTCCTCTGACTGTATCATCTTCTGCTTGTAACTAAGCAAATAACGGTCACTTAGTTTGCGATTGTGTTGACTGCACACTAACAGCTCTGATCAGAGTTAGGCTTATGTGTGATCTCCGATGTTCTCACAGTAGTGGTCCTGACCTCTGACCCCTGCGTGACTCCCCAATCCTGTGTGTAGCTCTGGCCTTCCTGTCACTGTGTGAGGAGACAGACGGGGCACAGCAGCTCAGCAGCCCGCCTGGTCCTGTGTTGGGGTCCTTCCTGCGAGTCACAGACATGCAAGGACATGGGGACGAGTTTGGGCTGAGGAGCAGCCATAGGACAAGGATGGGTAGCCTCCACTTTGGTAAATACTCACTGATCATTTACCTTACATTTTAGAGTTCAGCAGGATATACATCTAGGAGTTTTATATGTTCTGCAACAGTGACCGTTTCAATTGTCTCCGTTGAAATGAACAGACGATGAACAGGAGGATTCACTTATTCGTCCTGACTCTTACAAGCACTTCACTCCACGTTTTAAGATGTCTGCCCCAGATCAGGTACTGGCGTTATCTTATTGCACTTATTATGTTAAGCTGCTTTTAACTGAAATAATTTATAACCAGTAGTTTAACCCTTATATGTAATAGTTGGTAGCAGGATATTAGTAAGTACATTTTTATTTATAAAGCAACAAAAGTTAAAGTTAAACAAACCAAAGTTTAGCTGCTCAAAGTTGTATTATTTATTTATTTATTTTCAGATTTTATTTTTTTTTGTTTGTTTAACTTACAGCAGTTCTGCCCCATTGACGATTGAAACTTCTCTCTGTTGTCCAAACACTGCAAGCTCCATGTAATTCTGGCATTCCCTGCTCCCTCAGAGCGCTGTACCTCCCCAACCTGGAGAAGAGGGCCTGCTGCTGAAGACTGTGATTGGCTACAATGGCAATGGGCGTGGCAACATGATCTGGAAGGCAGATACAGGTACAGGCTGATGTTAGGTGAGTTTGTCTCAGCGCTGCCTGCCTGTTTTCTCTCTGTGAATGTGTCCTTTCCACGTTTCCAGGCCTGTTTGTTTACTCGTGCGGCTGCGTGGTGGTGGTGGAGGACCTGCACACGGGTTCTCAGAGGCATTGGCTGGGCCATGCCGAGGAGGTCTCCTCCCTGGCTGTGACCAACGACGCACTGGTATGGCTCTACGTTGGCACTGCTCTTGCTATTGGCCGTGTTGTCTCAGGTGCTTTCATTTTGATGATTGTGGCCGGTTTCTTGTGCAGACGGTGGCCTCAGCGTCTGGAGGAGGTGGCGCTTCACGGAGTGTCATTTGCATCTGGAATGTCAGTGATGGTGCCCAGAAGAAAACCATTACCTACCACAAAGGGGAGGTGCAGAGCATCCAGTTCTCCAGGGATGACTTGTTCTTCCTCTCCATTGGTCAGTTGAAGTCATGAATAGACCTCTTTTCCATTTCCAAGCTGGAAATGTTTGAAACACCCAAGACTTGCTGTAGGTCTGAGAGATAAGGCTTTGACTTTTGTAGTATGTAGGTTTATGGTACACTGTGTAGATTAAACCAAATATGAGCCAGCGAAATAACAAACAGAAAGGTTTATTAAACAAATGAACACAGTCACACTCACCATTTATTTTTAAATGTCATGACTTCAGTCGGTACGTTTTTACCCTTGCAGGAGACTACAGAGACCCAGGGCTGGCACTCTGGAGCACCAGGACATACCAGCTGCTCACCAGTGTTGGCCTGCCTGGACCTCTCCATGATGCCAGCTTCAGTCCTTTTTGTGCCAGCCACCTGGCATGTGTGGGGCGTGCTGGCGCCCTCTTCTGTCTTCTCGAATGCCATGGCCAGGATGTTGACCTGAAGGTAAGCCTGGAACTTATCACTTAGCCTGTAATGACTTTTAGTCATCTTATATCAAACCAACTCCTTTCAGTGTATTCAAAATGTGTTTGTCCAATGGTATTACTATCAGAATGCATTAATGTTTATGCAAGAATAATTACCTTTTTACAGTACAACACACCCTCTTATTGTAATCTTATATACTCTACACTTTTTTGCTTCTTAACACTTATTGACTAAAGGTTAGTACCATGCTCATAGGTACTGTGAAACTGTATTATTTTTTAAACCAGAAATATTTTAGGTATTGTGTTCGTCCACTGGATTTGAAGTTTGTGGTGTAATGATGTCTTCCTTTAATTAATTTTTTTTTCTGGCTACTGGATCCATACTGGCTTGCCCCTGTAGGTACACAGGGTACCTGTACCTGAGGAGCTGGGTGAGGTTGAGCTCACAGCACTGTGCTACAGTGCCAACTCTGTCCTGTACACGGGCACCAACAGTGGGCACGTGTGTGCATGGGACGACAGCACGTCACGCTGCTTCATGACCTGGCAAGCAGACGACGGTGAAGTCGGTCAGTGCTGTGGCAACTGAAAGGTTGTGGCAAAAGTATCACAAATCATGAACTGCTGATAATATTATTTTCGAATTGTGTTTCTAAGAATTTCAATCAGTGAATGTTGACTGTAATGCAGAATTGTAGCTGGTAGACCAAGCATTTCGAAATTGAAAACAAATTTGAATAGTTTTATTTAGTGATGTTACTGTTATATAGAGACTATGAAAGGTTTGTATGAGATTAAGCCTTATATAATAATAATATAACACCAGATGGGTGTTGCTAAAATAAATTGCGTATTGTTGTTTCAGGAACATAGTAAATGATTACGAAATTGAATGAAATGCACATCTCTTGACACGGTACTTTTTTTTTTTTTTCTTCACACATGGTTATGAAATTACAGGTTGGTATTTATGTTCACCATCAGCGTTGATAGCCATAAAGTAGAATAAAGGTCCATAAATATTGTTTTTAATGTTGTTACTTGAAATGATTGGTCATTATATTTTATCCATTTGCTGTTTAAACAAGTTTTGTTTAATGCTTTAGAAAGTAGCCCACTCATTTAGGTTGCCAGTTGGCGATGAGGGCCTTGTGCAGGGTGTGTACTGCTGTGCATGGTCTATGGAATCCACCTCTAATGACGAGTTCGCACATTTGTGTAGGGGTACTGCTGTGTCGGGGAAACCGGCTGCTGACTGGCAGCAACACCAGGAGAATCCGGCTCTGGGACGTGGCAGCTGTTCAGCAGTTATGGCCAGAGCAGAAAAGCGTGGAAGACAGGTGGGCACTGAGACCTGCTGCACATTAAAGGTGCTCAGCATCAGGCGGTGTAGGAGGTCCTGCTGTTACACCTTTACTGTCACGGCCACACCTCGCACACACTGGCACAATGTTCACTACAGCCATGATCGTGTACCTCCCTTTCTGTCTTTAATTTCCTCAGAAATGTTTCGGTGCTGATGGAACACGAAATGACCCTGGATGGCACGGTCGTGAGTGCGGCTTTTGATGATGTCATGGAAATAGGTATAGTTGGCACAACGGCAGGCACCCTGTGGTACGTCAACTGGGTAGAGAACACCAGCATTCGACTCATCAGTGGCCACAAGAACAAGGTGTGACCTCTTTTAGGATATACCAGTTTTTTTCTTGCCTTTTTCTTTTGCGTGTAGGTGACATGCTTGTTCTCCATTTTGTCATTGATATGATTGGGGATAGGGCGGCACGGTGGCGTGGTGGTTAGTGTCATTGCCTCGCTCCTCCAGGCCTGGGGTTCAGTTCCTCAGGTCTGTGTGTGTGGAGTTTGCATGTTCTCCCCATGCTTGGTGGGTTTTCTCCAGGTTCTCTGGTTTCTTCCCACAGTCCAAAGACATGCAGGTTAGGTTGATTGGTGTCCCCAAATTGCCTGTAGTGTGCGTGCATGCGTGCCCTGTGGTGGGTTGGCACCCCGCTCAGGGTGTCCCCTGCCCTGCACCTCCTGGCATGGGCTCTAGGCTTCCTGCGACCCTGAATTGGATAAGCAGTTTAGAGAATGGATGGCTGATTGATGATATAAGCCCTTTGCTTTTACTGCTGCTGCCTTCCAGCTGAAACGAAAGATAAGCAGCGAAGTATGAAGCTGTAAGTAACATCTGCGCGTGGCTTTTGTGCCCAGGTGAACAGTGTGGTCTTCAGCCCTGACGAGAGCCAGTTTGCCACGTGTGGAGAAGATGGCAGTGTGCGCGTGTGGTCTGCGCCCAGCAATGAGCTGGTGGTCCAGTTCCAGGTGCTCAACCAGGTAAGCAGCAGCAGCTGTCGTCTCGGCTCGTGCCATTCCCCAGTCCGCCCCGGTGTTAGCCATGTCAAGGCTCACCCTGCCGTACCTTGACAGAGCTGCGAGTGCCTCTGCTGGACGCCTTCGCAGGAGGGCCCGCGTGTGGCGGCAGGCTACAGCGACGGCACGCTGCGCATCTTCCGCCTGGACACCTCAGAGATGGAGCTGAAGCTGCACCCTCACCCCGGCTCTGTGGCCGCTGTACAGTATTCAGTAGAAGGTGAGCTCCGTACAGGCACATGTGCACTTGCATGTTTAGCAGCAGGTTGTTCCTGGAAAGCCCAAGAGACAAGAGTACTAATAGACTGAGACTTTTGAGACTAATACACATTACATAATTATTGCCCTAGTTCTTTAAATGAGTACTGCTGTTGTTTGGTGCATAAAGCATGTGCACACTGTAGTACGACAAGATCAGAGCTGGAGACCAGCTGGTAGGTAGTAGGTTCTGCAGCTGACAACAGTACTGAAGTGTGTCTCATTTCCCACAGGCCAGGTTGTTCTGTCAGGGGGAAAGGACGGACTTGTGGCAGTGAGCAGCCCTCTCACAGGGATGACCATCCGCATCATAAATGACCACAAAGGGGCCGCTATTAACTCAATCCAGTGTGTAAAGAAGAAGGTCAGAACAAAATACACTTCTGCTCCAGATTCAAATAGTAGCAATTTCCTTTCCTGATGTCATCGAGAGTAGTAAAATGTGCCGTGCTTTGCTGTTCTTCAGTTGGCAAAAGCTGTATGCTTGTGTTCTTTTTTAGTACAAAGAATTTGGTCTTGAAGGTTGTGAGATGTGGCTGGCTGCCAGTGCAGACAGGCGTGTCAGTGTCTGGGTGTCTGATTGGATGAAGGATAAATGTGAGCTTCTGGATTGGCTTACATTCCCAGCTCCTTCCACTTCTGAGGTAAATACGGAAAAGTGTGAGTATACACTGACAGCATATATGGTATTTATACAGAATATTAATCTGCATTATCCTTACAGTAATTCGCATTTTTTTACCCCTGTATGACAGGAGCTTGATAGCCTTCCTCCCAGCCTTGGTGCTTTCTGTCCATGGAACACAGGCATAGTCCTTTACACAGGATATGGATTAGAGAAGGAGCTGATATTCTACAGCTTATCTAAGAAGCAGGTAACTCAGCTGCTCATTTTTAAACAGGCACGTCTTTGTTTCAGACAAGAGTTCAGCTCAGCCATAGCTGAATACCAGCTGTGTAAGAGGCACAGTAATTTTTGGGGCTATTATGTCTTTCCTCAAATGCCAAATTCAAGGCAAATACACAAAGGTTAAAACAGGACCGGTATGTGTTTGCTTCTTTGGCACTTAAGCATATGTATACATTTTTGGCAGGTCTATGTTGAATAGGACTGAACTGAAAAAGTAGTGAGATATTCTATCATTGTGCTGTCTTGTTTTTAATGTTATTTTTCTAGTTTTAAAATGAAGTAGAGCATTTTAATTAGCTGTGCTTAGGCGAATCTGACGTTGCTTGTTTGATGTGATTAATCAAGGCACTGTTTTGTTGCTGCAGGTTATTAGGAAGATAGCCTTGTCTCACTGGGCATTGTGTTTGGGTCTATCGCCCAAAGGACACCTTATTACTGTTGGTTCTAATGGTAAGCCCCAGTTCTGCCCCTGACTCCTGGTTGTACTGTGTGACTTCTGTTATATGTGCAGCACATCCTGTGTTAACCCTTTTCCCACTTAGAACGACTGTTGAAGCTCATCAAGGCAACCAGTGGGAAGTTCCAGGATTTCCCAAGCCACAGTGATTCTGTACAAGTGTGCCTCTTTTCCCCCTCTGGAAGGCTCCTCTTCACCTCGGCCTACAATGAGATTTTCCTGTGGGAAGTGAAGGGGCTCTAGGCAGAAGCTGAAGCAGCACTTCCCATTGTTGCCTTCAGCACAGCAGCACTCCCACCTTGTCTTTAGATACTCCACATGTCCAGATAAGCCATATGTGACCTGCAGAAGAATGGGTAGCAGTACGCTTACACAGTTCTTTTCCATTCTGGAGCTGGAATTTAAATGAGGGCAACAATGAAGACTTAAATAGGTATAATATTCTATTGTTTTTCAATCATTTGGAGTGTCAATCTGTGTTTTTGTATATGAAAGCAATGTAGTTTTTTTTTTTTTTTTTACTAAACCTTGTAAAATTGTGATTTCTGATTGAATATCCCTTTGGATTCTGGAAGTGTTTTCAGTAGTTTTACATTTTTTTTTTTATTAAAGTTGAACATTTTACAATCTAATATTGCCTGCGGTTTGTAATTAATTTTTGTATTGTATTAAATTTAACAGATTACAGAAATGTAGGCATTGTTGTTATACCAGGTTGCATGGTTTTGGATTCTGACTAAAATGGAGTTGTACAGTATTTAACATGTCTGCGTGGCACTATATTCTTACAAGAATACAAGAACAGAACAAACTCACATCATCACTGATAAAATTATCTTCAAAACTACAAGAAAGAAATGTATATTCTTTGGATTATGTGCTTCAAAAGCACACCAAAGCTCTTTCTTACAAAGTTCTTTCTCACATCAACCCCATTTCCGCAAGCACTATAAATATGCTTGTTCTTATTCTGTACAAAACATTGTTTAGTCAATTTTTTTTTTTTTAACACGGCTGTCATCAGAAGTCTACATACACTTATATAATGGTCACTGAGCGGGCTGAGATCAATGCACCAGACAGGCCAGAGCTGAATCTCAGTTGTTGTCTTTGTTCTGATCCACTCAAAACCAGTTTTTCTATTCCAAGGTTATTATGAAAACTCCTTTATTTCTCTGTTTTGGTCTTTTGTTAAGGTTTGTCTGTAGAAGCTAACTGGTATCGTATGTGGACACCATTCTTCTCCACACATTATTTTCTTTTACAGAAATTACTGTGGAGTACTAGATCCTAAATCTATGAAGCAGATATTTTCCCGTTTTTACCAACCAAATACTTCTCACCAATCCTAAGAACCAGTCATTAATAACCATATATTCTAATTAACCCGCCCAGGCCTGACGCTAATTAGACATGTATGTGCATGTGTATTTGAGCCAAAAAAATTCTAGAATGTCATAAATAATGAAAATAAGTTAAAATGTAACATCCACTTTTTTTGATGGTGATAATTGGTCCTATTGTATCGGAACAGGTGTATTGATTTTGATTGTGTAATATTTAACAAACATAATGCAGGAAAATGCAAGTAATTTAACTTCATACACTTACAGTATATGACTTGTTTAAGAAATGTTTTGCATGTTTGATAGCAATACTATACACATATGTCCACACTGACATCTACAGCTACAGAGCACAGGATTCATCAGCCATGTTTATGACAGCTGCTTGAAATGTGTTGTCAGTTTTGAAAATACAGGATTTTAAAATGTATTTTTTTAATGAAGCCACACTGACAGATAAAAATGTGCTGCTGACGAAATCTATTACACTTTCTACTCTGTCATTTATTAGTTTAAGTTCTCTATATATATATATATATATATATATCGTATTTCTCCTAATCAACGCACCTGGTCACGTTACAAGTTACGTGCAGGGCATGTCTATTTGAGGCCAAAATGTCCAAATTATGAAGTTTTTAAAACCTTTAAAATAAGGAGTTCAAGTTTTTAAAAACTTTTAAAAACATCAAGTTGTTACTAAAAAGCCTAACGTTCTTCTACATTCTTTAAAAAAATCGAAAAATTAAATTCCTATTAACTACGACTTATGACCCAAATCTGGCGGTCTGAACAGATCCCAAACATCTGGAAGCGTGCCATCATCATACCAATCCACAAAAAAAGGTGACTAGCGATTGTAGGAACTATTGTGGTATTAGCTTGCTCTCTATTGTAGGCAAGGTATTCATGAAAATCATCCAGTCAAGGCAGCAGAAATACCGTGAACAGACCAGCCAGGAAGAACAGGCAGGATTTCGACCAAGACAGAGCTGCTGCAACCAGATCTTCGCCCTACAGCAGCTGATGGAAGAACGGATTTGCAGTGGAAAAAGAACTATAATTGTTTTTATAGATTTCAAGTCAGCCTTTGTGGTTACTGGCCTGCCCTTTGGAAAGCATTGGAGACTGAGCACCTAGCTCAAAAAGTCATTAGACTCTTCAAAGCAACCTACAATGGCTCAAATAGTTGTGTGCGGATTCAAAATGAGCTATCAGCGGATTTTCCAATCCAACCTGGAGCTCGCCAAGGAGATATGGCTTCCCCCTTGCTCTTTAACATCATAGCCAATGCAATAATGAGAAAAGTATTTATGGGGCAATGTGGAGTTCAGCTTGAGGAGGATAAGTTTATCACTGACCTCATGTTCGCTGACGATAGTGCAATTTTTGCTGATTCTGATGCAGACGCCACCAAAGTCTTGCCGTTACTGCCCAGTCTTACGGCCTCAAAATCAACACAGAGAAAACAAAAGTAATGACAACTGATGGGTTGCGAGTCAACATCTACCTGTCGGGGGCACAGATAAAACAGGAGTTCAAGTACCTTGGGTCATTGGTTCAAGACGAAAAGGTGGCATCATCAGCGGACATTTATAGCAGAATCGGACATGCAACTATGGCATTCGCCTCTCTTAACTGGTGTTTATGGAAAAAACAGACTTTGGAAACAGACATTTCACACAATACCAAAATCTGCCTTTTTCAAAGTCTCATTATTCCAATTCTCCTTTACAGAGCTGAGACATGGGTCATCCATAAGCTTGATCACAATAGGTTAGAGGCTTTTCAAATGAGATGCTTGCACCAAATACTGGGGATTACCATCCGCGATTGTGTGTGAAATTAAGTTATTTGAGAAAAATGTGACCATCAGGAAACCACTGAGGAACTTGTTCAAAAGTGGTGACCACAGTGGTTCGGCCACATCTGTCAAATTAGCACCACCAGATTACCAGACCAACTCCACTGGCAACAGCGACCAAGACAGTGAAGGATCAAGAGAACAGCCCCAAAGAAAACCTGACTTAAGCACACAGAAGACCTGAAAAACTGCCATCTGAACATAAATGATACCAGGATCCGAGCCACCAACAGACAGCCATGGCAGCATACCCTGCACAGCGTCCGAAGTCCAGCAGCACCCACAGCAGCGTACTGGCTACGGGGCCAGAAACCCTTGCCAGCCGCCAGTTAGGGACCAGACTAGACATCTACAACTTATAAAAACGAATAAAATTCTGTCATTATCAGAGTTTCCGTTAGGCATAGGAAGACCTTATTATTGTACTCGAGTACAATCAATATGGGATTCAGAAGTGGATTTTCTCCAAATAATGTAGCATTTTTGTGTTAATGATCTTTACTTGTAGAAAATGCATATAGTTCACTGCATTTACACGTTCATTCTCTGCAAATCCACACTTCTACACATTGACCACAATTCTATGTCACCTCTTTAATCGCTCAGAAGGGTGCAGTGTACTGTGTCTCGTACTATATTGTCGGGTAAGGGAGCATCTATTAAAGCAGGTGCGTTAATTAGGAGAAATATGGTATATATGTGCATTTGTGTTTGTTTTCAGGCAGTTATCAATCAATCCATTCATTCATTACCAAGCTGCTTATCCCAGTCAGGGCTGAAGGTGTCCTGGAGCCTATCCCAGGCAGCCCAGGGTGCAAGGTAGGGGACACTGTGGACAAGGCTTCAACCCATCGCAGGGTTATTATGAATATTACTTTCAAATTAAGTCAACAATATGCGTACACATGCAGTACAAACGTTATTTTTATTTCATAGCCTACATAAAAGCAGGGTTATTCTTCAATGTTTTAGGCAAACACCTGCCGTGTTGGTTGAGAGCACATCTATTAAAGCAGGAGCATTAATTAGGATATAGTAATTTTTAAATCCTAACTTCCTACAGCGCAGTAGTGTTTGCATAACCGTGTAGGTCGCTAAAACATGAATAGGTCAAACACCACGAAGTCACCAAATACCTAAACCACTGGACCTGTACAGTGGTACCTCTGGTCACGACCACAATAAGTTCCAAAACTCTGGTCGCAACTCGATTTGGTCGTGACCCAAACCTAATTTCCCCATTGGATTGCATGTAAATACAATTAATCCCTTCCAGACTCATACGAACTGTATGTAAATATTGTTTTTTCTAAGATTTTTAAGCACAAAAATAGTTTATTAAACCATAAAATGCACAGTGTAATAGTAAACTAAATGTAAAAACCTTGAATAACACTGAGAAAACCTTGAGCAACAGAGAAAACTAACACTGCACAAGTCCATTCTAGACCGCTACAAACCGTCTTAGTTTTAAGCACAGAAAAGATAATCAAAGTTTGAAAAATCCTTAATTATTCTAAATAATACACAGTTTAATAGTACAATATAAATCTTAAAACCTGGTGATAGACCACCAAAATAGATTCACCAAAAACCGATCTAATTTGACTTGTCTTTTCTGCGCATCAAAACTTTACGGAAATGAGAGACAATGTGATCGTTCATCGTGTTCAACACTCTGTTTGTAACGGTTTTGTCGGGGTGGTTCTTCTCAAAGACATCCTGACACTCATTCCATTTTTCTATGATGGCTTTTAACACAACACTTCTAATCTCCTCCCTTTCATCTTCCTCCGATGACTGTTCCTCAGTGAGCACCTTATGCTGCTCATTCTGGAGCACCACTCTTCACATGCTTAGAGGCTGTGGTCAATTGCAAAATTAATGCAAAAACACAAGAAATAGAGCACAAAGAGTTCACAGCGAATGAACGCACATCTGACCAAAACCGATTACAGTACAAGGCGAGACTGAGAAATCGGTCAAGCTTGTGGGTTACTGCAGCTGTGTTTTTCGGCACCCGAGTATGTGTTCGTGACCAGATGCAAAAATTTGGCGAATATTTTGGTCGGGAACCGATTTGTTCGTGTTCGGAAGCGTTTGTGACCAGAGGTTCCACTGTATGTCAAAATCCCTATTTCATGTGAGAATGTGCCCTGTAATTGAGTGATCTTTGGAAGGGGGGTCTTCTCCACGGTACAAGGCTTGGCAGAAACTTGCGGAAATCCTGGGCTGTCCAGGCAGCAGAACACCCCTCACAGCCTACCTTAGGTGGGAGGGATCTAAAGGTGTGTAAAACAATTTTTAGGCCCTGCTTAATTATTGAAAGTGTTGAATCAAACTCAACATGCCTTAGGGCCTCCACTGTACATTTGGGTAAGCTTTACTCCTTAGACTTTGCTAACAGTTTCACAAAAAGGGGAAGCTACTTTTGACTCATTCATGAAGATGAAGTTGTAATTGCCAACAATCAAACCCAAGTCTTTTTCATAGCAGCCATAAATTCTGATGGTCTCCTTGCAACTTTAATTATTATGGAAGTCCATAAAAGCAATATATAGTGGAGATAAAAGAATTAAGATTATTAGAATTGCAGTAGGCCACCCTCTCATTCACCAGGGAAAGAGAGGGTTGCCTCCTTGTGCCTTTGGGTAGGGGATAAGTCTCTCTCTGTTGTTTGTGCCTACGGGCCGAATAGCAGTGCAGAGTACCCAGCCTTCTTGGAG
>JABJVR010000077.1:8719526-8742176 GCA_025773905.1 Chitala chitala
ACTTGTTGTCCATAACGAACACGATGTTCGAGCATAAGGGTGTCCACCAGTGCACGTGGCACCAGGACACCCTAGGACAGAAGTCGATGATTGACTTTGTGATCCTGTCATCCCACCTCTGGCCATATGTGTTGGACACCAGGGGAAAGAGAGGGGCAGAGCTGTTAACTTATCACCACCTGGTGGTGAGCTGGATCCGATAGCGGAGGAGGAAGCCGGACAGAGTTGGCAAACCCAAACGTATAGTGAGGGTTTGTTGGGAACGTCTAGTTGAACCCTCTGTCAGAAGGGTCTTCAACTCCCACCTCCGGGAGAGCTTCAACCAGACGCCTCGGCGTCCCCCCCAGAAGAGCTGGAGGAGGTGTCTGGGGAGAGGGAAGTCTGGAGGTCACTTCTGCTGCCCCCGCGACCTGGCCCCGGATTAGCGGCAGAAAATGGATGGATGGATGGAAGAATTGCAGTGGGATGTTGAAAACTATATTTAATATAAAGCAATTGTCTTAAGTTTAAGAAAATTATCTTATTCAATGCGAAAATACTATTCCATAGCCTGCAGATACTTAATCTCATGGTTTAGTTTTTAATAAAACATTGTTATATCATGTTTTGAATATGACCACTACATCTCCCTGCCTGCAATTAACATACAAGCTGCTATCATGTTTCTCCTTGGCTTCCTCTAGAGAACTCCAATCAGCTGAGATCACACTGTTGGTTCTAGGCAGTTTACTTTGTCACTACTTCATAATTAGGAATATATTTCAAATAATTCTGTGACACAAAAAGTGATAGTAGTTCGACCTCCAGCACAGGAGCATTGGTTCTCTGCTGTTGTATAATGCACAGAGGGTAAGCAGATATGCACATGCACACACACACACAGATCAGACCAGAAACCAGGCACACACACACACACACACACACACACACACACACACACACACACACATAGATCAGACCAGATACAAGGAACATACACATGCTCATAGACACAGATCAGACCAGACACAAGGCATACACACATACACACACATGCACAGATCAGTCAAGACACAAAGCACACACACACGCACACAGACACACAGATCAAACCACAAGCAATGTGTATACACACACACACACGTCAGACCATGCACACACACGCACGTCAGATCAAACACAGGGCATGCACACATGCACAGGTCTTGGAGTAATGCAAACACACACTTGGAGGCAGTCGCACTGCTCACATCCAGAGGGAGCAGGTCTGCCATGCATCATTCACTAGTCTGCAAGGTGACTGTCATCCCTGGTCCACCCGTAGTGGCTTGACCATTTGACACCACCCTGTTTAAAGAGAATACATTTCACTCCTGCTCATCACCGGCTGTGCTCAGGTATCTGGCTTTGGTGTCACCTGAGCTGAGGATCGGTACGAATGTGCCCTTCTTACACGTTCGCATAGACTGCACTCCAATGCATGTACAAAGATGCATGTACAAAACAGTCATCATGTCTACATACATTTATATAATGGGCAGTATTGGGTTTTCAGTGATTTTCACAAATGTTCTTTTTCTGTGGCAAAATGATTGTACACCATATAACTTTATTACAAAAAAAGACTATATGTTCTTCATTGTGTCTGTTTTTTTAACTCTTACCTGACAGATAGGTGGGAGCGTTTTTCTTAAAGGCACAGCACTCGTCATTTTGTACCTTTGTATTTTATGACATATGTACCTACTGTACAAGAAATGCTTTGCTGTCCTATTAGGAACATCCTGTGATGTGATCAGATTACTTTCAGTCAGTGGACTACAGGTAAATTCCACATGAATTATTTTTTTTTAATTTGGATTCTATATTAGGTTACTTAAGATTCATACCCTTGCCGTAAGGTAGGTAAGAGGGTTAGTAATGTGTATTGTAGTTCACATCAATGATCCATATCCATGGATGCCAACCTGGGGTCCATACTCCCACCTCAAGGGGGGGGGGGCGCCAGAGATCAAAGGGGCCAAACAAGTTCTTGTCTGCTCCAACATTTTTCATAACTGATGTTAATTTTTGCCAATAAAGATTTGGAACACATTAGTTTTTTATTTTGGAGTGTGTTTCTGTGCATGGCCTGGGGTGGCTCTGATTTTCTTAGATACAAGGTCAGGGAGAGGGGGGGCTTCCAAGGTCAAAAGGTTGAGAGTCACTGGTCTATACTCTACGCTATGAAAATGTATTAAAAGAAAGGAATTGTCACCAAAATTCTATTTACTGAGGTTATCCTAGCATTCTTTTCCGTGTGCCATAACACAAATCTTATTCTTCTATTTAGTCACATGTTTACAACAGTCCTACAAAACTATTGGGCTATAACGCAGTCATTTTAATAAGTTGAGTAGTCCTAAATAAAATGTTTTTTTTTAAACGTTTTATTTAAAAAAATAACGTTTATGTTAAGATACTGCTGCCAGTCATTACTATTCGAAGAAGCCCAGTAAAATACACGTTTCTGCTATTTTTATTACCCGACATCTTAAATTCCATAATTGCTGCACGAATCGTTACTCACCTACGTTGTTTTCCAGTACTGTGCTACAATTTTTATTACATAAGGATATGCTCTATAGCACCATTTAAAAACCGTCCCGATTTCGTTCTCTCGGCCGTTCCAGACTTGGGCTATTTCGTACCAAAGTCCTTTCTTCACGTGTAGGAACTTGTTGGATGTGGTGTTCTGGGAGATGTAGTTCTCCACGAAGACTCGCCTTGCTAATCGGCACATCCTGAAAAATACTTGACTAAAGATCGTTCATTTATAGATTCACTGTTTTATTCAGTGAAATAACTTAGTTCATGACATTTTTTAGATCACGAACAGGAATTGCAAATTTTCCAATTTTTTATTTGTCTACCATCTCCAGTCGCGTAGTCGAACAAAAAATAGTAGATTGAACTCTAATTCCGTTTTATAATGCCTGTTATAAAATTTTCCATGTATGGAAGTATATTGCATTCAATCAACTGATTATTGTGTATGATTAGTGATTTCAACATTAAACGGGTATTGTTTGCCTTTTGCACACATATGCTGTGTGTATTAATTGAATCACATTTCTAGCTGAAAATGTTTGAGACCAATCGAAATATTTTATACTAATTTTGTGTTGTTTTTTTATTTTCTAACAGTTCGGCTCCGTCTTTAACTGATACAGCAAAGTATTTCAAGAGTTTCTGTACCATTTTTACAGTTTATTTAGGTATGCTGTATGTTCAGCACCAATGTGTCTAAATAAAATCGCCACCAACTCCAGGACAACAGTTAATTTGTGTTAATTCTGTTTGTAATTAGCGTTTAAGAAAACATTTTGAGCCCTGGTTTTTTTATTGCGGCGGTGTTGTATATCGCCCGAACATAGCTACTCTTCAAGGCACTGAAGAAGCAGGATTCAAATATAATGAGTAAGTTCAAAACAACATCGATACTGAGTTTATATCTGCCCTCTGCGTATTAGGTGTAGTTGTACATGCAACAACTTATCAATAACGACAGCTGCACCTTCTTTTGGTACTTATTTGTACTCTTACAAAAAGTAACACGACTGTGTTCTGACTGGTGCGTTGCTTTTAAACGCCTGCTGGGAGCAGCGTTGGGCATTTGCACGGTTGTACAACCAGAGAGCTGCATCGTAAAACACGTAGTAGACGACTGCATGATGGTTTTGTACTCTTAATCTAAATGACGACCATCTTCTTTTTACGCAGGACATCAACTCTATTTTACATATAACACAATTACGCGCATGTACCTCTCCACTCAATAACGTGCAACAGTATATCTAGCACTGACGCGTATATCTAGTACTGAAAGCTCAAAACGTTATACTTTTAATTATTTATTTTTAAAAGACACATATTATAAGATGAAAACCAGTTTGTTATAGCACAGTATAAACATTTTTCAAATTATGGAATCAGAAATTTGTTCACATAGAAATTGCGTCGTTTAATGGAAAAATATAGAAGTCAAAATGTAATTAACAGGCTGTCGGGAACGTGTGAATAGAACCGCAGCGGTAACTCCCCTAACGCTTTACAGTACTGTATGTCAAACTGGCTGCGTGGCTTTCAAGCAGGCTACAGTACAGGTCTCTTAAAATCTTTGTCAACAATTTCATCTAAGTTTATACTTCAACTCTCATGCATAGAAAATGCTACATGAAGTTCGTATCGTAAATACACAGTTCCTTTCACAACATATTCGCTTACGAGTCTTCCAGGATACGTTATTCCATGGACAGTGTGGAGAATAAATAATGACACAGCTATAGGGGAGAAAACTTGTTTGCATTCGGGACCCTCACTAAACAGGATCAAATTTACATCCGTTCATTGAGAAACATATATGTATGACTAAGAGTTAGGAAAAGGTCGGAAAATTCCACATGAAACGAATACAAAAATAACATTTAAGAAAAGTGTTTCCCAAAGTATTTACATGTAATTTTCCTGTGATTTATAAAGTCACGGTGTTTCCTTTCACTTCTTTTTCGTAACTTTTTTAGCGGTTGTCTTGGCTTTTGGTTTCGCACTCTTCACTTTCTTTGGCTTGGTCGCCTTCGCCGGTTTTGAGACCTTGGTCTTCTTCACTGCTTTCTTTGGCTTGGCTGCTGTCTTCTTTTTCTCCGCCGTCTTCTTCACTTTCTTCTCTGCGGCTTTGGGTTTCTTGGGTTTTGCTGGGGACTTGGCGACCTTTTTCGGCTTTGCCACCTTCTTGGGCTTCACGGCTTTCGTGACTTTTTTCTTGGGCTTTTCCACGACTTTGGGTTTGGGTGCCTTCTTTGATTCATCGGCTTTGGCCAATTTAAAAGAGCCCGAAGCGCCAATGCCCTTGGTGTGGCGCAGGACCCCGGTGGCAACCAGCCTCTTAAGTGACAGCTTGATCTGAGAGTCAGCGTTGTCGCCTACCTTGTAGTGGCTTTTAATGTACTTCTGGATGGACTGTCTAGACGCACCCCCGCGACTTTTGTCGGCGTGCACAGCTGATTTGATCATTTCCGAGTATTTGGGATGAGCTGTCGCTTTCTTCGGGGATTTTGTCTTTTTTGCCTTCGGGGCTTGTGAAGCCGCTGTCTCTGCCATAATTAGCTTACTTTTTATTGTTAGTCGCTGTAAAATACCTTCAGTCTTTAGAAAGTGTAGTATATATATCCAGGTGCTTAAAATGTCCCAATAGTCCTTTGCCAGTAGTCCAGATCTGGTTTATAAGTATATTATAAAAACGTTGTTTAATGTATTAATTATCACAGGTTTCTGTTCAGAAGTAATTTTTTTCCTTGGAAAAAAAACAGCTCTAATTCCAACCGTATTAATATATATATATATATATTTTTCCTCTCCCAGCTACTTCTGTGACTTTATCAAGGCTGAGAGCGGACGTGATTGAGAACACCAACTGCCAGCAGCTGATCCAGCAGGCTCTATGAAACACTCACAGTCCCGTTTGTGTTTCTTCTTCCTCGAACTCTTGTGAAATTTGCAAAATACGAAAGCGCATGGGTTAACAAAACCATTTAGGATTAAAGTGGACACTCGGGGCTTGTCTGACATACCACAATTCCAAAATAATTCACCAGCCGATAAACTTTTATTCCCTAAAAACCTCCACGAAGTGATACGCACTAAGATGAATTTTGCAGAATTCCTGTAAATTTCACCCAACTAGACAGAACGGACTGCAGAAATACAAAATGGATTTGGAAAATTAATCAATATTGTAACGTGTAAACGTGGATTGATATGAGAAAAATATTGTTTTTGTTTGCAATTCATCGATATAGTTTCCTAACTAACACAGCCCTGCCACTGACTTTGAGTGACGTGGTTGAGATTATTTACTGTTAAACCTAATATAAATTAAAAGAAATATAAATTGAGTCGATAATATACTGCGGATTATATTCTTGCATCCTTGTCTGTTTCCTCAGAATTTTGATTGTGTTCTTTTCGTCGGTGTTTTACGGAAGGAGTTTGAAATTTACAAATGCAAGCTGTTGTCTGGACTCTGTTTCTTCGTTGTTAGGAAAGTTGCCAACACCACCAAATATCTGGTTTTCTGATCATCATCTGATAATACGGTGGGATTTTATTAAAAGAAATGTGCACTGTCTTAAATTGTCCACGGGGATCAGATCTCACTTCAGAATTTGCATTGACACTAATATAAACAGAGCAGTTATATGGAAAGCACTGGGGACATTTCTTTTGTTCACAAACTAAGTCGGGCAAGTGGATCGACTTCAATTTTTTCGATTTTGACTTGTTGATTACACTGATCCCATTTCCGGTGATAGTTAAATCTGCACGCCAACATATATTTTACATTTAAAGGGGCAACAGTTAAAGTTTATTTAAATTCAGCTTTTTCCTTGCTGGTATATTTTCATAGTAAACGCCATCTTGGATCCCTTCAATGTTGGACACATTGTCTCATTTCACATCACTTTATGTATTTATTGTCATTACATACAGTAAACAATATTGTCGGCTTCTCAAAGCGGTCCATTAACGTACATCCCTTTTTGTGTGAAAGATCATTATTAATCTAAGATTACACAACATTACAATCGTGGTAAATCACATCGCAGTTGCTGTCGTTCACACAGGTTTACTTTTGATAGAAACAGGTTAACAGTGTAAGGTAGACTTAGATGGTAAAGAAGCGAATTTTAGGTTACTTTTAAAATACTACATACACTCGCCAGCATGTAATTTGACAGATGACCAGTGTGCTGTGAATTGTTGATAATGCAACTAGTTCTTCAATAAAATTAAGGCTGTAATTAGATTTTATTACATGCAACACATACATGCATTAATGCAATTACTGTACGTGAAAAATTAACATTTTAAACACTGCGTCAGTTACAAGCAAAACTTATTCAATATATATTCTTCATTGCAAGCACTTTTTTGTTTTATAAAAATGCATATTTTAAAATAATACATTCTGAAAAGTACATGTTTTTTTTCTATCTTACAATGAAGAACAGTGGGGTCGACAGTTACACTGGCTGAGGGAATGAGGATGCTGTGGGTTGGTGCTGAAGACAGCACCTACAATCTACACTGTAGCCGAGCAAACATCCCGTTCCATTGGCTGCTAAAACGGCAACAACAGACACCTTAACTAGTTTTCATTCGTTATTTTTTCTTTCTAAATGAATTTATATTGATGTATTGCTCGGTAGGCAGGCAAAAAACAAACGTTAAAGCGGTGCATTTACGGACCTCGCAGTGGCCAAATTCATTCATTATATTACGACCTAATTTGTGCATAGACACACCCCTCAGTATTGTTTGAGCCTCTGCCTAACTGTAATGAGGTATTGTGTGAATTGCATGGATGGCGGCATTTGCCCTAAAAGACTATCAAAAAATAATCTGTATTAAAGGTTTAAAAATAACACCGATTATAAAGTTGAAAGGTATACATTGATGTAATTTCCTGAATGCACCTGTGTACGTGTGCTGCAGTATGATTGTGGAGCGTCGGTCAAAGCATCGTGGCTGTTCTCGCGTGTGTAGCTCACTCGCATGTTTAAGGACAATTCTACGGCCAAAATACATTTTGTCAAATAGCACGTGTATATGGTCAGTGTTATTTACAGTCCTTGTGTTTGTAGCGTCTGACGTTAACATCGTGCACCTGATCCTTTTATAATGGTAAAATGTATAGATTATGTTTTCTGTGTTTCTGCATGACACCTGTTTAATAAATGGAATATAATATTTAATACAATACGAATTAAACGCATTTTTTAAATTATTATTATTATTACTTTACAGTTTATGCGTATGATATCCGGTCTCTGTCCGTTTCCGACCAATGGCTGGGTTTTTTAAACAGTTTACACACAGACAACTTTAGGCAAGTAATCCAAATCTGCCGCTACGTTAGCGCCACCTAGAGGCTTTTCATATCTGTAACAGTTTAACTACAGCAACGAACCCATTGCTGTTCCACCCCCAACGCAAATTATGCAGAATTATGCTTTCAGGCACTGTAGAGAAAAAAATATGTTTTTGCTTAATTATTCAACAGTTTTATACCGGTGTCATAAGATTGCACATGTAGAAATCCTATTATAAATTCAAATTTTTTCTGTTTGTACTGTTACACATTCATGCAGTTTGTTGTTATGACGGTATACAGTGTTTACCTCCCGATGCATCTTATCTGTTTTCGTATAGTGTATTGCAAAAGTATTCACCTGGAATTAAATTAGATTTTTAGGGGGGTGTACCATTTAATTTAATTTAATACAACATGCTTATTACTTTGAAGGTGCTAAATATTTTTATTGTGACACAAGTAATAATTGTAGCTAACAAACAGAAATCTGGAGGGTGCAAAAGTCAATATTTCGTAGAGTCACCTTTTGCTGCAATTACAGCTGCAAATCTCTTGCGGTATCACTCTATTAGCTTAGCACATCTAGGCACTGGGATTTTTCAAGGCAAATATGTGAAAATGGATCACAGTTTATATGAACAAGGTAAGACCTCTGCACATCTTACTAAAAATAAGTAGTCAACAACAACACTGTAAACTGTGTTATTTCCTGTATTTAAAATTTAATAATATCTTATTTTTGTAACATATCCCTACAATTAGCTATTTGCGTGTACAGGTGCGTATGTGTGTCTGTAAGCATATATGTTATTATTTTGCAGTACTGCTAATTTATAAACACTTTAAATGCAACTGCTTTTTCATGTTAAGCACTTTTCTTCCACGCTGTCTTTCTTATGGCCACCAGAACACGAGTGTCCAGACAGTACTTTCCACGAACAAACACGCAACAATGTTTCATTTTGTTATGCTTCTGCTGTGGCAAAGCTCAGCAGAATACTGTTTGCATAGATTCTTGTCAAAATTTAAAAATAAGCATTTTTAATTACTAATAATCGCTGATACCTGATTAAAGACGTACATTATCACGATGTACAGTCGGGTACAGAAGTATATGGACAATAACACAGTTTTTATTAAATTTGCCTAACTTTCTTTCCTCTTTATTTTCATATTATTTAAAGTCTATTTTTTACTGAATTTAGCTGTTGTACTTTCATATTAAGGAATTAAAAACATCAAATGATTTTTTGTTCCCACAGTTTGATGTTTATTGAATCTTTTCAATGACATTCCATAGAAAAGTGAAAGAATTCATTGCGTAGTTTATGGATTATTATTTTTCTCCCCGTAAATTATTTTGAAATCCCAGACTATATTTTATGTTCTATATTTTGAGTACTTTAAGTATTAGGTTGCATTCATATGTATATTTAGGACTGAAGTGTTATGTCAGAAATACATTTAGTCTTCAAGTTACAAGCGCGTTTTCTTGTTTTACTCAGGACCTCATAAGTACATGCAGCCTTATTCACTCCCATTATCCATGAGTTACAGCAACACATCACATGCAGAGGTAACAGTCCTGTTCTTTTAAGTCAGGCATTAAAAGTCATTCTGTTGTTATTAATTTTTAGATAAAACAACCATGGTTGTTTTATCTCAAAATTAATAACAACAGAATGGTTATAAATTACTTTAACAGTAAACTGTGATGTTCCAGGGTCTTAAACTAACTGATTGAAAGATAGATTAAGAGGTATAGTGTCTCACTTGTGTGTTTAGACTCTGGATTGTTGCCAGGGAAACTCTGTTTTAAGGATCCAAGATGAATGCTACTATGGCAACAGACCAGCATATATAGTAAAGCCTTTGGTTCTAACACTGTAAAATATTGGATCTCGACTGTAAACTGATAAACAAATCAGCAACATTGTGTGTGCTCAGTCTAGTGAACAGTATGTGAAAATAGCTTCTAAACAAAACAATTATAACCTGTATGATTTTGATAGGCTAAAATTACAATAAAAAAAATAATTTTTGTTTCACAGTTGTTTCTTTTATGAATTCCGTAGGCCATCTTAGCATGGTTTCTTTTAAAGTAGCGTGTATAGTAATAAGTTTTGTTTTCCAGGTGATTATTCATGACTTACTCTGTGAAAGTCTTTAAGGTGTTGCTATGCCATAGAATATTCAAGTTTAATTTAAAAATGCGTAGCAGGGTATAAAGGTTTTCTTTTTTTTACAGTAACCCAGATGTGTGGGTGCAAATTTATGCTTGTTAAGGTGAGGTAAGGTAACAGGTACGTCCACGTGTTTATTTACTGTGTAGTCTCGGTGTGAACTTGAAGCAGCTGTGCTGATACAACCAAAAGGGGTCAGAATGAGGCCTTCTGCACCTCGATTTTCCACTCTCCTACCGCACTTAGCTGTCATTTCTGCAGTGTTTAAAAAAACTGAAACAACAGATGTTTCATATCCTGTGCAATAGATGAATATCAAGGTCGGTTGGATAAAGAGCAGACACTTTGCGACAGGCGGTAGGGCGCCCCCTGAGATTGTGGCATTGCGCAGGTGACTCCCGCACAAACTTCTTGGCAGGCTTGGTTTTCTCAAGACCAGAATGTGTCGCCTTGACACCCCCCGCCATCCGCATCATCCCAGTTTAACAGCACTAGATAGACCCATGTTAGTGGTACTCTGGGTCTGGGACAAGTACCTATTTTAACAGTTTCAGATGCTGCTCTTTTCCTCCCTCGGCTCCTATTAGCACAGTTAACAAGTCAGGCACAATTACTGTTTCATCGCTCGCACCTGTGGATTGTCAGCCTGTATGCCAATATTTTGCTTCAAAAAGTGTCTATTATGCATGTCAGTACTACTGATTTTATCGCAGGTCTGTAAGTCATTATTAATCCCAAATCATGGGTTTATAAATACTTTACAAAAATAAGTTTATTGTTGACAATTTTATATGCAGTTGTTTTGTTGTTAAGTACTTCTAATGCAAGATTTACACCTGGTGTCTTTAAACTTTCGCCAGCTTTAGTGTTTAATTTCTGAAGAGTATTTTATTAATGGTACAACACAGGACTTATAAATTGCAGGCTATGTCCCCACCCAGTTTTTAAAAATTGATGTTTTGCCCCCTTCATTAGAAACACAGATCTCTCCCACCCCCAGTAGGTTGTCTCCTGCACTTTAAAAACCTTCCCTACACCCATGGGGCTGCATAATTTAAGCAACAGCAAACAGGAGTAGTTCCGATCTATATTTTTTCCTCACCTAAAGGTTTTGTTCTTATCTTGGTAACTTGCATTGTTCTTGTATGTCCGTATCATCCAGTAAATAAAGGTGAATTTTTTATATAGTGTATGCATGTATATTTTGTATATGAATGTTACGTGGTAATAGTTTATTCTAAGTACATGTGTAATGTATGAAATCCCTATACTCTACATCTTAACAATGAAAAATATTAGTTTTGATCATTTCCTCACTGAGCTCCCTGTGAGAGCATGACAGTCTCTGGCTTTGTAGTCGTTTGTTAGCTCCTGTAGCGTGGAGGTGTCTCCTCTCCCGTTGTGTGTGACCTGGTTCAGTGAGCAGTACGTGGATCTGCCTCCAGCTGCTGGCAGCCTAGCTGTCTCAGAGACGCCTGCTTTGATTTATCTTTCCCCCTGTCATCAACGTTTAATGGCTGTCGCAGCCTGTCACTCCGAAGCTCATAGTCTCTCCTCTGCAGATTTCCTCTGGGCTTGGAGTTTAACCTGTTTGCCCCAAGAGGGAACACCAGGACGCAGAAGAGGAGCATCAGTAGTCCAGGTATAGATGAGAAACAAGGCTACCGGCATCATGTGAGGCTGGAAACATGGAGCACCTCCTCACCAACTGCTGGCACAATGAGGCCTACAATGTCCCTACAACGTCCCTCTACACAGCTGGTGCAACTATACCACATGGCTTGTGAGTGTCCAGTCCTCTGGTCACAAACAATGAACCTGCAGCCACACTGTGACCCCTTCTTCAGATGTCAAGACCTGCGGGTGTGGTGATTACAGTAATAAAGGTTCAAATATTAATTTAATGCAAAGGGCTTCTGCTTCATTAGCATGGTTTCCGGATGTTTCTTTTGTGCAGTGTAAAAACCCTTTGTTATCTGTTATTCTCACTTCATCTCCCATCAAAAGGACTTGGTTCAATGTGACATTTTAAATAAGCACATGTTAGTGACCCTGTTCCCTCTGTACTCACTTCCATCAGTATCTGGTCATATAGCTCCTCACGGAGGTCAACATGTAAGAAAATAGTTCACTTCATATTGTAAAGAGGCTGTGTCTGCTGGGGAAGTTAAGAGAAATGTCCTTGCCTCCATTTATCCAGATGTCCAAAGCAGATATTTTTCATCCTGTTTCATATGATGAATGAAAGAATTATTTTTGTTTTTTGTTTTCTTCCCATTAAAGCTCTGCTCAGCATTTATAACAAGCTATGAGTATGGATTGGTTCATTACACTATTGAATGCTGTAAGAGGGACCAAATTAATGATAGCCATTCTAACAATGTCTCTTGATTAATAGGCAATTATGGAAGTCTCTATGAATGAAACTGTTTCTGAAACGCTGTGCATTACTACATCAGCTGTATCAGGAGAAGTCTTGCTGTTTAGACTAGTAGCACTAGTGTGAACAAACAGTGGGCTTTGCCACATGGGCAAATGGATTTGTCTGCTCAAAAAGCATATTTATTTCTCCTTCAAATCCCAGTTACCTGGTTAATGGATCCAATGGGGTTCCATCCTCAGCTAGTGCAAAGAAAGATGAAGTGAATTAAATTTAAAATGGGACAAACCACATAAGAACAACATTGATGAATAATCATTTTCATCAAAGTTCATTACCTCCTAAAAGCTCCACACAATCTCATGAAGGTAACAGACACTTCCAGGACCTTCAAGTGTAGGACCATAAAATTTTGGAGTGGGCTCTAGTTTGTGGTTTATGTAACATCTAAACTTCACTTTCAGACAGTTGACCTAGATTTCTCATACCAGATGTTCATAAAAACACATCTGTCTGAGCAAGGGGGCCAGCTTCAGTTCAGCTCTGGCGAGGCCTGCTGTGACACAGTATAAACAGTGCTTCACATTGAGCATTCTCCAAGACCACACTGGGTATTCCAGGTTACTTAGCAACCCCATTTCTGCCAGAGGTTTATTTCCAGCTTGAGGTACCTGTAAAATTAACACATGGCTCAAGGAAAAAAAGGCTGAGTGTGGTGAATAATGTAATTGATAACATTTTGTTATATTTGAATTCTTAGTAAAAGTAACAATATTTACAATCGGGTTACCACTAGAGATTATTATGAAAGATTATCAAGTTATGTTTTAACTTTCAGACCTTGTCAGTTGTGGGGCCTGCAAATTGTTTTCAGTTTCCACCCCTCTTCAGCGCCCCTGTTGATGATTTACTTGTTGCGGTTTGTTTTGTTTGTGATGTAGTTAAGGTTTAACATTTCTTACCTCCAAAGAGCAAAACGTGAAGCTGTTTGATCACAAATCTATGTTTAATACTGCCTCTTTTCTACTTGCCGTGTAGTTGTTTTGGAGAAGCTGTTTGGTTGCCTTCATGCAGCAGACAGCCTGGGCATCCTGGATGGCAGTTCTGAGCAGGATTTTAGAGATTTCCACTCTACTCACAGCTCTCCACTCCAGCTACACTGTGTGACACAGAATAATAGCCAATTATGAATCCTTTGGAGAAATGTCTTTCCCCTCTCACTTATCTAAACAGATACTGATAAGCTTGTGCCGTTTGAAATTTTAATTACACCTTCAAGGGTTTTTCTAGAGAATCATAACTTCAGAATTTAATTAGAATTACAAAATACTTCCATTAACCATGAAATGTATTGCTGCACTCACATAATGACAAAAGAATTCAATTGACTAAATGTCTAATAGTTTACTCAGCTGTGAAAGTTTGGAGTCTACACACAAACATGTCTGCCAGTGCAATTGGAAAAGTCATTTTTAGTGTCCAAATGTGACCATCCCCTCATTGTTAATGACATGCATTACTCTCTTTTTCTGGTGTGTCTCATTATAGACTTAGGTGGAACACACCCAATGGAGCAGCATATCTGGCCCAGCACCAGGCCACCTGTCTATGTGGCCATGTAACCACAGAGCATACAAGAAAGACCTAGAGATTGTCTAAATTTGGGGAGGATGTTCTTGCCCGTAGGGCATAGTGAAGTCCATGAGCTATATCGACAGAGTGAGGTCTTTGGAGAGCACAGGTGGCAGCAGATGAAAACAGGCATATGAGTATTACCCTAATAAATGCTGGGTCACGTGTGCAAAGCCTTCCCACAGCGCTGTGGTGGCAATCGTAAATGCTAACACCACTTTGTATCTTCCTTGGAAAGGCAGTTTATGAATGTGGATGCCAGGTTAATCTGAGACATGTGCACGTATCTACATCTTCCTCAGAGAAATGTGAGTGCATTATTGCCAGTGTGATGCCTTTGCAGTTTATCCTCAGGCAGGATTTGATATAAGCTTTTTCATAACTTTGCCTCAAGGTACAAGTCTGTCTACTCCTAGCTATAAATCCCATGTCTTCTCCATCAGATGTCAGTGAGGCTGACACCCCAGAGCTTACCTTTTGCATTAACTTATCCAACAACCTGACACAATTTTTCAGAGGATGGAAAGCTATACAGGCTGGTATGCAAGTGCAGTTGTGGTCAATTTAAACCAGTTTTAGGTAAGTAGTACAGTACAATTCACCTTTCTTCATGTTCATTTTAATGCAGAATACCTGCTATACTCTAATACTGGAACTTTGGACCTTATTCTATTGGAATGTCTCAGTTTACTATTCTATTGAACCTTCTGTCTTCTGTACTCTTTCACTAGACCTTCCATTGATTGAATCTATCTGTTTTCTATTGGACCTCTAGCCTTTTTTACTATTTTCTTTTTTACTCTTCTGTTACACCTTCTGTCTTTTTTACTGTTCATTGGACAATCCATTGTTGGAATCTCTGTTTAGTCGTCTATTGGACCCTTTGTCTTTTTACTGTTTTATTGTACCTTACTCTGAAGGAATGTCTCTGTTTAGTCTTCTGTTGGACCTTCTGTCTTTTTTTTACTGTTTTAATGGACATTCCACAGATTGGAGTCTGTGTGTTCTTCTACATTCTGTATTTTTGGACTTTTATTGGACCGTACTTTAACGAAATTTGTCTGCTTGCCTACTGAACCTTCTCCCTATGATGAAATGGGCCTGCTTTTCTTTTGGGCCTTTTTTCCTGACAAAATCCCTCTGCTTTATTCTCATATAACATCTCCTCACTCTGATGGATTCTGTCTGCTTTACTCTTCTACTAAAACTGTTTCTTATGATGAAAATGATAGTTCTGCCAATACAACTGCCCATCATCTCATGGCTAAAACACATCTCGTGAAACACCTCCAACCAGACGTGGTCCAGTCTTTTCTGTTGTACTACACAAATAAAACTACATTAATTTACAAAGTTATATTTTAATTTAATCCCAAGTTAAAACAAACCAGCATTTACAAGTATAAACCAGGAGGTTCATAGCTCTCGCCTTTATCTGGGCTCAAGGCCTCTCTGCTTCTCTCTCACTCTTACATTAGCTGTCACTGTAGCTCAGATGTTCTCTGAATGGCAGTAAATAAAGCTTTATAAGGCTGCCATCTGTTTTTGCTCTGCTGTGTACATTGTTGTTCGGGGCCTCCCAGTGCTTGTCAGACTCCTGCATTTTTAAGACGTGTTTACGGTTGTTCCATTGTCAAAAGCTTGACTTTTCAGCAAAGCCATGTTTACCTCATAATAATTTATGCTTTTTATGCTTCTTTTATATGTTAATTTTTCATCTTTTTTTTCAATCTGAAGGCTGACTTTTTAACCACTGTGGTAAACATATAGGTTGTATAAACCCATCGGACTGTTTCCACATGTACAACATTCATGTGAAAGATTGCAAACAAATTGGTGCCCATCCACAAGTGTTCAGACATTTTAATGCTATATAATGTGAAATTCAAAATTAATTGTATCATTTGCCTCTCTTTAAAGCAGCAGGAAAAAATGTTGTTACTCTCTGTGTACAGCAAGGCTATTTGATTGGTGGCTTATGGACCTGTTGCAGTAATTTGTACTGGACCCTTGATTGGTTCTTATTAGTTAAAATATTTACAGAAAGATTATTGTTAATGTTATAACAGCACTCAGTGTACCGTAACGTAATGGTGATTGGATAGTACGTTGAGCTATGACCACATCTCCTCTACCACCCCTGCTCTTCAGTGTTGCATGAGTATGTAGCTAATTGCAGTTTTATGCCATACCATCTTGAAATGTTTGACAAGGCCCTGGATAGAGAAATTACTTTTTATGTTTGCCTCTTGCTAGCCTTCTGTCTGTGATTCAGGGATTCCACAAAAGTAACGACATTAGAGATGACTTTGCATGCTTCGCTCAGGAATCTGCTCAATTGCTTGTGCTTTGGGTAACAGACATTTAATGTTTTTTGCACATGACTGCATGAAAACGTTCAGTCAAAGAAAAAAAAAATTTCCTTTTAATGAATTCACCCTGAAATGGTAGCATCATTTTCAAAGCTGGTGGTTTGTTGTATATGGTATGCAACATCCTTCCCATACACTCAACAGTCTCAGCAGGACACCAATGGACATAAACTTTGAGCAGAGGCTTATTTAAGCCTCTTGTTTCCCTTCTAGCCTCCATAATTGGAGTGAGGTGATACAAAAAACACATTTAAACTCCTAAAGCACATGTTGCTATTTACAAAATAAACTGCTTAAGCTTTGTCAAATTTCATCTACCAGGTTTCCTCCTTCTTCATAAACAGCTTGTTTTGTAACCTGTCAGCTGCACATTCTGTTTGTAGCACCACATACGTTTGTGTCATATGCAATCTTGATCACTTTGGCAAATATACCAGGATCTGTGCCTTTTATGTAGATTAGACATAGTCATAATAAATAGAACCCGAGTGCTCTGAGATAACACCAGCGGTATGTATCAATAGGTACCAGCTATACTTGCCTCTTCAAATACTGAAGTACATCCAGTTTAATACCTAACTTTGTGTCCACATAATTGCATTACCTATGACTACAGATACTGTTATGTGAGAAAGGTTGATGGCACTGCTTTGAATGATGTGGCCAAATAATATGACCATCTACAATATTAAAAACACACAGAACTGTTTCCATACTCAAATCACAAAGAGAGAAAATAGCTGTGCATGCTGGGAATGGTCCTTTGGTTTTTGAGGTCTGACTTCTGAGAAAGTGAAAGAACATCTACATTGTAAAGCACAAGGAATGATTGACCGGTATGACAAACAAAGAGGTAGACCAGGCAACAAGGAGTGATTCCTAAATCTCTTTTCTAAGATGAATTGCAACCATGCATTCTCCAATTTCCATATGCAATGTCAAACATTAGTCTATGCAAATCACATAATAAAAGAAAGAGAACAATATTATTCCCTCTTCAGCTTTATCTGAGGTTTATTACTTTATTTATTTGTCCTTTTTAACAGAACCAGGTCTATCTCCCTTTCTGTAGATTAGCTGATTGACCTAAAGCCATTCAGCCATTTGTGCAGTGACTGGAGGAAAAGCACATCACTCACTGGTGGTAACCCAGCAACCCTAAAGCCTGGCACGTCCTTTAGGATGGGCTAATGACATAGCCAGCTAACAGATGTAATTCCCTGCTTGACTTGACAATGACCCCAGGGACATTATGCTAGCTTTCCTCCACTCACAAATGACTAATAACATATTTCAGACTTGAACCACAGCCATTTGAAAATCCTGCACATTATTCGTCTGTTTCACTTTATTACCATATTTGTTTATGCAGTGCATTGTTTGTGTCCTTGAGGAAAATATTTTAAACTGAAAGTTAAGTAAGTCAATACATGACCGAAGGTGTGTAATAGTTGTGTGCTGTCACTACACATAAGCGAGAACAAATGGAGAGGGGGTACATTTCTTATAACGGTTTGATTTTTGTTACCATAAGCCTGGATATTGTATCATTTGCATGGTGAAAGGCGAGACAGAAGGCACTTTAACTTGTGCAGCAATGTTGATTGTACGTTAGTTGTTTTTTTGGTCAGGTGGTGCTTACAGTGTGTGTGTGTGTGTGTGTGTGTGTGTGTGTGTGTGAGTGTGAACAGGCCCTGGGGACTATTGTCAGGCACAGCTCAATCTTTCAATGTCAGGAACCACCCCCCCATGCACACACACAAAGACCCTACCCACTGCTGCAAGGCCACACAAAGGCCTGGACAGAACTAGAACTGTACAGTGTCAGCCATGAACACCTTGCACAACGTAAACCTATTAATAAGCTTGTCTTATATGGTCAAGCTACGTGTAGTAGTCCAGTAAAAGCACTCTGGTAACTGAGGTGGTAGGCAGCAGTGTCGATCTGAAGTGGGACTAGAGCTGCCTGAAAGGAAAGCTTGTTTGTTGTTGCAGTGTGTTGGGTTGTGCCTGTTGTGTGGCCACAGCCCCTTATTCTCTCATTGTCTTGTTTCATTGTATCATTGTTACTTCATGTTTCTGTGTTGAGTGGTTGCACCAGGTTTGTGTTTTCAGTGTGTCACTATTTGGGTCTGGTGCTTTGACTGTGCGGTAGTTGCCTGTTATTCTGGTCAATTGGTCTTGCCAGTTCTTTTCTGTGTATCTTTTTTATAGTTGAGAGATTTCCATTTGTCATTCCTTTGTAGGTTCCTTTGTCTTTCTTTGCCCTGTTTTTGCCCTTGTTATCTTTTAGCCATGTAGTTTTGCATTGTTTCTTGTTTTGTGTTTTTGAACTGGTGTTTGTGTCAATATCCTTTCTGCACACAGACCTGCCTCTGTCTTGTTGTGCTCGACCTTGCACAAAAACATGACATCCACAACACAGGAGAAGCTCTGCTGCTGGGGTTGGAAAATGCAAAGGAACAATGGCCAACATTCAGCTGGGCACACCGCTATGGGCTCACGCTGGAGCACATGTCGTAACCACACAGGGACATGCTTCTTTGACTGACCAGTGGCTATCACATTGGCTGCTGCCTTTGTGTGTACTGAGCAATTTTTTGGGACTTTGTTCACCTGTAGCTGCAGTAGACAGTGTTATCAGACCCAAGTTTTACTGGGTGTGAGGCTGCCTGATGGGGGGGGGGGTGCCACAGGACAGGGATGGTACATTCTACAGAGCTCATAGGCAGCTTTCACTGGTACCAATTTGCTAAAAGATGGTTTGCCCATACAATTCCTAGCATTCCATATGGATGTATATATGTGGGTGAAATGATAGCAGCCTCTTGGACCATTATGCTTTCCAGCATACTAAAAAGCATGCCAAATGATTAAAGAGCTTGTCATACCATTATTATTGTTCACTGAAATCATTTACCAAAATAACTACATGACCTTTATGCTCCAATCGCTGTGTGGTATTCTCTTAATCGTTTAGATTTATTTCCTGATTTAGTTTTCAATGAAAGGTAACTGCTGGGGCAATATTTATAGCTGTTTATTTTGCATTGTGAAATTCCTAGGTTTAATACCAATATAATTGCAGTGCTTTTCATAAAATGTGCTTTACAGTTAATGCCTTTTGTGCCTTACAGTTGAGGGACAGATACTATAAAGGCAGGTTTTCAGCCAGAAAAAAAGCAGGCAATAATGAGCGTGTGTGCATATGTGTGTGCGCCAGTGTGACACACGCGCAGCACAGCTCTGGGGTTCAGGCGTGAGGTGGTACGTGTTAGCCGCAGTGTGACTTACTCCTCTTGCCTCTCCAAGATGCCGTGCCCACCCTCTCCCGCAGTGTGAAAAAGAGCTGCAGCCATGGGGGCCACACCTCCCCCAGCCGCCATTGGCCGACAGGGGCCACCTCCCTCCTCCCCCTCATTGGCATTCAGGCAGTGCATTCCGTGTGGAGGGCAGAGGAGATTGTGAGTGCTATAGGAGCTGGCTCTGCTCCGGCTCTCCACTGGCTCTCAGTGCCGCCGCTGCTGCCGCTGCCGCTGTCTTCGTCGCCGCTGCTCTTTCTCTGGCTGCTTTGCAGTGCTGCAGGAGACTGAGAGAGGGGAGAACTCCCTGAAGCACAACACCAGAACCAATCTACTTCACTTACTCCATCTTTTTTTCCTGGGACTTCGCCACTAAGGAGCTAATTTTTTGGCCACAGTAGCCTTACCTTACTCCCCTCTTTTTCTTCCCTCTACCCTTGTCCTCCGCGGTTCTTCTGATATTCCTGGCTAGTATATGGATAGAAGTTCCTTGTTTCAGCTCATACAAGAGCAGGTAAGCAGTGGCTGTGTGTTTCTATGGTTACAGTTTCCTTCATCACCCTGCCTTCTTCGTATCCTTTCTTCAATCTGGGGCATCAGGAAGATGGGAGAGGCTTAGGGCGCTGCTGATGTGAGGCAGACAGGATAATTACAGAAGGAGGCGTGAAGGCTTGCCTTTCCATGCCATGTGAAAGTTTGGAGAATTCGCCTGGCACTGATGGCGATGGCACTGGCCAGCTCTGTGTGTAGCCCCCAGAGTTTCTCCTGTGCCAGTCATGTTGGCACTTGACGGTTTCCATAGCCTTGTAAGGTTGCCTCTCTAGAAAACAAATGAAACCTTTTCCTGCTGACTTCTATTAGACCAATTAGTGTAGCAGCCTACTGTCAGTGGTGGAATTGCACAGAAATCGTAGCCTTTGCTATTGTGCTGCTGAAGGGGAAGCCGGGGTTACATCTACAGAGCTGATTATTGTCACCCCTCCAAGCATGTGTCAATGCGCTCCTCAGATATACACAGAAACTAGAAGTGAAAGCCGTGGTGGACAGACATGAATATGCAGCAATTTTTCAATCAAAAATACCTTTCAGATATGTAGTGTATCAAAGTAGTGAGTCTAAATGAACATGGACTGCAGAGTGGATCAATTTGAGACAAGAAATATTCTAAAACATCTTGGGAGCTTACAAGGTGGCACACGTAAGGCGGGACACATAAGATAAGCGAATTGTGTAAAGATAAGCGTCTTCTGTTTATTTGTGTGTGTGTGTGTGTGTGTGTGTGTGTGTGTGTGTGTGTATATATATCTGATATGAATAAAAATATATTGCTTACAAATGCCATGTATTTCCATTTGACTCCCTAATTTAATTTTGCTGCCTTCACACTGGACACAAATGGTATTAGCTCAAAGATTTGAACATTGAGTAATTGTTGTGAAACAGCTACCCTAGGTGATATGAGTAACATGTGACTCTACGCTTGTTGTGAATGGATCAGTGCATTATTCACAACCTTCACAATGACTAATACCGTACTCAGACGTGCAACGTCTCTCTCTGAGCAGCTGCAGTTTTCAGGCAGCATGCTGACCCAGTGAATGGCTGGTTTTTTACTCATTTTGTTTAAGCACAAACAGGTGGAAAGTGATCAGTGCACTGGGTGACAATGTAACAGATAGCCGGTGACTGCTCATAAAATCATGTGCCAGTATGGTGGTTATTGTTGGCAAAGATGTTTTTAAAAATTCTGGTCAAGTCTGACTGGAACATTAAGGCTCCTGCAAAGAACTGCACTATTATTGTATGTCACAGAACCCTGAGAAGCCCAGTCTAAAAAAAAGGAATAAGGTGGTCTTCACACAAAATGTTTATATGAACATTTTTTATGTTTCTTAAAGTAAATTAAGTTGACAAATTAATATATTCATATGTTGAGCTATCTGGCTTCTGAATAAATGCCATTTTGATTGCAGATTGCCAAAGGATTTCTGGAAAGCTGGGGGCTAGAATTAACGGGAGTTCTTGTTGTTATTGAAATGTATAAACAGACGTAATATCTCTTTTGGATTGGTGATTTCTCCACCCGCCCTGACTATCCCATTTCTACTACAAGAGTTATGGAACTTCATAACACCATGACAGTTTATTTCTTGGATATCAAGAATTTTGTTTAAATGATAGTGTTTTATCATTCATTTGATATATAAATGTGTCTCTGGAGTTTAAATTGTTTTGATGTGTGCATGATTACATTTGTATTGTAATGTTTATTTGAATGTATTTGCCCATTGTTGTTTGGTACACCAGTTTCCTTGTGCCATAGAATTTACCTTTTAAGGTTTTCCAGAATGCCACTTGGAATGGTACAGGATTTTTAAACCCTTAAAACCAACAATTCAGATGGTAATACTGCAGTGTTCATAAATGCAGTGAATTTGCTCAGATGGGAATACTGCAATACTACAGTGAGTATGTACATAATACATTGCTTCAGATGGCAGTACTACATTTCTATAGTGAGCATACACACAGTATATTGAGTCTGATGGTAGTACTGCAGTATTAGTGTGACCATAAATACCATATATTCATCGAGACAGTAATACTACTGTGAAAATACACACTGCACTGGCTCTAATGTTAGTAAAACGGGAATACAGTGTGCATTCCTACTGCACATTTCCTCAGTTCATAGTACTACTGTACTAACATGAGCATTCATACTGTACATTGCCTCAGGTGGTAGTACTACGGTACTAATGTGAGCATTCATACTGTACATTGCCTCAGGTGGTAGTACTACGGTACTAATGTGAGCATTCATACTGTACATTGCCTCAGGTGGTAGTACTACGGTACTAATGTGAGCATTCATACTGTACATTGCCTC
>JABJVR010000077.1:8742276-8754979 GCA_025773905.1 Chitala chitala
CGTTGCCTCAGATGGTAGTACTACAGTACTAACGTGAGCATTCATATTGTACGTTGCCTCAGATGGTAGTACTACAGTACTAACGTGAGCATTCATACTGTACATTGCCTCAGGTGGTAGTACTACAGCACTAATGTGAGCATTCATACTGTACGTTGCCTCAGGTGGTAGTACTACAGTACTAACATGAGCATTCATATTGTACGTTGCCTCAGATGGTAGTACTACAGTACTAACGTGAGCATTCATATTGTACGTTGCCTCAGATGGTAGTACTACAGCACTAGCATGAAGATTCATACTGTACATTGCCTCAGATAAAGGGCGCATTCAACAATTTAGCAACAGAACAGTTAGCCTTACAAACGAATAATAAGCAAGCGGCACTGCTTATATGTGACCGATAAGTTAGCCGCCAACCCCCCTCCCATAAAATTTCCTCACTTTAAGCTTAAAAAGCATGCTTGCTCTAAAAATGGTTGTCTCAGACCGAACGAGACCCTTCTGCTGGCGTGCCTGCCGACTTGCCGCCCCCCCCCTTCATCTCTGTCAGAATGTCTGAGCCCAGATTTTGATGCTAGCTGCTTCTTGTTTTGTTCTGTTCTTGGGAGAAGTCCTAATGTCTTGTCACCCCACCCCCAACGCTTTGCATGACTTCCATCTTCTGTAAGCTTCCTGCTGATGCGTCTGAGGGAAAGTGTTTTTTGTCTCGCTTGCCCAGACCTTGTCATTCACAGATTTGCTCACAGTGCACATGCAGCGTTTGGCTTGTTTTGCTTCTTTACTTGCACTAGTGTAACAATTTGTTAGTACACTTGTCACTAAGCTCAGTTCAGCTGGGGTCAGACTGAGGAAGCGGTGGCAGAATCTCCAGGGGTCCTTGGAGTCAACAGATTGTCATGAGTGGCAGAGGAGAGGATGGAAACTGAATAAAACTTTGGAAAATTTCAGCCATTATACACCACTTTCCTGCACGTGCTTTCCACAGAAACAGGGATCTGTCCTTCAACAGGGACAGAAATGCCATTGACTGCCTGTGTCTTCCCTGTGAGAAGAATACAGCCTCAGTTGTGTTTACAGTGTACAAGGCAGCACTTTTCCTGCTTCCTTCCTGCCTTGGGTGAAAATTAGATGAACACATTTCCTTAAGTCTAGGTCAGCGTTCCACCTCTGTAGTAATCGTGCACTGAGGTTACGTTGGTTGACCACTACATTCATGCTTTTTTCCCCACATCTTTCTGCTTTTGGCTCGTGTACATATTAGTGCGCCTGCAATAAAGGTGGGGAGAAAGCGAGAGAGAGGGAAAATGTCTGTCATCAGTTTACGTGTTTGTGCCCCAGCTACGTGAATCAATTTATTCAATAGCCTGAAAGACGAAGTGCAGTTCTGCCTGGGCTATTTCTGGAACATTGCAGCGCAATCGCACTGAGAAGGTTTTCAAAATTACACAAAATATTTTTGTTTACCATGCAGGTTTAATATGGAAACTACCCACATGAAAACAGAGCACCTCCCAGACACACAGCCTGTAATTAGAGCCCTTTTAAAGATTCATCTCCTCCCAAAGCTAATTTCGTACTTCTTATTCATCAGAATTTCAGCAGTTTGGTTTGATTTTGCGTGAGCATTGCAAGCAAAAGTGTAGCATAGGGGCGCACTTCTGGATAATGCATCATGGGCTCCAGTTAGATTTGTGAAAATAAAACTGTGATTCATTATGAATATGATGGATGCGCTGTTAGGACATGGAGGGAGTAGGTCTTTATTTAAATGCCTGGGATTTCAAAATCTATTTAAAGCATGTTTGCTGTGTATGAACAGTCTAGTGTGAGATGAAACGATCACTCCCTGTGATGGCACCCAGTGTGACTAGAATTCAGGAGGGTAATAAGAAATGCCTGCTGGTCAGTATAATTGGCAGCTTGAGGTGGGCCCATTACAGTCCTGGTGGCCCATACATGGGCCATGTTCCCCAAGCTCGTGAAGGCCATGCTGTCCTTGGGCTGACCACTGATTCAACGCTGATCGTGTGACACAGCCCTGTTCACCACCCCCACTCAGCAATGTCATTGGAACGAGCAGCACCATTGTCACGGTCCTGCATGTTTGCCCACACACAGCAGAGCTCGCAGGGTCGAAAGGACGTGCAAGAAAGGCATATTGACTGCACAGAGTTAAGGTGACTTCCTACTGTTGTAAGGTATCTTGCACAGTCTGCCATGTTTGTGTGGCTGCACTGATGCTCCACATTCCTAACATATCCCTACTCTTTTGGTGAGACTCCATTTAAATAAAGTTGTCATGGAGTGAGAACCGAAGGGCTTCTCTGCAGCCGCTCCAATCCCCAGGGTAGCCATGACACTGGGGTCAGAGGTGATGCTGACACAGTGTTCACCACGCAGCACTGAGTGTGCCCATTATGTAAAAGACCTGACAGGGGCTAGACGCAGCAACTCTGTAAACATGTACTCCTGTATGTGTGTGTGTGTGTGTGTGTGTGTGTGTGTGTGTGTGTGTGTGTGTGTGCTTCTTGACGTTTAGCACTCCTGTGCTGAAAGGTGTGCTCAGTATATATTTTCACTCCAACTGGGGAGGTTAAATAAACAGTTGCACACTCTGGCCTCGCCATGCACCAACACAGCCGCAGCCCTGTGCGCTGCCCTCCGCACCTCCTCCTGCACACCTCTGGCCCTCTCCTCTGTCATTCCTCCCCGCTGCTCGCTGGTGTTTGTCTGCTGAGCAAAGCGACGTGAATCGCGGTGGTGAGCAGGCAGGCCGTCGCCATGGCAACCGATGCAGCTTGTCAATTTGCTGCCTCTGCCCGCCTTGGACATGTTCAATAACCGCTTTTGCACCAGGGCTGCCGCTGCACCTATCAGTTCTCCTTTGACCGTCTTCTTCAGTTGCACATTGCACCACAGCCCCGCTGGCTGGCTGGCTGGCTGGCTGGCTGCTGCTTTTGGTCGTTGTCTACAGAGTCACCAAGTCTGCCACCTCCTCCTGTCGCCAAAGTCATTCGGTGGAGAGGGCTGCGTATTCATCACTGACTGCTGCTCGTGAAGATCACTGTTGCACTTTGGAATTCTTTATGTTTTGTGCTGCCCTGTGCACTTTCACATTGTGCTTAATATTGACAATCGTAACCATTCCTCAAAGGTGTGGTTGCTGTTAATCACGTAAAACAGAAGGTCTATAAGAAGATCTCCTTCCACCACTCTGTTTAATGAACCAGTGACCCGCCCTGCCCCGCCCACCCTCTCTTCTGCCATTTGTGGCATTTAAAACATCAGTGTCCTCATGTCAATTCTTCCATTTACACTTTAAAGTACCCACAGGATTGAATGAAGCCATTTCTCGGCCTCACACCATTTGACTCACAAGTAAAGATTCGGCCTGAATGAGCCTTGATTACCTTCGAATTGATTCACGACAAAGGGAAATATCAGTGCCTACAAGCCTCTGTCTGCAGTGACGCAGTCACATACAGTGACACACTTTGGCGTGTGGTTGTCCTCCAATGCTTGTGGCTGAACCTAGACCTGTATCGCTCTGACCTCTAGGCTACCTGTGCAACAGTCATACTGAAAGTGACCCCTGTTGGCATCAGCACTGTACTGAACCTCTGGAGACTCACATCCCCACTGAGAAGTCAGGCTGTATATGGTTGCCATTTCTACAATAAAGGAAGCAGCGATCAACTTCAGACTGCCATCACTAAACTGGAAAGACGCAGAGGAAGAAGTTTTTGTTATCCTGTTTGTCACGTACACTTTGATAATACCTTGTGAGACATTAATCATAAGCAGGCTCTAGGCTGCTAGGAAAATCAGGAGGAAGGAGGTGCATTCAAAAGAGATTATGTGATAAGCTATATGGTGAAAGGAATGTTTCAGATAAAGGAGAGGTTCAGCAGGTGGTATGCAAGACACGATGAGGAGTGAGCTCGTGAAGAGTCCTTGAGGTTTACATTTGACTGTTTCCTTAGTGTTCTAATCCTGTGACTGGATTTTCCTTTGTGTTTGTCCTCATAACCGAGGGTGATGGCACTCAGCAGCTGCTGCTGTGGGGGCCACAGTTTTTCAGACCTCTTTTATTCTGGGCCCACTAGCAGCCAGGCTGACAGCATTCAGCCGCTGTTTTCGTCAGTAACGGCTGACTCAGCAGCAGCGTTTAGAGGTGTAGCGATTTATTTTCATCACGAGATTTTACTACGCGACCGTGCTGAGAAAGTGTGAGCACTGTGCGGGTGTCTGGGAGTACTCATCTCAACATCTTGCAGCTTCAGTGAGGCGCCATCCTTGACAAAAGCATCATAGTATTCTTGTATTTCTGTGACCTGTACTTCTGATGACCACAAACATTTTTATCTAGCTTCAGTGCTGCTAGCAACATGAGTAACCTAGGTTTAACCCACATCAATGTGATTGCCTTGTTCCCATAACTGTCAAATGTCAATTTATTTTTACAAATGCCAGTGATTGGCTGTAATTACAGACAGTTCCTGTCCTATTTAATTATGTCATTAATTCAGGCGTCTTCATTAGAGGGTTGAATGATTAACCATTCCTCTGTATGTGAATGCTTTCTGCCAGTCTTAACACATCATTAAGGGGCCTTTATGTAAATCCAAGGACATCAGATGTCCAATCACACTTGAGCCCGCCAGCCAGTCTAATTTTATTAATCATGTCTTGAATCATTATTCCTTTCATTTGTACTATTGAGGTTGTCACTGGAATATCTTATTAGGTGACGACAGTATTTTGGTTGCCTTGTTAATTTAACATTTCAAGCAGGAGATGACCAATAGAGATGTGATGGAAACTGTTGTAATTTCTTCAGATAAAACAAAATATGCAGGACCATCTTTCCTGCTGTTATACCAACCAAGGTTATCTAGCAATCCAACAACTATCTGAGAATTGTTCTCACTAGAACTGTTCTCTGTCTCTAATGCCAGTAGTGTCTTTCTCCATCTGTGACTGCTAAAATGCTGCTACAACATCCACAACAAATGCAAATGAGATCGACAGGTGAGATTTAGAACATAGGTTTTGTAAGGCACAGCTGCTGTCATCTCCACAGCTGAATGCAGGCAGAGGTCAAATGTTATTCCTGTTTAAATGACCAATGGCAGTGGATAGGCTATGTCAGATAGCAGTCAGCAGGTGGCCCTGTATTTACAGGAACAGACTTGCCCATCCGTGTGACCATCGATTAGACTTGTCTCCTTTTCTGTAAAGACCAATTTAACTCTTGTGCAATTAGCTTAGTGTGTAAGATCTGCAAGTTCTTTGTATCTCCTTTCTCTAGCAAATAAAAGAAGGTGTTTTGAGGTGAACACTCAAGTACTTGTCTGCTTATGGGGCCACAATGGACAAATAAATGATGTTTATGGGCAGTTACAGAAGTAGATTAGCTGGATTTAAAATATCACTCACGTACAATTACACAGTCTTAAAAGCCTCACAACTTGGAGGTTTTGCAAAAAAAAAGGCTCAGCAGCTTTCCATGGAAACCAGTTCCACATCACACCACCTCACAAGATTTCCTGTAAACCACCATGTGAACGTGCAAGTACGAAGACCCAGTTTTGTGTCCTCGCTTAGTTGCTGAGATCCAGAGCCAGGCCTACTTAGCCCCAGCTAGGAAATTCCTCTAATATAGCCCCGGGAGGCAGGCAGGCTGGAAGCGTGGAGGCGGATACTGCTGGGGACTGCGACAGGGCAGAGGCACCGGGAGGCAGGAGCAGAGGACCAGCTTCGAAGCTCCACTGTGACACTGCCATCTGAGACAGATGCTGCAGTCTCTGGTTATCAAGTACACATGCGTGAGCGCGTGGCACGCACACATGCGCACACCCACACACACACAAACACGCTATTTTAGATGACTAGGGGAGGCAATCTAAGAGCAAACATGCCCAGAATGACTCCAGAGTGATGCAAGAGCTGAAAGCCAGGCTTCATAGGAGGAACAGCGTGTTGTTTTCCCTCATATGCACAAACACTGCTCTGCTCCCTCTGTACTGGGCTTATTGTGTCTAAACACTGCATTTAATCAGTGACTGATGTGTTCCTCCTGGGCCCCACTATGAGAGCTCATTTCAGCAGGAAGTGAAATAAATACGTAATAAAAACTTATTAGACACGAGAACATTTATTTATTGGGGTTTTTTTCGTAAATTAACAGCCTTGTTTATTGTTACACTGCTAAAATTATCGTGACGCCATGAAATGGGCGCAATATGATAAAAAGGCTTACAGTACGAGACCTGGTGAGACTGCATGGTTCGCACAGGCTCAAGCTAGACCACACTGGGTGCACTACTGAGGACTCTTTATTAGAAAGTGCTGCACTGGAAATATTAACTTATTTCATCCTTATAAAGTAGCAATTTGGTCATAAAACAGAACAGTTTGCTGTGCAGGTGCAGCGTGGCTATATGTTAACGAAGCCTTCACAGGGCAAACAAACACACAAGTTCTCCATGAACAGGGAGGATCTCCCTCATGCCTGTTCTATGCAAGGCCCGCCTCAGCATCCTACAAATCGACACTTCTATGATGCTCCCCTGCATGGATCAATTAAAGAAAAGAGGTACTGTGCAAGCATCAGCATTAATAGCTGTGTACCTCATAGCTGACTGGGAATTGTAAGATCAGCAGGCAGCCTGAAACCCAGAGACCAATGTGCGATTCTGTGTTGTTGTGCTGCAGGGCCAACTGTAGACATGTTCTAACCACAATGAGCAAATGATAATTCATCATATCAAATGAAGAACTTGGAGACCTCTTTTTTAGTGTCTGCTGTGCACTGGATCTCTTCTTAAGTGTCCATCTTCTTTATTTTGCTTGTGACGCAGTTTTTTGCTGAAATGTCTTTTTTTTATCTGTCATATCTTGTTTGGGCAGCTGGACCCAGAGAACACCGGTTTCATCGCAGTGGAGAACTTCACCAGCCTGGTGGAGCACCATGAGCTGCAGCTGGACCCATCCAAGCTGGAGATGCTCTTTGCCCTGGTGCAGAGCAACGAGGAAGGCCAGGTGTGCTACCAGGAGCTCATCGAGCTGGTGAGTTTGTCCAGGGTGCTCGGGGATGGTGCAGACACAGGGAAATTGTTTGCAAGCATTTGTATTTTAAAAATGGATCTAATCATTCTCAGGCCTCCAGCATTTTATTTGTGTGAACTTAACCTAGCTGGCATACTCTGTGCATACATCTCGCAAGTGTTTCCTAACAAAACACTACAACAGAGCTGCAGGAAAACACCCTGAAGTAATTCCATGGTGTTTGTGTTAGAAATTAATAAAGCCTCATAATGTGGGTCCAAACCGGGGTTCACAGCCAATATGAACCCCTGCAGAGACTTTCCTGCTCCAATACTGAACTGAAGATGAGTGTGGCCTTGGAGGGGGGATATTCTCTGTGCCAAAACACTGTTCATGCCAGGGACTGGGAGTGAACAGAACGAACAGAGTTAAAAGAATTATGGGATTTACTTTTCCAAATCTTCTTCATTTTCTTACTTGTCTGTTATTCACCAAGGCCTTGGTAGAGGACACTTCATAAGTAGCTTTCACATAAGTGATGAAATTGGCATAAGAGTATTCTAGTGTGAACTTTCTAGCTTTATCTGTCCAAATGTGGGTCTTTTTTGTGAGTGTCCAGTAAGATATTTACCAGCTGTATCACAGATTACTTTGTGTATTTGCTGAAGCATAACAAGAGTAAACTCTTTTCACAGTTTTTTTTTGTGGTGAGTCTCTCTCTCACTTACACACTTGCGTGCACACACACACACACACACACACACAAATCCTCCACTTTGGATATGTGAAGCACCAGTGCTACCTGCTGAGTCACCTGACAAATGAGCCACTATTTGTGTTTAGCTTGCTGAAACCAGATATGTCAGTTTCAATATTTTAAAATCCCCACATCTGTGTGACCATAAGTGAGGACAAATTTGTAGCACTGGGCGACTGCGCCAACAGCACAAAGGAGTAACTTAATGTGTTACTTAATGTCTTAGCATCCTCATAAAATTGTACCACAAACTGAAAAATAAGTTATTGTCAAAGATTAAAGAGCTGTGTTGCATCATGCATGTTTTTATTTTGTTCTTGCAAGCAAAATATGACCAGTCAGTCTCAGCTGTTACAGAATTGACAATAGTGTGTGTGTGTGTGTGTGTGTGTGTGTTTGAACATCCCCTCTGGCTGTAGGCTGGCTTTAAGGATGTTAAATAAACTCAATGTCACATCTCCAATCTGCCGCATATGGAAATTTAAAGATGCTGCCTGCACATTTTCTTCCCTTGTATGATATTAATAGTAATATTTTGTCACTTTCAAGAGCTACAACATAACATGCTGTTTCATTTCGAGTAAGAGACACAGCTGTTTATAAAACTCTGATACTGTAAAGGAAATGAACCTAGTTAAAATAAAACATAGTGAAGCAGCTTTGTCTATTGATGGACAGAGTGGCTTCACCTGGTTACTGTGATGTCAAGACAGGTAATTTCACACATTATTTCATAAACGGACCGGTGGCTTAGTGCAGCCTGCAAACAAGTATAGCAGTGGAGGAGGCCAGGAGGTAAGGAACACTTCCTGCTGACACACATATTATCTCACAGTGGCCCGGTGGCTCAACGGGTACAATATGAGGCTGGGATGTGGAAGTCTCCCATTTTGAATTCCACTGCAGCTACCAGGTGTATCCCTGAGCAAGACACTTGGTGCCAGCTCCCCAGGTGCTGTATAATGGCTGCCCACTGCTCACCCCAAGGATGGATTAAATGCAGAGAAATAATGTCCCTTTGGGATTAATGAAGATCTTAAAAAAAACAAAAGAAGGACCAAGCTATATGTGAGCATTAGACAAAGCATTTGACTGATCATATAGATTTGCGGGTTTTATACAAAAGGTATTGTATATTTATCTTTGAAAATAAAAATGAAAATAACAGGACATGAATGTCTTAACGAATTCATTACAATGAGTCCAAATGACATGAGAGTGTTTGTAAACAGCTTTGTATACAGTACAGTTTGAAGATTCCGTTGTCTTTGCTTCCTCTGTTGCTGTCTGAAGGTGTTCATTTTGCTCACACACATTATATGCAATGCAGAAGATGATGTTGATCTGTGGCTAAATGGAGTACACAAAACTGTATATGGAAACAGAACAGGTGATAAAGTAAAGTCCATCAAGTCTATGTTAGTGCAGTTGTATAGGTTCTTTCTTTAATGTGATCTAAGGGGTTTCCTTACTGACAGTATATGCCATGATTAGGGCTGTATTAAAACTGTACTGGGCCACTGGGTGTTTTAACACAGGCCCAGTTCTTCTTCATACTATGCCTTTAGTTACCATTTCAGTCATTTCAATTGTTTGCTGTTTTTTATTTTTTTGCACACAGGCATCTTAGCATGCAGGGCCCCTGGGTTGGCATCTAAGTCTCTGTGAGAATAGATCCACCCTTGGTCATGATCTATGTCAGCAAGCATGTGTAGGGGTCTGGGTGAACTGTGCTCCTGATGAGGTAGAACAAGCTCAAAGACACAGAGCACAGCTGTGAGAGGACAAGGAGCCACGTTTGACCGCGTGTGCGCGTGACGGACAGTTCTCAGCTTCGGAAGCACAAGCGGGGACCCCCTATTGCAGAAAATCCAGCACAGCAAATTGAATTTTTTCCAGTGTGTCACTGCCGCGGCGTGTTAGCGACTGCAGGGCGACGCAGCAGTGCTGACCTCCATCATCACATTTACACAGCGCCTGTTTTTTCACTCTCCTTGGGGCCTCTGTTTGTCAGACAGTAACGTCCCCAGCCGCCCGTGTTGGAGGACTCATCTTCTCCGTGTTTCTCCTCCTTGGTGTTCACGCAGCACTGCCTGCTGAGAGGGGTCACAGAGCACAACAGGGGCAGACAAAGGAGGTCAGCAGGAAGTGTTCCTCACCCCTAAGCCTCCTCAACCACTATACATTTACATTTATTCATTTGGCAGACGCTTTTATCCAAAGCAACTTACATTTCACAATATTATATCATTAAATATTATTATATATTAATATTTGGGTTACAATGAGCTAGCACTGAGTGTCTCACACCTGGTCTCACACTTGGACACACCTGGTGGCTGGGCTGGGATTTGAATTGAGAAACTTCTGCGTCTGATGTTCTACCCATTGAGCCACCAGGCCACAATACATGTCTTCTGGCTGCAAGTGCCTCTGACATGTTTCACCCTCTTCTCTCCCCACTGCTCTCACCGAAGAAACACCGTCAGCCTTGCCTCCGGCATGAATCGCAAATGTAGCCCAGACCTAGACGGGGGGATCTCCATACCAAAGGCTAAATACTGAACAATAACAATCATCTGTTATACAGTAAATAGCTATTGTATAGAGTCTGACCGGCCTGTCAGAGCTGTTAAACTAAGGCTGTGTTGCCTGTTGTTTTGGCCACTTTTTCTCACAACACACACAAGGAGACCAAAATGTTTGGCTGCAGAGAAATGTTGACAGGAAGCAGATATGGATTTAGCATCTTTTGAAATGCATACGATTGCTGTGTGTGAGATTTGCTGTGCATGTGTCATTCTTGTGTGTGTGAATGCTATCCATGTGTGATGGTCATGTATGTATGTGTGGCTTTGCTATACGTGCAAGTTTGCTGTGCATGTCTGACTGTTGCATGTGTGCAATTCCTATACGTGTAGGACTGTTACACGTGTGCAGCTGCTCTGTATGTGATTGCTGGCTAAGTTGACACTTTAATGAGGCGTGCCATCACAGCTGAGGTTTAATTTTGTCAAATCAAAACTCAATCCATCTTAATATCCTCAGCCATTAGGTGCATGTCCAAACTGTTCAGAAATAATGTACAACCAGATAATAATTTTCTATGTAAATTATTTTTGTTTAAAATCAGACACATTATGTGCTTGTTTAGAGTACAGAAATTTCTCAAATAGAGATGACATTACTAAGAACCATGAAACAATCTTAATATACAATAAATATAAACAGACCGATATGCAAATCAGGCCCCTTAAGAAATGAATGCTGTGAGCAGCTGTGAGCACTTGGTTGTGCACAGTAATAGCACTCACGGTGGGGACCCTTAATAAAGTTGGATGAGAGGAGCCCACTTCCAAATGTGTTGATGAAATGTGTGTGGCAGTGCAGAGGAACTGCAAGAAGTGCAGGTGTCCCCACCCCTGCCCTTGGCTCGTTCTCCTAGCGCTCTACTCAGAGGCATGGCCTGGAGTTAACAATTTCATTATCACTTTCTCCACTGACCTGTCACCTCATTAACGCTCCACACACCAATGCGCCTCTCTGCCTTGGCTCGTGTTTGCCCACTGACCGGGCAGGTGGGTGCTATTCGTCCAGAGACTAGGTGCTGTAGGTCTGATTGCATGCGTGTGACCACTTGATTGCTGGTTGCTCTGGAGATTAGGTGTGAAGGATATTATTCCCTGTCATACTCTGTCACGGGCATAGGATCAGCCGTACTCTTGTGTTGCTATGTCTTTGCTCTGCATTTCTCTTGAAAATCAGTATTCAGGTTAAACCTTTATGCTTAATACAAATGAACACTTCTTCCATCTTTATGTGTGTGTGTGTGTGTGTGTGTGTGTGTGTGTGTGTGTGGTTGTGTGTGTGTGTGTGTGTGTGTGTGTGTGTGTGTGTGTGTGTGTGTGTGTGTGTGTGCACGCATGCATGTTTGTTCACATGTGCGTGTATTTGGAGGTATATCTTTATCTTAAAATAGTTTGTACTATATAGCACAAACTGCAGTCTAGCAGATTACACAAGGCTGTACTTATTAAAGCACCTGACTTATTTGAGTGTGAGTACATGAGAAAAGAAACGTGTGGCACTGTTTGAAGTGACGAGGTGGTATACAGTATGTTTCTGCCTACGTGTGTTAGCGTGAAGGAGAGAGCACTTCTCTCCATATGTGTGATTGATAGAGTATGCATTCCTTCCTGTAGTGGAGTCACACTTGTGAGGTATAGTGATGATGTGAGCACACATCCTCAGAGCTGTGTTAAGCTCACCCCCCCTCACACTCCTGCATTAAATCAGTGACATGACATGGAGTCTTTCATGTGTGTGTGTGGGGGGGGGGGGTGGAATAATGTATTGGAGAAATGCACCTTTCTGCTGTAAGGCATCAACCACTCTTGCAGCACGGGTGGCAACGTTACCCGTCTAGCCTCAGCTGAAGGGAACATAAGGATTAATTGGGAACACTTGGTACAGAAGCGCTGGGCAATCCCATATTTATAGCAACAGCGAGCGACTTCGGCACCCGCTCTCGTGTGCTACGAGCCGCGGCGCATTGCTTCCACGCAGAGGCAGCCATATGCTCGTGTATTAAAGACGTGAGGCAGGGAGGCGGCAGAGCACAGAGCTCGGCGGCGGCTGCGTCCCACACCTGAGGGGAATGCTGAGGAGAGACACTTTGGTCATCTCTGTGAATGTGCTATATTTGGTGTCCATGTGTAAAGCATGTGTCATTAACCTGGATGGAACCCTGAGCTTTTCTTGTCTTATAGATCCCACCCTTTTGGTACTCTCCCTAGGAGCCTGCTCACTTTTATGTGTGTATATATATATATATATATATATATATATATCAATAACTGTAGTGTGTGTGTGTGTATATATATGTATATATAT
>JABJVR010000077.1:8760465-8771954 GCA_025773905.1 Chitala chitala
TGTGTGTGTGTGTGTGTGTGTGTGTGTGTGTGTGTGTGTGTGTGTGTGTGTGTGTGTGTGTGTGTGTGTGTGAAGAGACTAGAAACGTTGCTGTTCCTGTACAGGTACCATGAGTAAAGTGCAGTGAAACAGACACCTGCTTTTTCTTAACTGTGAACTTCTGCAAAATTAACTATTTCCAGTGGCTGTTATTTAAAGGAGGTTAAAGACTGAATGAGTCATAAATGCCTGTTATGTTGCTTTAATGTGTTAAATGGCTTTAGATCTTGTAATTAAGAAATGGTTCACTCTGTTGGGGGGGGGGATTTTAAACACAAGTGTGATGCAGCCATGTTGCAGATGTGAAGCACGCTCATCCAAGTGGTTTGTGTCATGCTGGAGCAAGACGAAGATGTTCATTTTCTGATACTGATACAGAGATAAATGTGCTTCGTTACCTGGCTCTGGGCCTTGGCCATTTTTCCCTGGCTTTAACGGAACGAGTTCTATGGACTGGGATCTCCTGGTTTCACAGTTTACAGTAAGGCTCAGTAATCCTGTGCAGCTTTTACACAGCCGCTAGTGTAAATAAGGAATTATAAAGTATGTGTCTGTGGAGCTGTTTTTCAGTATAGTCAGTGGTAGCCTAACTGATTTCTTTGCTGATGGTCCTCACCAAAGTGTGAGAGCAGAGAGGGGCTTTGTGAAGACTGTAAAACATTTTCAAGCTGCCAGGAGAGCAGTTTGATTGGTCTGCTGGAGAAATGCACACCACTGCCTGTGTGGCATGCTGGCAGGCAGGAACAGTTTGTAGATGATCATGTCTGAAACGTAACTGAAAATATTGGCTAAAAGGCAGCCTACCTGCAGAGCACACTTAAGACAATGTTTGGCTCTGTAGTACTTATATTTTGTTTGAAAAATTATATAAATTCAGTTGATTTAATCAGGTTATTGTTTTTTACCTCTCAGAAAAGAGGAAACTACTTTGGCGCTATCTGGGACAAACACACTGGTTTTTTTAAGATCAGAACCAGCATTTATGCTCATCTACTTCATGACAAGTGTTATTTTTTAAGCAATTACTGCTGTAATTTGATGTTATCTGTCATTTTCAAATGTTTTCAGATGTCTATGACTTCTATTTTTCAAACATGTGACTTCCTAGTGTCTATTATTTATCTGGTATGTCGCACATTTTTCGTGAAGAACTCCCAGCTTTCGTCAAAGACACAAAGACCTGGTTTCTTAGGCACTTGCTCTTTTCCTATGTTGAAAGACTTACTATTGCTAAGTTACTAAGATACCTTTACCTCAGCATTAAAAAAGCATCTATAGATTCAGAAGCAAACCAGCATAGCTAGGTATATATACTTAACCTATCATATAAAACCTTGCCATCATGGCCAATTTAAACCAAGCTAAGAAAAGCAGTCTGAGAAAGCTCCAGTGTATTCACCTGTTCTCTAAACTGGGGGGAGGGGTTCCAGAGACAGGTTAGCTACATAGTCATCTATATGTGTGCTGCTAGAGTACTTGTCACACTCCTCTTGCTGTAATAAATTTGGTGCCAAGAAAAAGGAGGAGAGGGGAAGAAACATATCTTTAAAAATTCAGATCAGAGGTTGTACCAACCCATCGTTTACAATCTTATGCTATGGAGGAAAAAAAAAAGCTATTTTTTTCTGGTTCAGAAGCTGAAAATTAAAAATGTAAATATAAATAGTTTATATTACATTCTACGATTATTTAATGGCGTATTGTACTTTATAAATGTAACTGAACGATTTTATATTGTACATACTTTTATTTTCTTTTGTACTGTTCGTTGTACTCGCTTTCACTTAGAAACAACACAAATAAAGAGCTGAGATGTGGACGACTCCCTCCGGTTTCCTCGCTGAGCCCGCGTCTGCGTCCTGTCTTAGTCTCCATCCCCAGTCAGGAATCAAGGCTACTAGACCTCCAATGCTGTTTGGACCCCGGTTCAAAGCAGGCCGCTGCTTGCCAGGCTGCGTGTCTTTGTACAGCACAGCCCATTTTGATCTGCTCCTGCACATACTGGGGCTCGGAGCTACGGCTCCTGGAAAAGCACCCCATCTCTCCAAGTTGTCACCATGGAAGCAGGGGTGAAAGCTAAGCTGGACACAGATCAGGACTCCAGGAACACCAATGTAGTCTTTCCAAAAGCAAGAACCTCATCCTCCCAGTCTGCTCTCTGGGACAAACAAGATGATGCTAAGCACTGCAGCGGTATCAGTCAAGTCCAAAAAAAGGATCACATACTTAGAACACTGACAATTATTCCAGTCTTTTCCTCGCTTCAACAGCACGGCATCTTTATAAACTGGAAAATGTTTATTTCAAAAAGCTATGAATAAAAACTGCATAAGCACAATCACCTGAACTGGGTTTCAGTTCAGCCTTTGATACTTTCATCAATATCCCACACACGTTCCTTCTCTTCAATGCGCACAGCCAATAACCATATTCAAGACCTCCAGGTAGTGTCTATTTGATCCTCTGCCGCTTGGCTGGTCTCCTGCTCTTCTTCACACTCTCCTCGAGGTTCTCCTTCATGTCCAGACCCTGAAGGAGAGACGGCTGCAGCTGGCCAGCCACAGCCCAAGCCCACAAGCAGAGCTCCACCATGTGCGGCGTCCAATCCCGCTTCAAATCCACTGAAGAGGACAAAAGCCACAGTCCATCACATGTCTCTCTCGACCTTGGCTTTCCCCTTCTCTGCCCCCGACACCCATGCTAAAGCACCCTCAGCACAAAGGAAATGTGCCATTCAGGAACATAATACACCCGACCAAGGCCAGACAAACTCCAGCTTCCCCAGAGCACTCTCACCTTTGTTAAGTGATTGAGCACGTTCCACCACACTCTGCAGGTAAAGAGAGTAATGCTTGGCTGTGTACTGGACGGGCTTCAAGTAGGGTATGCTCTCCACAGCTTCATCAGCCATGAATGCAACAAGATCTGGGGCTCCAGCAGCCAGAACTGCTACAGTGAGAGAGGCAGGGATGAACTGACAAAAACCAAAAAAGTAAAAACGTTCCCTCTGGAAACACAGAACTGAAATATTAATAGCACTGAGTACAAACACCTTACAGTTTTACAGTATTGTTAGTTCACCCATACACCAATTTTATATACAAAGAAGCTTTAGGTTGGAAATTGGACCAATTGAGACTATGCGAAGCAGTAATTTGGATTTCTGATGGATTTCTTTGCCTATTGACCTGAAGCAGTGGCTGGGCCCACAGCTTTCAGAGAGCTGAGTTCTGCAACTGCTGCCTGGACGTCGGGAAGCAAAGCAAAAGCCCTTCTGGTGCACTTCTCCACAGTGTCACTGTGATTGGACGCTACCAGCTGCTGCAGCTTAGGCCGGAATCTCCCCCTCTTAGTTCAAAAAGAAAAAATAAATAAATCCACAACTTCAAGCATGCAAATTGTGCATAATATAATCAGTGTTTACAGGTGGCGTCTATTTGATCCTCTGCAGCTTGGCCAGTGTTCTGCTCTTACAATACGAGGTGGCACACTGTTCATACTGCTATTTAACCAATCGTCACCTAAGCTGTCAAGAGTTGGAAGACCACAATTGTTGGTCAATTCTCAACTGTGTACATTCTGACAGCGTTTTTTTGCTGACATAAAACAGTGAATAACTACTTCAAAATACAGACGTGAATGCTAAAAAGCAACAGAATATCCTGTTATGACATAGTCAAATGTTACAGGTTCTTACATGACTTTCAGCCCACAGTTAATCAATAATGTGTGATATGTGGTCACAACACAGAAAGCGTTTGTTCACAAACCACAACAGAGCTAGGACTGCCTGAAACACTGTACTCAGCGATAAAGGCAGAGCTTCAGATTTGACTTTAGACCTCGATATCCAAGTGACCACCCCACACCTCCCAATCCCCATTTTTCTACATACTCACAGCAAGTTTCCACTCCATCACTTTCACCAGCTCCGTGTGTGTGAGAAAACGCTCAGCTCGACCAGCAATTACTGTGGGAAGCTCGTCCTGATACCTGAGCAAGAACTCAAAACATCTCCAGATCACTCAAGCAGGAGGAATACAAACACCACATAAGCATAGAAATTGCTTTTAACCAATGGGCATGGCACACGGAGTTTACTATGACACAATTACTAGTCACTACAGCAAAGATATGCACAGGACAAAAAGTATTCAGACATCACAATGATCCTAACTGTATTAAATTCTGTGTTTTATCCTCAACTTTAGTCTACAAAAGACTTCATTATATGGCATTCAGTGATCTAGAATAAGCCCATAACAGAAATTTCTGAAGGTGAACCACTTCAAAATCTTTTATATTTATGAAATACTATGATTACATTTTTTTTAAATTAATTGCACCTGTACCTTGTATACAAACTATTGGTGATTAAAACAACTGCGCAGGGCTGACATTACAGGGCTCACCATTTATCCAGAGAAAGCAGCTTTCTGGGATTTTTACCCTTTCCTGCACACTTCAGTTCCATCACTTCCCAGTATTTGTCATAGACTTGTCTCCATACCAGTGGATCTTCACAGTGAAACAGTGGTCGACACACTGACATGCTAACAGGGAACAGAGGACGCACTAGGAAAGAAAAGCATTGTTTATGTCTGCTGCGGAGGATAATTGTACAAGTGTAAGGCACAAGCACACATCTGGTTTCATTTTTATGCATCCAGCAATATCTGTAAAATACATTTCGCTATGCACCACAGAATTTTAGATCAATGGGCCTACAATGCAAATTTAAACTAGTAAAATACCTCACAAATTTTAATCCTTTGTAAATTACAACGAGTTGTTGGCAAAGCGGACATCAGTATTAGCTGTGATGACGAATCTATAGAACGTTACAGTGTAGCCTGTGCTGTACAACCGAGGAAATTACAATGCATAAAGAGCTTCATAATTACGCTAAATGCTTATTTATCACCGTACTAAACCTGGGCAGTTACGAAAAACTAATAGACCCTGTCGTCCGGCGATAAAATACACGCACTCTGTTAAACAAAGCTCCAAAAACAATTACGCGCACACTGGGGGCGTAATTAAAAAGTGAAACCATGAAAATGAAACGTTTAACAGGTTTTTGAAAGAAACCCGCTTTTATTAGAAATACAGAACTGGAAACCAGGAAGACCCCTTTGAAGTAGCCCAAACAAGACAATATCTTCGCCTATATCCGAAGGCCATATACAGTTACAAATTTTAATTAAAAGTCTTAACAAAATCCGATATTATTTACAATTTCGTAAATTAGTACTTATTTACCGATTGTGCCACTGGTTCCTATGAATGTAACATGAGCGGAACAATTGATCACAAAATCTTTTTACAGTTTCATAACAAGAGGGAAAAAAAACTCAACTGCATACCGACTGTTCATACGCAAAATATTTTAAAAAGGCATAATGGGCTGGTTGCACAACTACTTCCGCGTTATCCTAATTTCTCTGAATTACTTCCTGTCTCAACCCGACACTGATATAGTAATGGCAGCATATTACACTAGACTGATTACAACTGAATATTACCGATGTTCACCGGACAGGTCTTTTGCACCTGATGCGGACATGTTCATTGTATACGGTTCAGGGACTGAGTAGTAGTCGTGATTTTTGTTATTATGTCATGCAATTCAAATGCCCAGCCCACACAGGCTTACAAGACACCATTAAACAAAAACATCGCGATCTAACCTCCCGTATCAATTCCACAACCACAGTTAAACAAACAAAATTTCCTGTATTCCAGGCGTTACATACAAATTTTGCAGTTTTAAAAACAGCAGAATAAACAACCATTCAATTTTTTCTTCATCACTGCTTAATAATATTCTAGCACACACATTACATCAGTTATAGATTTTCGTACATTTTCATAAAAGGGACAATACAAAAAAATGTGATTCATTCTCAACTGAGAATGTACCTGTTCTCAACTGAGGAACTAAAGAGCTTTGATTTCTTGGTAAATGTAAATTTACATTAGGTTCTGTACCATAGGAATGCTTACGTCCATAGTTATGGCTTCAACATTACATAATTTAACAATTTTTCCATAAATTTGTTAAGTAACCGAAAATGACCGAGCACCATTATTTGGAATTGAAAAGCCAAGTACAAATAGCCCATCAACACTAAAGTGAGCGTGGCACCACCTACGAAGTGGAAGTTCATGACCGCAGGTGAGGATGTGCATATAGACTGACTGGGAAATATTAGAGCCTTGTTTTTAACCTTAGTTCTTTCTTCACCAAGACACACAGTCTCTCAGTCCCTTTTCCCATCACTCGTAAACAAGACCACAAGATACTTGAACTCTACCTCAGGCAGTCTCTGACCCCTGATGTGGAGAGCGCAATCCAATACTTTCTGATAGATAACAAAATCAGCACCTCTGATTTTGAGGTGCTGATTTTCATCCCAGCTGTTTCACATTCAGCCACAAATCGCTCAAGTGTGTTCATTATTCAAAAATCATTCCCGTGGTTATTTCTGAGATTAGCTTTGCATTCATCAGTAAAGCCAGACTAAATACATAACACATTTTCAATTACATGACTGAGAAGTTCCATGAAGGATGAATACTCTTGTTATTTGGTACATACACCCAAAGAACAGTCAGTTTGTCCTCTACATAGGACTCCACCTACACCTGGGTTCAGTGACACAGACAAATTCCAGAGTAGTGCAGAGAAGAAACCTGGCATCAGACACACACTGTGTACAGAAGTGAGAGTAACTGTATCTAAGACCTACACTTCACCTTCACGTCTTTCATCAGCATAAGCTCCTATCTCAACTGGAGAGGTGACAGCCCACATCTCTAAACCCAAACTCCACCGCCAAGGTCTAGTCTGTCAATTATTCTTTGTCTTCTTATCATAGTGAAGCTTGGGTTTCTTACTGATGTTCACAGGTCTGGCATCTGGATCCTTGTGCTCCTGCGAGGGACGCTGTTATAAAGCAGGTCAGAGAAAGATAGGTTCAGAAACTGTTCCCATGGCCCTGAAAGCATGACAGAATATTGTTACCCACTCAATCTTCATTCTCCCCCTGATTTTGCATGCTTTACATTTTATACAATGTAATATTACAAACATACCGCAAAATTATCCATCATGTTTACTCTGAAGAGATAAATTGGGCTTATAGATAATGCAAAAGTCAGTAAGTCATAAACAACTATTAATAATGTCTCAATGAATAGTAAAACATACAATACTTGGAGTAATTTTATTAGTTTCATTATTTTTCTGTACCACATAATTAGATTGTTTTGTTATGTTGAACTTTTATTAAAGTAAAAGAATACATGACATATCTTACAGTTATATGGCTATTTAATAGTTAGTTAATACATAGTGCTACTGTGATCTGCCAAGGACAAAAAGACTGCAGTGTATCATTCACTCTGCTGAGACAGTGACTGGCTGCAATCTGCCATTGCTCCAGGAACTACATGATTCCAGGACACTAAAGCGTGCAAGAAGGATTGTGGCCAACCCCTCACATCCCGGACACGAACTGTTAGAGACACTACCCTCTAGCAATAGCTTCTTTCCATCTGCAGCTGCCTTAATCAACAAGGCAAAATACCCCAATTGACAATCCAATCCTAATGTATACAGACATTACATACACCACTACAATGCATTCATTAACAGAACTTGCTGCAAATTTACACAAGATGTATACTCTACACTACCTCAGCCTTACTGATTTTGCATACTGGTTTGACTTTTAAATAGTTAACATATGCATTGTTTTCTTAAAATGTTATATATCCATTTGTAGTACTTCCTACCCTTCCTACATTTCCTATTTAATGTTTTTTTCTCTGTCTCTCTCGAAACAGTTTTGGCACCACATTAGCAAAACAAATTCCTTGTATGTGAAAACATACTTGGCAATAAACCTGATTCTGACTTGTCTTTACACCTTGATGTAATACATTCTGTTTCTGGCATATGTTAATTATACTAATATAAATTTCACATTAAAATGCATCTTACACTATAGCAGAGAAGATAAACATCCATATCATGTACCAGTTACTGCGGAAGCATGTTTTACTTGTGCTGCTACAGGATCAACTTGTTGAGGTCACACAATCACAAAACGCAGATCAGACAGTGATTTTCACATGGTGGTCAAGAAACAAGTCTCACGTTATACATTTATTATAAAGCTCAATATTTACTTTTCAATTATTTGCTTTACTTATGTACAAATCCATCATCAGTTATGTGATATTAGGACAGCACTTATTGTTAGTAGATTCTCTAATACTGATTGACCTCGTTTGTGACATGCACGTGTACTATTATCCTTGTAAGTCGCTTTGGACAAAGGCGTCTGCTAAATAAATAAAATGTAGTAATGACAGCATTGTTTAATAAATGTTTATAGAGGCTCTTCCAAACTATATTTTGTGTAGTTCTTTAGCCTATGTTAACACTATGTAATGACAGCATAACCAAGAAATTGTCACAGCACTGTCACAGACAACAAATTCTAAGGTAAGACATTTCTTTGGAACTTCATAGCAACTCAGAGTGATGGTGCAAAAATCAACAAGCATTTTGTATATACTGGTTTATTTTTTCCTTTTACAAAAGATTAAATTGGTTACTTAGCAGTTACAATACTACAATTCACAGAAACCGTGGAATATTGGAATCTTCTCCACCAAAAGATCTTCATTTAATATCACTGTAATAAAGAAAAAAAAGAACTTTCAGAAGTACAGAAACATGGGCCTTAAATGCTGATACTTTAGATAATGTTAGAAGAGGTCTGTTGAAATCACATTATCAATTTAATTTCAGGTATTACATTTCTGCAGACTAGACCCCAAGGAAACCAGAGAATTCATGAGACAAGTCTGCCACCTACCTTACCAAGTGGGCAATCTCTCAGTTTGTCTCTGATGATAGAGGCCCCAAAATCTTCACCCCAGCTTCTGTTACTATGGCAATCTCATGCTGGAATTAAAACATTGCAAGAAAACTGAACACAGGCAATTCATGTGTTCAGTGGTCGATATGACCATGAAGTAATATCAAGTGCTTTTGTGGTTAATTTAATAGGAATGTAAAACTTGGATCATAAAATGGAAAAAAAAACATCAAAACATCAAGCTCGAAACATCACTCTGGTCATTAATCATGGCAATATACTCTACATTTAATGACGCTCTTCCTCTCAATCCAAGTCGTTGAAGAATCCACCAATGACAATCATGTTAGAGACAGAGTTCATCCTGCTGTGCCTGTTGTACATTACCATGGTCAACCAGGAGTAGATGACCTTGGGACTGTAGCTGTGGCTCTGGCCATCGCCCAGCAGCTCCTTGTTTATCCTGTGTGTGCAGAAATGAAAAACAGTTGTTTGCAGCTTCTGGCATCACGGCAGGGTGCACAGTGATGCTGAAATACACACAGGCTTGATTCACAAAACTATTCATAAAAGTACAATTATACCGCCACAAAGATCAAACATACACCATCTGCTCAATAAATTGCTTGAAGTAATGATAGTCTGTGTAATCTCCAGAGGCCCCCATTATGGTGCTGTCATTCACTTTCATTATACAGGAGACGTTGTGAAACCGAGCCAGCAATCCAGATGAACCCAGCATGTCCGTGGCGATGACCACTCTGCCAGTAAACTTAACCCCCGATATGGACGTGCCTGTAACCATCGGGTTTCTGTGGAATAAGATCAGGATAATGTAAATGTTGGTGTCGGTCCACCATCGTTATACGTAATACCACAGTGATGACATTTTTCACGTGAAAATCTGTTCCGGCTAGTAACTGGTCTTTTTCTTAGCATCTTTATGTGCTTAAACACTGATAACCAAGGATGCTGGCAGGCCTTTCTTAGATCTGTCAAACTCACCCTTTCTTTTCAAATAACCATCCAAGAAAATGGAAAAAAGTGATCCAAGAAAATCATTACCCCAACCCTATATTTTAATTTAAATACTACAAGAAGGCGAGTTTATGCCACATAAATATTAGCATGGCAACCATAAAATTGATATCAATACTACTTGTGATAATGGCGCTACTGTCTCTAGTGCAATGCAATTAGTTTCCACAATGACGATTCAGCACAGTTACAGGAAAACAAAAGTGGAGGACAGTTTATTTAAAATATTTTAACCATGAAAAGAAAGCAGCAACTTACAATGTATGCCATAAATGTCCACAACCAGGAACTGTTGTACTATTATTCCCTGGAAACAAACAAAAAAAGACTGGTCCATTCTCCCATGATATGGACATGATGTCACAAATGCCTTTACAGCTGTGGATATTGGTAGACATATTCCATACTGTCAAAGAGTATTGTGGGACTTAATTCTGTGGAAGAATTATAGGTTTTTGTCTTCAATGTTTGCAGATTGTATGACAGGCGAAAAGTTGTCATTCATAATTGCTTTAGAATTTTATTGACATGTAAAATTATACTTTATATTTTAGTACATACAAAAACTCTCAAAAGTAATTTTAGGGATTATCAAAGATAATCGCTTCTCAGTCTTTTGGCTATCATGTTTTTACCGCAAGGGTGTGCTGTGCCTAATTTTTGCTTTTTAACCTTTGTCTCTGTTTTTTAGGGTTTTTTTAGAAGGAAGTCGAGGGGGAACTAAGGCATAGCAGCTGGTAGCCTGATCGCTACTGCCACGGGGAACACTCAACTCTCCTTTTTAGCCTTTTAGAGTTTTTATTTGTTTTAGATGCTTGTGATGTACCTGGCAGCCTCAACCAGAGTCTGACATGGGCCTGGCGATAGTGGTCAACAAATAAAAAAGTGGCAGGGCAAGGACCCCATAAAAGGAAGGCCCGGAGGCAGGCTGTCCGGCTGCTGGGTAACCCAAAAGCTGCGATGCCCTGTCAGATCTCCTCTCTCCAAAGGAAGAAAGCGTAAGTTGGCTGAGTTCAGAGGCTTCCACAGTCCTTTCTAGGGTCTATGTGGGGCTCCTTGTGTCCCCCAACAATAACAACTATTTGTCTGAGTTAGGCGCTGACTGGACTACATCCTGGTTTTGAAGAGAGAGAGTTTCAGTCTCTCTTCAAGGAACATTTTTTGGCATGGTGAGGCTGTAAGTCAGCCTACCCCTCCACAGCTGCATGGTGAGGCTGTAAGTCAGCCTACCCCTCCACAGCTACATGGTGAGGCTGTAAGTCAGCCTACCCCGCCACAGTTGCATGGTGAGGCTGTAAGTCAGCCTACCCCTCCACAGCTACACGGTGAGGCTGTAAGACGGCCTACCACTCCACACAAGCAAGGTGAGGCTGTAAGTCAGCCTACCACTCCACTGTTGCATGGTGAGTCTGTATGTCTGCCTACCCCTCCACAGCTACATGGTGAGGCTGTAAGTCAGCCTTCCCCTCCAAATCTGCATGGTGAGGCTGTAAGTCAGCCTACCCCTCCACAGCTGCA